>JARLTB010000240.1:1252500-1660000 GCA_030141615.1 Unio pictorum | reverse complement strand
TGAAAATACCATGTGGATAATAAGAAATAAACACTTAATACACACAAACATACACACACACACACATACACACACACATACACACACACACACGTTCGTAATAGTGGTCCACACGTTGACAGTACAATATTGTTAATACTATTATGACCGTACTGTGGTGCCAACCATTAGTTCTCTATTATGTGAAAACAAAAGACAACAAAAATAAACTGTCGTGAGAACTATTACGTTAATTTACCGTTAGTTAGTTATGTTTCGTCAGGTAACGATTCTAGTCGACATCGTTAGCGCCACAACGACCATCGTGATTCTTACGAACAACTAATTTAAAGACCATATCTTCAATGGTTCCTGTCTGGAAACCATAGCTCACCTTTTCCGAAACCCATAAACTCGGGTACCGACGAAAATGTACCACCTTCGCTTCTTAAATAGCAAAATCAAGCAAATTGAAAGAAATCGAAAGAAATTAATTGATAGGGTTAATTTTGTGAATACATTGGGCATTTTACACGTGTCAATTATGACAGCAAGGAATATTCTTGTCAGTGAAATCTTCCTTTTTCTGAAATTGGATCTAAATGTTTTGTGCAGTTTATGTATAACGCAGCTCGCTGTTGAGTCATTACTTTGTCTGGAGCCGTACGTTTTAATAGAGTGCATGGCAATTTGTGATTGTAAAAGAGAAGAAAAAGAACCCCAACTTACCTGGTATTTTATCCCCTCCTCCCAATCAAACAATCGAATATCCACAAGATAATAATAGTAAGTTTGCTTAGAAGTCTTGCAGATTAAAACTGTTATAACGAATTTCTGCCTACGTCAAGGTCAATGCGATTTATATATTACGTGCACTAAAGAGTAATATATCCAATTTTTTCATTTATTTGGACAGGAGTCTCAAACAACTTCAGGCCTGTACTCAACGTATTTTGTCTGAGTGTCCGTCAGCGAATGAAGAAATGTCAATAAACAACTTTGATTACGCATCAATAGCTCGAGGAGTAGTGTCCCTTTGTCGTGATATAGATGGTAAGAACACCTTTGTCGTGATATAGATGGTAAGAACACCTTTGTCGTGATATAGATGGTAAGAACACCTTTGTCGTGATATAGATGGTAAGAACACCTTTGTCGTGATATAGATGGTAAGAACACCTTTGTCGTGACATGCCAGTAAGAACACCTTTGTCGTAATGTAGACGGTAAGAACGCCTTTGTTGTGACATAGATGGTAACAACACCTTTGTCGTCATATAGATGGTAAGAACACCTTTGTCGTAATTTAGATAGTAAGAACATTTTTGTCGTGACATATGGTAAAAACACCTTTGTCGTCATATACATGGTAAAAACACCTCTGTCATCATGTAGGTTGTAAGAACATCTTTGCCGTAATATACATGGTACGAACAGCTGTGTCGTGATATAGATGGTAAGAACTGGTTATATAGATGGTAAGAACACCTTTTGTCGAGATATACATAGTAAGAACAGCTTTGTCGTCATATACTTGCCAAAAACACGTTTGTCTTCATTTACATGGTAAAAAGACCTTTGTCGTCATATACATGGTAAGACCACCTTTGTCGTTATATACATGGCAAGACCACCTTTGTCGTTATATACATGGCAAGACCACCTTTGTCGTCATATACATGGTAAGAACACCTTTGTTGTGACATAGATGATAAAAACACCTTTGTCGTCATATACATCGTAAGACCACCTTTGTCGTTATATAGATGGTAAGAACACCTTTGTCGTTATATAAATGGTATGAACAACATGCTGTTCTTGTTGGGTTTTAAACATGAAGGGAAATACTCCTTTCAAGTGCATTAATGTCGTCACGGTATATCTTCCTCGATGGATCTATTAATATTAAAATCATGAAAATCTAAAGTATATGTCGACTAGTATTGAAAATATTACATAACTGATCATTCATTGGAACGTAGTCACGGCCTGTCCAGGTTTATTTGCTGATATGAGCCTTTGGAAGGTGTGGCAGGCCTGGGCAGGTATTGGGTGGAGATAACAAATACGCCTGTAGCGATTCGCTTACATCAAGTGGATACGTTTTATTTTCATATTTTGAAAAAGTGCCAACATCATTCAGATTATGATGTTATAAAATAATAATAATAATAATAATAATAATAATAATAATAATAATAATAAAAATAGTGAGGAATTTGTATAACACCTAATCTTAACAAGCTCTAAAAGCTTTACAACATCTACAATGATATGACTCCAAATTACATAAAACAAAAACGAACACTATGAAATTAAAAAAACATAATAAATGATGAAAATTATTTTGGTAGGAAACATTATTAGGTCTTTAAATTTACATGACATTGAGAAGATGTTACGTTTGTATCAAATATATTGTTCTTACTGCATTCTTCTTGGCTGATATCAGTTTTACAGTTGTTAGGTGGTATACCTGGCTTTCTTTCTTTATTTAATTTAAATTAATCAGCAATAAAAGCGACGTCTAGTGCCGCATATAATGTACTGTTTCACTTCGCGTGTTCTCCATAACTTGGCATGAAGTCGGCCGGGCGACACTAGCCAAATGAAACTGTTTTTCACAGAAACAAGTGTTGCCCGCCATGAATGGTGAACGGAATCAGCATCCGTTTTTAAAACCAAGGCCTCTGGTCCATATAAATATTTATTTCGAAGACGAAATTATGACACTCTGGACACTCTGGAGCTCTTTTGTCTTGGTTACTATGCAAATTAAAATTAGATACATTTCGTTTTGAATCAACGCAATGGCAACAAATGGTGATTAGACTTCGTTTACATATATGAACTGGGATAAATGGGCATTTTGTGTCTGTGTGTGTGTCTGTGTGTTTGTGTGTGTGTGTGTGTGTGTGTGTGTGTGTGTGTTTAGCTTTCTCAAGTTTTCAGACATGTCGCTACAATATATGCAGGTTGGCAGTTTATTGTGATGTATAGTACTGGGGCATCATGCCGCAGATATGTAGCATGATGTCCCTCCCAGTTACATTATCCAGACACTAGGCCGACCAGTCCTAAAACTAACTGTTTAATGCTGAGCGCCTAGAGATAAAGATGCTATTGCCATTTTTATAAGTTTGGTATGACTCGGTCAGAGTTCTAACCCGCCACCTTCCGCATCCGGAGAGGATGGTCTTTTACGCTACCGGATCGGTCGTGCATATGTATGAGTTGCAATATGTACCGTAATAATGAAAACATGTAGTTATATAAAAGTGACTTTCCTTAAGTTACCGCTTTTTCTATTTCAGCTTATATTCAGAGTTTGCCATGTTTCCAGAACAGCAATCCTCAGGCAGATATCTGTGCCAACGACTATCTAGTAAAAACGACAATGCTGAAATCGAGTCAGCTGAATCGGTCGCTTAATGACGCTAAAGTATCCGAACAGATATGTCGGTTAGTATATTATAACACACGCTAAAAACATGGACATGCACATTTTTAACATCACTCCATCCAATTGCCATATACTGGATTTGAAATAGTACCATACTAAAATTTGGAAACCTTCAGAACTTTCACGTAGCACCCAAGATATCTTTATACCCTCTGTATATGTTCACTTTTCTGTCTTCTTCCGTAACTATTAGATGAAATTCGTACATATGCTTTTGCAAAACTGATGTCCGCATCGAACCCACTATGTGTGTTCTAAATGTCTCTTGTCGTAAAGAAATATCATTGGATTAAAAATACGCTGACATTTACTGTCTTGCCAACACAACATACCCCGGGACTCGACTTTTGCTAACTACTGCATACTCTTTTAATACAATAAATTGGTAATAAAATACTATTTATAACAGTGAAGAAACGTTATTGCATGGAATATCTGGCAATTGTTTTTTTCTCAAGCCAAACTGCCCAATTGCTGTGACACCTCCCAAGTGAATCACCAATCCAAAAGTACCACTTAGATGACGATGCAGTTCCTTTTGTAGACCCCAGCCCTGGAAACTGTACATATGTAGAATAACTAAACCGTGGTTATGCAGGAGTAACTCAAGATCTCATTGATAACCGTGGTTACGCAGGAAAACGTAACCGTAATTATGCAGGAAGGAACAACTGAAGTTCTCATTGTAAACCTTCTTTATGCATGAATAAATCAAGATCGCATTGGAAACTTATGTATGAATAACTCAAGATCTCATTGGAAACCTTGGTAATGCAGGAATAACTCAAGATCTCATTGGAAGCCTTGTTTATACAGGATTTAATCAAGATCTCATTGGAAACCGTGGTTATACAGAAATGACTTAAGATCTCATTGGAAACCGTGGTTGTAAAGGAATGACTCAAAATGTCATTGGAAACCGTGGTTATACAGGAATGACTTAAGATCTCATTGGAAACCGTGGTTATACAGGAATGACTCAAGATCTCATTAGAAACCGTGGTTGTAAAGGAATGATTCAAGATCTCATTAGAAACCGTGGTTGTAAAGGAATGATTCAAGATCTCATTAGAAACCGTGGTTGTAAAGGAATGATTCAAGATCTCATTAGAAACCGTGGTTGTAAAGGAATGATTCAAGATCTCATTAGAAACCGTGGTTGTAAAGGAATGATTCAAGATCTCATTAGAAACCGTGGTTGTAAAGGAATGATTCAAGATCTCATTAGAAACCGTGGTTGTAAAGGAATGATTCAAGATCTCATTAGAAACCGTGGTTGTAAAGGAATGATTCAAGATCTCATTAGAAACCGTGGTTGTAAAGGAATGATTCAAGATCTCATTAGAAACCGTGGTTGTAAAGGAATGATTCAAGATCTCATTAGAAACCGTGGTTGTAAAGGAATGATTCAAGATCTCATTCAAACCGTATTTATGCATGAATAATTCGAGACATTTAGATTTTGCTAACAATTTCGTTTGTATACAATATAAAATGTAGCATATTGTATTCAGTAAAGAAACTCAGGGGAGGTCAAATCCATACATGCAAATCGAAAAAAATAATTTGGCTTTCATAAACGTTTTTAGTTTAATGTAAATAAGTACAATCTAACATGTCGTATTAAAATTCATGCTATTCAAAATTAATGTCAGATCCTGACAAGCATTTATGTCTTGTGATTAAAGTGTGCATTTCTTTCTTACCATTTATGTAATGCTCTCTAGTCCAAAGGTTTAAAGGATTGAAATGTAGTCACAATAGACAGCTATAATGTTGTCGTTAGCAATGTCTTTATTTCTAAATATGGTCAGATCTGCTTGAGGTTAGTATCATTCTTATTCATTCTATTTATCAACGATTTACCTCTTAAGATTGGAACTTCAATTTCTTCCACTGACCTCTATGCAGATGATACTACACTGTCTGAGATTGGTAAAACCAAAACGGTACTTGAAAATAACTTACAAGATGCTCTCAACAGACCTCAAGTATGTTGCAAGGAAAACAGTATGATCATAAATACAGAAAAAACGAAAGCCCTACTAGTTACAACACAACAAAAACGAGCAAGACTAGATAGCGACAAACTTAATGGTTTTTTTTTGACAATGTGAGCCTTAAAATGACCTCTCAAGATATAATTCTTGGTGTATTCGTAGATAACAATCTTATGTGGTCTATTCACATTAAACACATTTCAATAAAGGTTAATTCTTATCTTTGGCTACTGAGGAAAATCAAAACATATATTCCTCTTCAGTATAGGGTCATCTTTTATAAAAGTAATATTCAGCCATATCTGGACTACTGTAACGTAATTTGGGGTAATACCTCTAATTCAAACATAACAACACTTATAAGGCTCCAAAAGAGGGCTTGCCATTTACTTCTAGATCAATGTATAGACACTTTTCAGGATGCAATGAATAATATAAAGATTTTAACAATACATGAAAGCATATTTCTTAGAAAAGCCAAATTGATGTATAAAGTATCCAGAAAATCCATTCCTGTCTATCTAAGCAATATCTTTCACCAAAGAGATGCTGATGGTACTCCAAATTTAAGGTCCACAAGAAGAAAAAATTACATAATGTACATAATTCCTTTTTTTAAACAATTCCTTCTTTGGCCTTGGTATAATACCAAGGCCAAAGAAGGAATTGTTTAAAAAAAGTTTTCAATATACTGGTCCAGTAGTATGGAACAACATTCCCAGCGACATAAGGCAGGGTCCAGCATTTCTTCGTTTCATAATCAATGTCTTAAATGGATTAAATCTTTAGAAAATTGAACAGTGCTAGTACCAAAAAAAAAATACTGCCTGCTTGTCTATATTTTTGCATCATTTTCAAAGCTGAATGTTTCAACGCAGAATGATACTTTATGTGTTTTATATGTTTATGTTTTTACAGATGCCTGTGCATATGTTCCAGGCTTGATACTTTGAAATTTAAAATTCCTTAATTATTTAGCATTCAGTCAGACTCTTCACATCATGTTGTATGTATTGTATATATTGTACATAACAGATAGAAGGCCTCAATGTAGATTAGTTCTGTAACTAATTGAGTTACCTTCTCTAAATAAAGTCTTTATTATTATTATTATTATTATTATTATTATTATTATTATTATTATTATTATTATTATTATTATTATTATTCTCTGCGGTCAATACAGCTTCGAAAAAGAGATTTTGTTTTATCTTTCAGCCTCCACCAAAAGAAAGTTATCTGTGAACTACAAGCATGGCAAAGTCGATGTGATCCTCAATCCTTGAATGTAAAGCAAACTCTAGAGTGTAATCTTATCCCTTCCCATTGTCTAAAGGACGGAACTATCCAATATGAAGATCACACAATGTGTTCTGGACGAATTGAAAGACTTTCCAATGGATCTAGGCCAGCACGAACCGGAGCTGGAAACATTTATGTCATTTTGTTGTCACTGGCTGCGATACTATTCTTGATGTATGGATAATCTTTTAAACTTCAAACAATAATGAAACAGTAATGACTAACTATTGCTTCGATTGAATGCAGGCCAATTGACTAATATTCTGTTTTAAGAATCAGAGAGTTTTACTTCGTTACAGAGATCGTCAATTGTAAATCGATTCTGCCTGAGATAATGTTCTCTCGCCGAATTCGATCCACGATTGGGAACATTGTACTTAGCACTCCAATCAATGTTTAATTACTATTAGCGCAAAAAAAAAAAAACAACCAGAAAGGACATAAATAAATCAGGAAGGAAAAGACTTTAGATTACAGAATGTTACAGCGACGTTGGTTTCCTAACTATAAAAGTATAATTTATCACACTCATAGTTTCACCTTTCACTTTGTTGAATCAATAAGGTCGAAGGAAAATAAAGGTCACTATTTGAAAAAGACAAGCATTTTTGCTGATGCGAAAGCCACACCCTACATCCACACAAACCCGCCCTTATTCCTTCCCGAACGTACATATTCAATGTGCAATGTAATCTGGGTTATCGCTGTTCTAATTTGCAAACTACTCACATCCAACTATAAAGGTTCAGTGCCAGATCAAAATTCATTCGACGCTTGTAATGCCTGTCAGTACAATACTATATAACTGCCAATACAGTACTAAATGCATGCCAATATCATAATAAATGCCTGCCAATACATTACTAAATAATCTGATATTACAATACCAAATGCCTGAAAATGCAAACTAAATGACCTGGCAATAAAATATTATATGCCTGCCAATACGGTATTAAATATCCGCCAATACAACACTAAATTACCTGCCAATACAATTTAAATGATTTTCCATATAATACTAAATGCATATCAGCATAATATTAAATGTCTCCCAATGCAATAATTTAAAATATGCCAGTACAATATTAGAAGTCTACCAATACAATACTAAAACATGTCAATGCAATACTAAATGCCTGCCAATACAATACTAAAACCAGTCAATACAATACTAAATGCCTGTCAATACAATACTAAAAGCATGTCAATACAATACTAAATGCTAGCCTATATAATATTAAATGCCTTTCCACATAATTCTAAATGCCTCCCCAAAAAAAGCACCCGCCAATACAATACTAAATGCCTGCCAATACAATACTAAATGCCTTCCAATTTAATCCTAAATGAATGCCTGACAACAATACTAACTTATTGGCAATTCTAAATAAATGCGTGTCAATACAGGACTAAATGCATACCAATACAATACTAAATAACCTACCAATACAATGCTAAACGCATGCGGATACAATATTAAATGCCGGCATATACAATACTAAATAACCTACTAATACAATGCTAAATAACCTGCGAAATGCCTGATGATACAAAAATAAATGCCTGCCATTACAAAGTGAGGAAAAAGAATTTATGACATTACGAATTAAATCCCGAAACGATTCTATAATTAAAGACACACTTCCTACTAATGTATTTTTCTGAATAAACTTCAGCAGAAATCTAAATTACGTCCAATAACAGTTAAGAGTTGGCGTGTCTGTGATGACCTGAATAATGTTAATTTGCCAACACTTTTTTTTTATTCAAACAGCAACATAATTCCAGGTTTGAATTCAATATAAATCCCATTGAATGTCTTTATCCAAGAATATTATTTTTACGAATACTCTGTATTTCCAGAGAAAATAATTAGTTAATTAAATATTTTCAAGAAACAAACTCCAGCCCAAATTAACACCGGACACAACAATAATACAAATTGATTATGCAAGATTACAAGCACGAATGAGTACTCGTTCCAGGGAAAAGATTATACAGTCGTATACTTGACCTCAGGTTATAATGTTATAATACTATTAAAAAAAAATATATCCTGCTGAAGTATCGAATGTTGAATTAGCAGCGAACCTTAAAGTTGAATGCACCGAGCAAAAAGATTTTATCACATTTAAACCATGGGAGTATTTGGAAAGGGTCATTTTGACATTTATTCTTAATGTCTTACATATCAGTGTTAAACATCAAAGGGGCCACTGTTCCCATTCGATGAAATTGGCCGGATATCTTTAAACGGAAAAAGAGACAGCTGAACTTCCGATCGGTGTCAAATAGTTATTCTTCAAAGAGAAAAGTTATAAAACGTAGTTCAGATATTCTGACGGACGCAACAAACGATTGTTTAAAGAAACCACCGCTTACGATTGGCCGAGATAATTTATGGCGTACATATTGGAAGTAAAAGGCATTAAAGTGACAACCTTGGTCGAAATTTTTTAGTCGGAAAGAAAGTTTATGTTGGCTCTGATGAAATAATAGTGCACACCTCGTTAAACAAGGGAGAGACCAGGTGTATGTCTTGCGATAAAGACACGGTTTTGTGCTCGATGCACAACTTCTAAAGTTAACAGCATTAAGGTACGCAAATATAATTTCACAAACTTTTCTATTTTTTGTTTTTGTTTTTGTTTGCTGTGTACAAACTTGTTTGATATTGCTAGGTTTCTTATATATATATATATATATATATATATATGTGTGTGTGTGTGTGTGTGTGTGTGTGTGTGTGTGTGTGTGTGTGATAATAGTTGATACGGTGATTTTATTACAGTGTTGGTTTTATTGGTGTGGTACGTCTCAGATTAAAATCATATGACGGACCCCCTAGTGTCGAAAGTTGATTACTTTCATGTTTCTCTGTTTTCCACCCATAGTATGTGTGTTTGTCTAATTTTATTAATTTTTCATTTTAATAATTTCGTTATAGGGTATATACACTTTGCTAACTAGTGGTTTGCTTCTCCAGAACCCTGGCTGGTTTCGGAGTTATTTAATTTAGTGATCCATGCTAGTGGAGCGATGTTGTCCAAAGAATGCTATTGTGTATTGTGCTATTTTTTTGTATGTTACCTTTGTATATTTGTTGGAATGGCTTTTTTTTTTTTGGTCAAATTTCATTCAGTTTTTATTTACTTTTGATTTATTTAGGAAGCATTTTGTATAGTTGTATAGTTTATTTGCAAAAATAAGATTTCCTATTTTACTCGATTATCCTAATTAGGTAGTTAAGAGAAGTTGGAATAAGTTACATTTGGAGTAGTATTTGGTATAGTATTCCGTTGTATTTTCAGATTACAGTTTGTTGTCGTATTGTAATCAATACCTAATATGAAGTGTTCCAACAATTTCTATGTTCCAGTTAATTACTATAAGTGGTAGTAATGAAGTTTATTTAGCATATGGGTCAGATCACGAAGATGTTTCTGCACGTGCAGCATTTGTACCCAAAATCACACCGGTAGGTGATGCTCGTGGTGCCTCCTGCTTTACGCTTTATTATCAGATAAAACTCAGGACAATATTGGTTTCCATATAGAGTTACGTCAGTTTTACATTAAAATTCATATACATATCGTCCATTTTATTTTTTGTGAGTCATTTCACGTTATAGTTATTTCAAATATTATATTTTCTAGTCTTAGTCATTTGCTTGTGTTTGTGTAGTCCTTTAAAATCACACTAATACAAATTGAAAATAATCTTTTCGTAATCATTCTATTTATGTATGTATAGTCCGTTATTCCGAATTTGAGGTCCGTTTTCGTTTTCCACGTTCATTATTATGTTGTGTTTTTTTAAAAATATGTTACAAGTAATATCCAATGGAAACGAATCGAAGTACTGTAAATCTTTTCGTAGTCAATCCATGTAGTGTCCGTTATTTTAACTGTATTGAACGTTATATCCATTAAAGCGAATCGAAGTAAATCTTTTCGTAGTCTTTCCATGTATAATCCGTTGTTCCAAATCAAAATCTGTTATCGTTTTCCAGATTCAGTTATCAAGCTTGCATTCTTCTGTATTAAACAAGTAAGCGGGTTTGCTCTTGCTTGCTTGTTTAGGTGGCATTATATTACGGTGTTGTCATACTATAAATCAAATAATGGAGGAGGCAATCACTTCGTCTAGAGGAAAAAAAATGATAGTATAATTATTCTCATTTGACTTATGAACTGCTTTAAATTGTTATTTATTTAAATTTCATCCTCTTTGTATACTGAATAATTTAACTGTCAGCATTGCTGATTGGTGGCTCTGAGCATTACCCCCTCCCCTCCCCTCCCTCTCTCTCTCTCTCTCTCTCTCTCTCTCTCTCTCTCTCTCTCTCTCTCTCTCTCTCTCTCTCTCTCTCATTTCATTTCCTATAAAATCGACTGTGTGGGTTTTCTATCGTAATTTAAATAATATATTGGGAGCACCCAACCCCAACCATAATAACACACCTACAACAGTGGCGGCACTGATCCATGCACATAGACTATAGACCTATACACTTCATAACCTATCAACTCTCCTAACAACTACAGAAAACTTAGTAATAGCCAGATATGTGTTATGTCAAACATGCTTTATTCTAATTTTGTTAAGCATCTCCACAGTGTCTCAGTTGAATCAAGCATCGTGGGGAGACAAACCATGTTATCCTTTTGACTGGGATTTCCTTGTCTCAGTCCAAACCACAACATAGATTCTATATAGCTCAACTATATTTGTCTCCCCGTAGATTAGTGCATATTCAGGTCAGTCCATTGTAACATTGTTGACAATCTTCAGTACCGTGACGTCATCACCCAGAGTTGCCAGATACGCGTTTTTTTTTTTTTTTCGCTTTTTTTTGCCCATTTGGGCTCCTTTCTAAATTTGGTTGCGGGATAAAAACATTAGATTGCGGGTTGCGGTTTTTTGGGCTGGTTTCTGATTTGTGTCGCCGTTATTTGGGCTTCATCAAATTGGTATTAAATTCTCCGCATTCAATTTCAAATTGGCGCTATTGACGATAATATCTAAAAATCTTAATGAATCCATTATAATGGGTGTATCTACATGGATGTTATCTCTCATACTTAAATTTATTTTTCAAATTACGGAACCGGAAGAACGAAGCGCGCATCTAATTCCAAATTTCAATTAAGCAAGCATATCAATAGCATATATATGCTGGCAACTGGAGCCTGTAGGGAGGAGGCTCTATTATCACTTTATCAGTGTTATAATATTGTTAAATTTAATCGGTTGAAATCGTGGTAGTTCATTCTTTATTTGGTAAATATCACTTTCAGTTATAGTTTAATATTGGTAAGTGGTCACAGTACGAGAAACGATGCACTAAAAACTTTGGAACTGAATTCAACTTTGTGCTGCATGGCATTGAGGCTCTATGGCAGATAAAAAAAAAAGAGCGCTGTCGTCATTATTTGTTGGAACTACTAAGGGAACTGCGTCAGAGATTGCCGGCAAATGATGAACAGTTTGAATCTGTGGCTGATCTCGCACCTGCTATGGTCATTGGAGCACAGAAGCTGCAGTTGTCAAAGATGTCCTTTTTAACTCTGTACAAGGGAAATTTGGGAGACCTGGAGCAGCAGTGGATGCTAATAAGTTTAATCTCTTGGCCACACTATAGTGATAACGAAGTTGAACAGTTTTGGGTAACTGTAGCAAATCATACGGACGCTTACGGAGTTTTAAACTTTCTAAAACTGGGACATTTCGGTTTATGTGTGTTGGAGTTGCTAAGCTTACAGTAATGCAGCCGTCGAAAGAACTTTCTCTCAAATGAATCTGATTAAAACGAAACTAAGAAACATGATGGGGCAAGGCATGATGGAAGCTTTGTTACGCATTCGAAGCTATATGAAGAGCAACGTGATCTGTTGCAATAGATTTGTCCCATCTATAGCAATGCTGAATGATTTCAATTCATATATCTATGCGACAACTGAATCTGCTGATCACGAAGAGGACGTTCTACCTGAGGAATACTTTGAAGTTACAGATGAATAAATGTTTGTAGTGATAGTTATTTGTGGTATTTAGTTCTTATATACTCTTCAGATTTTAATGTAAAAATTGGGCGTTTTTTGGGGGGCTGCTTTTTAAAGGTATACGTGCGGGAATTGAAAAAAAAAAAGTATCTGGCAACATTGTTTTCACCTCACCTGTTAAATTCCTATTGAACTCCACTTTCCCAAGACGCTATACAGTCCCAATATTCCCCATGTACAATTCTCCTTGACCCTCAACGTTCCAAGGGTGATTTTTAAAACCTTGACGCTATACATTTGGGGACGGGGTGTGTGCTTGTGTCTGTAATATAATGTATTTTCCCATGGACGCTAATGTATCACACTTTACTACTTATATGTGTACACCTAGTTTGCCTGAAGCGAACTAAGAAATAAGATCTCTTGAAAAATAAAACAGAAATTGTCTATATAGTGATCTCTGAAAAATAGTTGTTGAATTGCTGAAGAATCATTGAAAGTTGGTTGATGTACATCTACCTTCCCCAATCTCTCTCTCTCTCTCTCTCTCTCTCTCTCTCTCTCTCTCTCTCTCTCTCTCTCTCTCTCTCTCTCTCTCTCTCTCTCGTGTGGAATCAAATCCACTAACATCTCTCCACTCTTTGTGTATTTAGCTACTTTGTTCAACCCGACCGTTTTTCGATTTGGGTAATGAATAGAAACCACCTACATCCCTCCCCCTCGTTGCGTATAAGCTTATCTATAGCTTTCGATCCGACCATTTCGAAGATGAACCACCACCGCTGCTGTACTTGACTACTGCGTTGAACGAGACCGTCTTCGATTTCAGTGTGGAATGAAAACCCTAAATAACAGCAGTTACTTCTAGTTATCATCCAACATTCCTTACCGTGGCATTTATGCCCTGGTAACTCTACTTTTTCCGCCCTGGCTTTGATGCCATTGTAAACTCGACATTCCATCGTTACGTGGTGTTTATCGTACTACCTCTGTTAATAGTTTACAAAATTACAGAAATATAAACAGCGTGTAATGTTTATTTGTTTCCTCTCCATATACAAACAGAGTTACCCATGATACAGACAGAGTTACCCGTCCAGTTATAATAGGTAGTGTCAGGTCAGTCATGTCTCGTCGAATTAAGTACTTCGTTAATTTCGTTTTAGCTAAATGATTTTTCAAGGACTTACTGGACTGAAATCAAGCTTTGAATTAGACTTTGAATTACGAACAATTATTTCAGGTTCGATTGCCAACATTTTCCAACAAACAAAACTGAGTTATGAACTCTGCTTGAGTCTAAATATCAGTTCATTCCAAATGTATGTTTTCATTCAATACCATTTGAAGGACTTCATGGGCTCAAATTAAATTTTATATGACAATTTACATAAAAAAAATATTGAGATCTTGTTCAATTCAGACCACTACTTGTCTCCCAGGCCACTTCCCGCCGCCCCGAAAATAAGTATGCGATCGTCCATGTTCAGTTTTCACTTGTTTACTAAGAAAATGATATGAGGTTAAGGCCCTTGATTTTGTACTTAAAATGTTATCCTTATGACGCTTCGCTGTGCATGCACAAGATTGGTAACTATAGTGACAATAATATGAACTTGGTAACCATAGTGACAATGACATGAACTTGGTAACCACAGTGACAATAATATAAACCATACGTGTGAAGAAAGCAAATTTTCAGCAAAAACATGTCTACATTTCCTAATTAAATTTCCGTTGATGCAGAAAATTATCCAAACTCACGTGTACACAATGCTGTTTTTTTTTAAAAAAAAACGTTCCTTAATGGAAACGATTTTTTAAAAATATTTATGACTGGAAAACGCCTATTCTAAACCCAAATATTTTAAATTGTGGATAATTGAGTTTCCAGTGAAACACGTGTACGTCAGCCTCTGGCTGCCTCTACGTCTCCATATATATATGTGCAATTCTAAGTTTGCGTAGAAAAAGTATTACCTGCCAAAGTTAATTATAGTTGACGCCTGCCAAGGTTAGTTATTGATGATGGTTACAACGTGTTTTTATAGATGTTACATCTCTATACTATTATCATTGTTTTAACAGCTAGAAAATCGTTTTTTCATTATCTTGGAATATAACGAAGACAACTTTGGACATTAGAAACCAATAAAATGAGCATAACATGGCCATCAGTTGATGTAAACAACATAACTAGTATCAACAGTAATGGAGGAAAGTCAAGTGTGAATTGAACACAACTAAACCACGTAGTACAGGTACCATTGGGGCCATTTCCGCGAGCCACTAAAATTGAAACATGTGCAAATGCTGTTGAATCGATGTCCATAAAAACAGAGAAAAAGAGAGACATTAAATTATCACAAACACAGGGACATCTTGTAAGACTATTATATCAGGTATGATCGTCTAGGTGACGATCACGATGCAATTTATAAACCAAAATTTTCAAAATTATAATTGAATGGAATGCTGATTTTTTTTTAAAGTGGCAGGGGCATTTTAAATTAACTGTACATTAAAATAAAAGATGTCTACTCTTACGCACGATCATTTCCTTCTTAATCTCCATTATAGGACCCCCTAGTGTTAAAATAAATAAGAAAAAAGACAGAAAACCAAACAGTTTTGTAAAATTCAACAAATAATTTATTTCCCTAGAAAATAAATTTATAAATAACTTATAATATTACAAATTAAACCCCAAATAGTTCTGAAAACTCTGTCACAAGTCCAAATGTAAGAAGTTCAAAGTGAATTCCATGGTATTCGAAATAAATTCCGTTATTGAATGAATTGATATGCCCGTTGTCTCGAATGTGCTTACGTACCAATGGCCTGGAGAGTGATGATGTGCTACTAGCAGCCTTTGATGTATAACAATACTATAATCAAAAATGTCCTAGTCGGAATTCAATATAACACCAACTTGATGTTCCAGTCCAAGAGTATTACTGAACACTTTTTAATTCAAGTGAATAAATAAATCCGCCCCAATTAGAAACCGAACACAGGAATAATACTGATTCAGCTTCAGATTATAAGGCAAAGTAAAGCGAGTTTTCAAGCAAATAAAAAGCTAAGATACAATATTAGAGCAAAGCTTGTAAGGCAAAGTAAAGCGAGTTTTCAAGCAAATAAAAAGCTAAGATACAATAATAGAGCAAAGATTGTAAGGTAAAGTAAAGCGAGTTTTCAAGCAAATAAAAAGCTAGGATACAATAATAGAGCAAAGATTGTATGGTAAAGTAAAGCTAGTTTTCCAGCAAGTGTAAAGCTAAGATACAATAATAGAGCAAAGATTGTAAAGCAAAGTAAAGCGAGTTTTCAAGCAAATAAAAAGCTAAGATACAATAATAGAGCAAAGATTGTATGGTAAAGTAAAGCGAGTTTTCAAGCAAATAAAAAGCTAAGATACAATAATAGAGCAAAGATTGTAAGGTAAAGTAAAGCGAGTTTTCAAGCAAATAAAAAGCTAAGATACAATATTAGAGTAAAGATTTTAAGGCAAAGTAAAGCGAGTTTTCAAGCAAATAAAAAGCTAAGATACAATAATAGAGCAAAGATTGTAAGGTAAAGTAAAGCGAGTTTTCAAGCAAATAAAAAGCTAAGATACAATATTAGAGTAAAGATTTTAAGGCAAAGTAAAGCGAGTTTTCAAGCAAATAAAAAGCTAAGATACAATAATAGAGCAAAGATTGTAAGGTAAAGTAAAGCGAGTTTTCAAGCAAATAAAAAGCTAAGATACAATATTAGAGCAAAGATTGTAAGGCAAAATAAAGCGAGTTTTCAAGCAAATAAAAAGCTAAGATACAATAATAGAGCAAAGATTGTAAGGCAAAATAAAGCGAGTTTTCAAAAAAATAAAAAGCTAAGATACAATAATAGAGCAAAGATTGTAAGGTAAAGTAAAGCGAGTTTTCAAGCAAATAAAAAGCTAAGATACAATATTAGTGCAAAGATTGTAAGGCAAAATAAAGCGAGTTTTCAAGCAAATAAAAAGCTAAGATACAATAATAGAGCAAAGATTGTAAGGTAAAGTAAAGCGAGTTTTCAAGCAAATAAAAAGCTAAGATACAATATTAGAGTAAAGATTTTAAGGCAAAGTAAAGCGAGTTTTCAAGCAAATAAAAAGCTAAGATACAATAATAGAGCAAAGATTGTAAGGTAAAGTAAAGCGAGTTTTCAAGCAAATAAAAAGCTAAGATACAATATTAGAGCAAAGATTGTAAGGTAAAGTAAAGCGAGTTTTCAAGCAAATAAAAAGCTAAGATACAATATTAGAGTAAAGATTTTAAGGCAAAGTAAAGCGAGTTTTCAAGCAAATAAAAAGCTAAGATACAATAATAGAGCAAAGATTGTAAGGTAAAGTAAAGCGAGTTTTCAAGCAAATAAAAAGCTAAGATACAATATTAGAGTAAAGATTTTAAGGCAAAGTAAAGCGAGTTTTCAAGCAAATAAAAAGCTAAGATACAATAATAGAGCAAAGATTGTAAGGTAAAGTAAAGCGAGTTTTCAAGCAAATAAAAAGCTAAGATACAATATTAGAGCAAAGATTGTAAGGCAAAATAAAGCGAGTTTTCAAGCAAGTAAAAAGCTAAGACACAATAATAGAGCAAAGATTGTAAGGCAAAATAAAACGAGTTTTCAAGCAAGTAAAAAGCTAAGACACAATAATAGAGCGAAAATTGTAAGACAAAGTAAAGCGAGTTTTTAAGCAAGTAAAAAGCTAAGACACAATAATAGAACAGGAAAATAGGTCAATAAAAACATTAAAAAGTTGTCAACTAGTTTAGAAATTTCAAGGAGAAAAAATTGATGTCCTCGACTCAGATTCAAGTAAACATGTTTACCATTAATAATCATCTGATTATTTCATCCTCAATCAATCAATCAATCAATCAATCATAAATAAATAAATAAATAAATATTAGTTATGGATTATGTTGTTTGCAAAATGCATGGTGCTGCTCAGGTATACCATGACCTTGGTTTTGTGTTGTGTATATTTAATTTAATTATTTGTTTGTTAGTTTTAACTTTTTTAATCTATTTACATTCTATTGTAATGTAACTTTGTTTACTGAATTTGATATTGCTTAGAATAGAATTCAGTTCTGATCGATCTTTTTATTTTTGAAGTAACCAATTCATGATTTGGACATTGTATCTAACGCTGACCTAAATTCTGACCTTACTTCAAAATCAGTAGCAGTTTTAGTAAACAACATTTTATAATTTCTTTAAATTCCTTCTCAGAGTAAGAATTATTAAGCAGAGTCAAGGCCATGCCTGGACTACGTGATAATGTTTTTGTAACAAACTTACATTTCTTCTGAGAGGTTGAACTCTTGAACCCCGTCATGAAATCTATGCTCTGTCTTAAGATAGCCTTATACCTAATGTTTTGTATTGAAGTTGTCAGTGGACTTTAAACGTTTGACAGGTAGCCTTATTCCTATTGTTTTGTATAGAAGTAGTCAGTGGACCTTAAACGTTTGACAGATGGCCTTATACCTAATGTTTTTTATTGAAGTTGTCAGTGGACTTTAAACGTTTGACAGAGAGCCTTATACCTAATGTTTTGTATAGAAGTAGTCAGTGGACGTTAAACGTTTGACAGATAGCCTTATACCTAATGTTTTTTATTGAAGTTGTCAGTGGACCTTAAACGTTTGACAGATGGCCTTATACCTAATGTTTTTATTGAAGTTGTCAGTGGACTTTAAACGTTTGACAGAGAGCCTTATACCTAATGTTTTGTATAGAAGTAGTCAGTGGACGTTTAAACGTTTGACAGATAGCATTATACCTAATGTTTTGTATAGAAGTAGTCAGTGGACTTTAAACGTTTGACAGATAGCCTTATACCTAATGTTTTGTATGGAAGTTGTCAGTGGACTTTAAACGTTTGACAGATAGCATTATACCTAATGTTTTGTATAGAAGTTGTCAGTGGACTTTAAACGTATGACACGTTAAGTTGTGATGTTATGACCATTTTGGGCTGTGAATTTATTTTCTTTACATTTCTAGTGATTAATTGCCATGGAAATTCTAAAGTGTTCCAAATTAATTCTTGAACGAGGACATTTATTGAAATGTATACAGCATTCCAAAACTGGAATATTATTCTCTGTGATTCAACAAAAGACTATTGATATAACGATTTAAGGTCATTTTAAAGAACGTTTTAGGATTCTAGATTTCGGACCATTTTAACAATATTTGGGGACACAGTACACGATGGCGGGTCATTCTAATGACATTTTTTGGGATGCAGTACTCGATGCCCGGTTATTCTAATGACATTTTTTGGGATACAGTACTCGATGCCGGATCATTCTTTGACATTTTGGGATACAGTACTCGATGCCGGGCCATTATAATGAAATATCGGATAATCAATGTCGTGAAATCTAGGGAATAAATTATATATGAATGCATCTTTTTGTGGCAGAAGCTTGTTCTCTAACACCAGAAAAGCAATCTCGTTTCGAGAGAGTGTCTCCCTCAATTGTCTTTCCCAAACTAATTAATCCAATACATGTGCAGCATTGGCAACGAGAGAATGAATACCTGTGTAGGGTTAAATTAGATGCCAGGCTTGTCCGGTTGTTTTTCTATTCTGTGTATAAGATGAAACGTCTTTTTTAATTGCTGTATGAATTCATTGGGATTCATGTGCGACTGTATTTACTTGGATATAACAGTCACTATTGAACTGAATTATTTACTAAGAAAATAGTATCGTACCCTGAATTATGGCGATAAATGAATAAATCACTTAATCCTTATCGATGTGTATTATGTTTATAATTATAGATTTAAGGAAGGTAATCTTGATTTTAGTAGATCCCCAGGTTTTTAAAACAAAAAATTAAATATCAATGCGAAATATCTACTTAGATAAATTGACAAGTTTTACGGCAAGCTGTCTGCTGCATTCTATCTTGAAGGAATCTTAATGTGCTCATATCAGATAATGCATTGTCATGTTCTTATAGTAATTTTTCCGATCTGTCTATGCAGTTCATTGTATTTGATAATTTAAACAACAAATAGCGTTTATCAGCGTTGCATTTTAAAACGGCCGAAAATGGTTGAGACAATCCACTTAATAAGGAGACTTTGACAGTTTAACATAGAAAACATGACAACGTACCAGAGGTCAATTATAACATGTGAAAGGTGTTGGTACAAAACATGGACCGGCAGTGGATAAAAGCTTATTCATCTGTCCATTCAAGTTGCGTGCTCTCCTTGTCACAATCATATAGGAACAGTGTTCAAATTTTAGCATCCAATGAAATGCACAGACCACAAGCACATAGATATCTACTCGATACACCAAGGTGTAGATAGTGTTATCATATCTGAACCATAGCTATGGAAGTTAATATTTTCTTACTTCTCAAGTGAAACCTAGGTTGAAGATCAGTACGTGACCCTTTTTGTTTTATTATATTTTCGCTACATTATATTTTTGTTACATGATATCTTTGTTACATTATATAGTCACTCTACCAGGGACGTCGGACTTGGGAGGGGGGAGGGATGAGTACATTTGCCCGATCACTGAACTTGTGTGTGCTGTAAAAATGCTCAAACCTATATACGAAAGTTAACAATCACGTCAAGTTTTGCCCCCTCTCCCTGGACAAAATTGAAATAACTTCCCCGCACTTTACTTCCAATCATTTCAGGGCACATTTCACAGACTAAAGTATTTCAATTTTATTTAGGAAGCTCATTAACTTTCAGCACGCACAAACTGCTTTTTTTATGTTTTAATTTCATACAAGAAATTATGGATGCTTTGAACTTACAGTAATAAACAATAAGGTCTCATCCGAACACGCCGACAAGATTAGAATCTCTCTCTCTCTCTCTCTCTCTCTCTCTCTCTCTCTCTCTCTCTCTCTCTCTCTCTCTCTCTCTCAGAGATCATTGTCAAACATTCAGTGAAAAGTATAATGAAACGTATATGACTGCATTTCTTAAAATATCAATAATTCGTTCCGGACTAATGTTTAATCCATCAGGAGCAAACGTTGTTCCCGGATTTATGTGCGATACCAAAGATTTAGGTGATAAATACTTAAAATTTAGGTGTGTAATACTTAAAATGTAGGTGTGTAATACTTAAAATTTAGGTGTGTAATACTTAAAATGTAGGTGTGTAATACTTAAAATGTAGGTGTGTAATACTTAAAATGTAGGTGTGTAATACTTAAAATGTAGGTATGTAATACTTAAAATTTAGGTGTGTAATACTTAAAATGTAGGTGTGTAATACTTAAAATGTAGGTATGTAATACTTAAAATTTAGGTGTGTAATACTTAAAATGTAGGTGTGTAATACTTAAAATTTAGGTGTGTAATACTTAAAATGTAGGCGTGTAATACTTAAAATTTAGGTGTGTAATACTTAAAATGTAGGTGTGTAATACTTAAAATGTAGGTGTGCAATACTTAAAATTTAGGTGTGCAATACTTAAAATTTAGGTGTGTAATACTTAAAATGTAGGTGTGCAATACTTAAAATTTAGGTGTGTAATACTTAAAATGTAGGTGTGTAATACTTAAAATGTAGGTGTGTAATACTTAAAATGTAGGTGTGTAATACTTAAAATGTAGGTGTGCAATACTTAAAATTTAGGTGTGTAATACTTAAAATTTAGGTTTGTAATACTTAAAATTTAG
Organism: Unio pictorum; assembly: GCA_030141615.1. Lineage (NCBI taxonomy): Eukaryota > Metazoa > Mollusca > Bivalvia > Unionida > Unionidae > Unio > Unio pictorum. The sequence goes on along the minus strand of JARLTB010000240.1, from coordinate 1,638,542 downwards.
GTGTGTAATACTTAAAATGTAGGTGTGTAATACTTAAAATGTAGGTGTGTAATACTTAAAATGTAGGTGTGTAATACTTAAAAATTAGGTATGTAATACTTAAAATGTAGGTGTGCAATACTTAAAATTTAGGTGTGTAATACTTAAAATGTAGGTGTGTAATACTTAAAATGTAGGTGTGTAATACTTAAAATTAAGGTGTGTAATGCTTAAAATGTAGGTGTGCAATACTTAAAATTTAGGTGTGCAATACTTAAAATTTAGTTGTGTAATACTTAAAATGTAGGTGTGCAATACTTAAAATTTAGGTGTGTAATACTTAAAATGTAGGTGTGTAATACTTAAAATGTAGGTGTGTAATACTTAAAATGTAGGTGTGTAAAACTTAAAATTTAGGTGTGTAATACTTAAAATTTAGGTGTGCAATACTTAAAATTTAGGTGTGTAATACTTAAAATTTAGGTGTGTAATACTTAAAATTTAGGTGCGTAATACTTAAAATGTAGGTGTGTAATACTTAAAATTTAGGTGTGTAATACTTAAGATGTAGGTGTGTAATACTTAAAATATTAGGTGTGTAATACTTAAAAATTAGGTATGTAATACTTAAAATGTAGGTGTGCAATACTTAAAATTTAGGTGTGTAATACTTAAAATGTAGGTGTGTAATACTTAAAATGTAGGTGTGTAATACTTAAAATTTAGGTGTGTAATGCTTAAAATGTAGGTGTGCAATACTTAAAATTTAGGTGTGCAATACTTAAAATTTAGTTGTGTAATACTTAAAATGTAGGTGTGCAATACTTAAAATTTAGGTGTGTAATACTTAAAATTTAGGTGTGTAATACTTAAAATGTAGGTGTGTAATACTTAAAATTTAGGTGCGTAATACTTAAAATGTAGGTGTGTAATACTTAAAATTTAGGTGTGTAATACTTAAAATGTAGGTGTGTAATACTTAAAATTTAGGTGTGTAATACTTAAAATTTAGTGTGTAATCCTTAAAATGTAGGTGTGCAATACTTAAAATTTAGGTGTGCAATACTTAAAATTTAGGTGTGTAATACTTAAAATGTAGGTGTGCAATTCTTAAAATTTAGGTGTGTAATACTTAAAATGTAGGTGTGTAATACTTAAAATGTAGGTGTGTAATACTTAAAATGTAGGTGTGTAATACTTAAAATTTAGGTGTGTAATACTTAAAATTTAGGTATGTAATACTTAAAATGTAGGTGTGTAATACTTAAAATGTAGGTGTGTAATACTTAAAATTTAGGTGTGTAATACTTAAAATGTAGGTGTGTAATACTTAAAATGTAGGTATGTAATACTTAAAATTTAGGTGTGTAATACTTAAAATGTAGGTGTGTAATACTTGAAATGTAGGTGTGTAATACTTAAAATTTAGGTGTGTAATACTTAAAATGTAGGTGTGTAATACTTAAAATTAAGGTATGTAATACTTAAAATTTAGGTGTGTAATACTTAAAATGTAGGTGTTAATACTTAAAATGTAGGTTATGCATCGTGGATGCATAACCATGTTTCCAATACACATCGCGTATGCATAGCCATGTTTTCAATCCACATCGTGTATGCATAACCATGTTTCCAATACACATCCCGTATGTATGGGCAATCACGGTACCAATTGTTTTTCCATAGACCTCAATGCTGACGTTTTGTAAAATAAATATACTTTCTATCCTACTTCACCATACATGTCACTCACTGTCAAAGAGAACAATCTTAGATTGTCAATTTGACAAAGACAGAAACAGGTATAGTGCATTTAGGAGAGATAACTCTGCTTGAGCTAGACAGCGTTATCTAGACACAAAAGATACATTTTCAGCCAGTGTGCCGCATTTAAAAATCATAAAAATACAAAATATGATCTAGATATAAATTAACATAATCTCACATGTTACCAAGAAGCTTAACCTTTTTAAAGCCTAACAGAAAGTACAACTCTTACATAATGTACCAATTATATCTAGTCTTATTTATTTCTGAATGGTATGTTCCCTACACCTTAAGCTCTGCCCACCTGGGGTTGTACAATTGGTACCGTTATACCCTAAACCATGCTTCCAATTCACACTGTGAATGATGCATAACCATGTTTTTATTATATATATATATATATATATATATATATATATATATATATATAGGTATTTAAATCATTCCTTTGTCATGTAAGTCAAAAGAGGAGTAATACTTAAATTCAGACACAAATTAACCAGATTAATTTAGTTATCGTGAATTTTTAATTTACATTAAAAAGAAACAAATTGTAGGGCACTACTAATAAGTGAACTATTAGATATTTTAAAAAAGATCACAAGATGTAAATGATATCTCCGAAATATGCATTCAAACTATGGTATATATGATATATACATTGTGAAAGTGTATATCACATTATCAATCCGCAATGGCTATTGTACTACATAAACCGTAAGACGTTTATTGATAACACATTGCACTGTTTATTCTGGCATATTCATTATTCTCAACAATGTTCAGCGGGAATAAGGTAAACAGATAATAGCTAGAAATAGTTTTCGCTCTAAGTCACAGTAAGTAAATGGAAACAATTATCGGTACGAGTCACAGAAAGTATTTGAAAACATGTATCGGTAGAAATCACAGAAAGTATTTGGAAACAATTATCAGTACTGGTCACAGACAGTATTTGGAAACAATTACCAGTTCTGGTCACAGACAGTATTTGGAAACAATTATCAGTACTGGTGACGGAAAATATTTGGAAACAATTATTGGTACAATTCACAGTAAGTATTTGGAAATAAGTATCGGTACAATTCACGGCATTTTTAAACAATTATCAGTACTGTCACAGAAGTAAATGGAAACAATTATCAGTACTCTCACAGAAGTAAATGGAAACAATTATCAGTACTCTCACAGAAGTAAATGGAAACAATTATCAGTACTCTCACAGAAGTAAATGGAAACAATTATCAGTACTCTCACAGAAGTAAATGGAAACAATTATCAGTACTCTCACAGAAGTAAATGGAAACAATTATCAGTACTCTCACAGAAGTAAATGGAAACAATTATCAGTACTCTCACAGAAGTAAATGGAAACAATTATCGGCACTGGTCACAGTAAACAAATGGAAACAATTATCTGTACCAGTCACATAAAGTATTTGGAGACAGTAATCCGTATTGGTCACAGAAAGTAAATGAAAACAATTATCGGTACTGGTCACAATATTTGGAAACATTTATCGGTATTAATCCCAGTAAGTGTTGAGAAACAATTAACGTTACCAGTCCCTGTAATCAATGACCGCTAAGGTGGCATAGCGTCCGCTTCAGAAGCGGTAGATCGTTGGTTCGAACCTCGGCGGAGTCATAGCAAAGACTTACATAATGGTACTAACAGCTGTCTCGCTAGGCGCACAGCATGAAGAGGGTTAGTCGGATTGGTGTCAGGTGACTGGACGGGTACTTCATTCTACGCGTCGCAGGTATGATGCCCCAGTGCTAGACATAACTATAACCTGCCACATATGACTGAACATTTTTAAAGCTACGTTACAGATCCTAATTAAACACACACACACACACACACACACACACACACACACACACAATATGATCAAACTTGGACTGTGGAAGCTACGATAGGACACGAGCACCAGCTTTCACCTCATTGATTAGTATTAATATTAGTACCAGTACTCCCACCTCGTGAACGGGGTACTAACAAGAGCATACATGTGTCAGTGGAGAGTGGAGGAAGCCTTTTTGTTTTAGCCTAATATCAATAATTTGAACATGTTCCTTGTCCATAATGAAATAAATTGAGTAATCCTCTTATTTAATACCGGAAATATCGGAAATCATTGTAGAAATAGCTGTATAATCTCGTTTACCTTTCTTGAATCAAACACAAAATTTGTTCTCTGTCCTATGTTTCACTGACGGACTCCAGTTCAACATACCTATCTGGCCTATCCCATGTGTACACACCAGCATGATAATTACGCTCCTCTTCTGACAATCGTATATTTATTATTCCAATTATGAAAACGAACTTATACGGACAAGGCTCTTTCGCATAGGGCCCACCAACGTGGAATGAATTGCCCATTGAAATTACGCACAAAGACACAGTAATATCTTTCAAGAATTCTCTTAAAAGTCACCTTTATCGACTGCAAGAAAAAACTTAAAGACCTAATAATGTTTCATACCTTAAATGTTTTCAGCATTTGTTATATTTTCTAATTTCATGGTGTTTTTGACTTTTGATTTTTGCAGTCATATCATTATAGCAAAGTTCATATAGCTTCTACAAATTAGACGCTATACAAAGTCTGCATTATTATTATTATTATTATTATTATTATTATTATTATTATTATTATTATTATTATCCGATACTTTTGTTTCAATCGTTCGCTATATTAGCTCAAATAATGATTTCTTCCGTGCTCAGCCTCGTTTGCTTGTGTACCAAATAAGGACATTGAGACCTTCTTTGGAAACGTAAACAAATCGTAATATAAATATGTCGCGGTTTGAGTCAGAAATTATGCGCATTAAAAGTAAATACGGTTTATGGGTAACTTTGAAATTCAACCAAGAAGCCATTATTCGCCACTTGATTGATAATAACAAAGACTAGAATATCCAACTATGGGCTGGCAAGCTTTATATAGAAAAGGAGTTACGGCGAGAGTCTCGAGTTATCTGTCATGGCGGACACTTTGATGTTAGTGTACCCATGCCAATTTATTTAACGTGTCAGGGCTTATTAAAGTAAAATCACTATACTTATGTAGTAGATTTCTACACTATTGCTTTTCTGACTTTAGTGACGATTCTTTAATCTCCATTACATGATATGGAATCAGTTTGTAGCCTCAGTCACAACAAATCAAGTTTAGGCTACGACATCGCAGCTACTTATTGATGTGTCATTTTCTCAGCGTCTGTCTGTCTGTACGTACGTACGTACGTACGTACGTATGTATGTATGTATGTATGTATGTATGTATGTATGTATGTATGTATGTATGTATGTATGTATGTATGTATGTATGTATGTATGTATGATGCAATACGCTATTTTGCGTGTGTCATATAATTGGAGACCGGAGCTGCTGTGGTTTTGCGGTTTGTGCTCCGGGCTGGTGATTTGAAAGGGTCTGTATTCGATTCCTAACATTGATCAACCCGAGTGAAGATGACATACGTATATTCGTATGCTGTAAAACACCAAACCACGCCTAACACATGTATGAAGGCATGATTTTTTCGCACTTTAAATTAGTTTGAAAATAATATAAGAAATTACTTACCTGTTACGAATGCAAAAATAACTACACCATAGACAGTAAATAAGACCCCTGTTGCTGTCCTCATTGAAAATACATTGGATCCACATTAATGAGTGCTCTTTCTTATTCCAGGTGAAACTTATTGCAAGTAAATTTATTCATTCACGTAACACCTTCAACATCTGAGTCATAGATATTGCTGCAAGCAGCAACCATGACGCTTGCGCACTCCGTGCCCTGACGTTCTACGTATAATATCTAAGTATAGGACCAGCTTCTGTTTTTGCTCTAAGATAATCACTGCAGTAAGGTTTTCCTGCACGAGTTCTACAAAGTTATGATCATAAAACTTGTATACATGGTTAGGCACATTACTTATTTACCTTTGCGTCAAGATGTGTTGAATATGCGAATCTTAAAAGTTGACAAGGGGTAATATACATGGGAGAAATATTTGCCAAAACAACAGCTGGGAGAGATGAACAAAATCGCCATTAACCCCCGTGTCGAATGTGGCTGATAGATGGTTCATTAACAGATAACAGTATCTCTTTAACAGCAAAATACTTACCTGCATTATGGCACTTAAAAGGTTAGCTGTAGTAGCACAGCCAGCCATCAGATACAAAGGAGAATAGACGATGAAGACAGCTAATACTTAAAGACGGTGATGCAGTCGTAATATAAAATCGTAACTTCTTGGGCAGGAATCTAATGCTAATACTCACAGAAAAGGTGGGATTTTAATGGAACACTCACTATAATGGGATCGATTATACTGCTAATGCTTACCATGAAGGGTAATACCCTAATGCTAATGCTTACCAAAAAGGGTAGGATTCCGGTTCTAATGCTTTCACTAAATGGTACGATTCTGGTTCTAATGCTTACCCTAAAAGGTCGGGTTTTTTTTTTTTTGTAATGCTTACACGAAAGGGTAGGATTCTGGTTCTAATGCTTAGCTTAAAGGGTAGAATTCTGGTTTTTAACCTTACCCTAAAGGGTGGGATTTTGGTTCTAATTCTTACACTTAAGAGTAGGATTGTGCTTTAAATGCTTAACCTAAAGGGTAGGATTCCGGTTTCAATTCTAACACAATAGGGTAGGATTCCGGTTTAAATTCTTACACAAAAGGGTAGGATTCCGGTTTCAATTCTAACACAATAGGGTAGGATTCCGGTTTCAATTCTTACACAAAAGGGTAGGATTCCGGTTTCAATTCTAACACAATAGGGTAGGATTCCGGTTTCAATTCTTACACAAAAGGGTAGGATTCCGGTTTAAATTCTTACACAAAAGGGCAGGATTCCGGTTTCAATTCTTACACAATAGGGTAGGATTCCGGTTTCAATTCTTACACAAAAGGGTAGGATTCCGGTTTCAATTCTTACACAAAAGGGTAGGATTCTGGTTCTAATGCATAGCTTAAAGGGTAGAATTCTTGTTTTTATCCTTACCCTAAAGGGTATGATTCTGGTTTTAATGCTTACCCTAAATGGTCGGGTTTTATTTTTGTAATGTTTACACTAAAGGGTAGAATTCTGGTTTTTAACCTTACCTTAAAGGGTAGGATTTTGGTTCTAATTCTTACACTTAAGAGTAGGATTGTGCTTTTAATGCTTAACCTAAAGGGTAGGATTCCGGTTTCAATTCTTACACAAAAGGGTAGGATTCCGGTTTCAATTCTTACACAAAAGGGTAGGATTCCGGTTTTAATGCTTAGCCTAAAGGTAGGATTCTGGTTTTTATCCTTACCCTAAAGGGTATGATTCTGGTCTTAATACTTATCCTAAAGGGTAGGATTTTGGTTCTAATGCTAACCCTAAAGGGTAGGAGTTTGGTTCTAATGCTAACCCTAAAGGGTAGGAGTTTGGTTCTAATGCTAACCCTAAAGGGTAGGAGTTTGGTTCTAATGCTAACCCTAAAGGGTAGGAGTTTGGTTCTAATGCTTACCATAAGGGTAGTATCCTAATGTTTACACTAAAGGGGAGTATTCTGGTCTAATGCTTAAACTAAAGGGTTTGGATTATGGTTTTTATCCATACCCTAATGGGTAGGATTATGGGTCTAATTCTTACACTTAAGAGTAGGATTATGTTTATAATGCTTACCCTAAAGGGTATAATTCTGGTTAAAATGCTTACCCTAAAGGGTATAATTCTGGTTAAAATGCTTACCCTAAAGGGTATAATTCTGGTTAAAATGCTTACCCTAAAGGGTCGGATTATGGTTCTAATGCTTACCCTAAAGGGTATAATTCTGGTTAAAATGCTTACCCTAAAGGGTATAATTATGGTTAAAATGCTTACCCTAAAGGGTCGGATTATGGTTTTAATGCTTACCCTAAAGGGTCGGATTATGGTTTTAATGCTTACCCTAAAGGGTCGGATTCTTGTTGTAATGCTTACCCTTTAGGGGTTGGATCCTGGCTTTGCTGCTAACATTAAAGACTATAAATGTAGACCCTATTTAAAATTGGACAACTTTGATTAAATTAATCAATGGAGACCATATTACTTTAAAACAGATAAACTCGGGGCGAAATACGTTTCTTAACTAACACCTCATTCAACTATATATGATTTTTTCATTTGTATTCACTTCCAGTAAGCAAACGAGAACAGTTTTATCATTTAAAAAATCTTCAAAAATAGTGTACCGTAAGGGTATGATGCATTGGAGTTTTGATGCGCAGAACCTTCGCGGTGTCTGAAAGGCCTGAATTGTAATGTGCAAAACGTTTTAGGTGTGTCGAAAAGTGCAAATTTTAATGTGCATAAATTTCCCGTTGTGTGCAAAAGTGTGAATTTTATTGTACAGAAAGCTCGTAGTTTGTCAAAATGTCTAAATTTTACCGTGCAAAAAGTTCACTGTGTGTTGAAACCTTTGAATTTTAATGTGGAGAAAGTTAGCGGTGTGTCTAAAAGTGTGATTTTTCCTGTGCAGAAAGCTCTCAGTGTGTCGAAACGTCTAGCTATACTCCGAGAAAGTAATAAAAACCTAATCAAGAAACGTTCTTTACTAAAACTTTCACTGGTTCTGAGTCAGGGTCAGAAACTAGATACAGTGTTTATATTATTATGCGTTTACCAATAAAATTTTAAAAATAAAATATCAGACAAACATAAAATTAAATCAATATACATAACAATTTACATATGCAGAAAGTTCGCGATGTGTTAAAAAAGTCTTAAATGTAATTTTCATAAAGTTCGGCTTTTTGACATAATACGGACGAGCGCAACAAATATCTATCACATAACACCAGCATTATGTTTTTAGCATACATCAAAATAGGTTTTCCTAATTATAGCGATTAAAAGCTACATATCAGCATGAAATCGGACTTTGCTGATGGCAAGTGTATTCTTTCATGCAGTACGTGACATGGTCATCTTAGATGGTCACGTGATATGTCATTTAGATACCACAAGACAAGTTATGTTTATCATAAACACATCATAAACTCATGTGTTAGTGTTTCCATCGTGGCGACAAGGTCCTCCAAATCATCTAAGTCAATCCCTCTCTTAAATTTGTTTCATTTATATAAATTTGTATTACTTACAGCATGATGTTTCTCCAGATGACAAACAAAACATCATTCGGCCATTGAATTGCATTTCTTTCACTATTTGACTAATTTTCGGAATTTCAACGTAAAAATACTTATCTGGATTGTTTTGGTCTCAAGTCAATATATCAATGGTCTCAAGTCAATACCTCAATGACCTCAAGTCAATACATTAATCGTCTCAAGTCAATACCTCAATGGCCTCAAGTCAATACCTCAATGGTCTCAAGTCTATACATTAATGGCCTCAAGTCAATACCTCATTGGCGTCAAGTCAATACCTCAATGGCATGAAGCCAATACCTCAATGGTCTCAAGTCAATAACTCAGAGGTTTCACGAGCTTTAGGAGTATGATACGTATGACAGTAAGAAATTAGCAAGACAATACGAAGAGTTGAAGACCCGTAACTAGTACAACCTGTGTTTCCTGATTAGTTTTTGGTTTTGAGGAATACCTAACAGAGAGCGCACTAAGCCTGGAACAAGTCTAATGTGCGCAGTGCATCGTACAAAAGCAAGCATAATGGGACAAATGAAAGATATTATGTACTTTCAGTGAGATGAAGGATGATGAAGTCCTTTGCATTATCACGAACGCTATTAGGAATGGGATAGACATCCCAATTTTAATTTAACTGAATTGTATTAACTGTTTCATTTTGCATTTCTCTCTACTTTGTACTATGCTTAAATAAATTTAAAACATATAACGCTTCAACGAAACGTTTATCGTATGCAAGCCTCATGTATTGACCCCTAGACCGTATTGTCACGGAAATATGCATATAAAATCCAGTTTGGAATTTACACTTAGGCACCATATTATATCAAGAAACTGTCAGCTGTTGTCTTTTAGGATAATCTTTAGGATTGTCTTTTAGGATAATCTTTAGGATTGTCTTTTAGGATAATCTTTAGGATTGTCTTTTAGGATAATCTTTAGGATTGTCTTTTAGGATAATCTTTAGGATAAGTTTGCTTAGGCTAGAGAAGAGTAAACCCCTCAAATGTAAATAGGGATATCTTCTCTCCGCCCTTAAAGTCTTTAAAAATGACGTGAAGTCATGACGAGTGCAGTATTCAGGGAAACACGAGTACCCCTTTTGGAGATAAGAAACTTAGAGAGCAAATGCCACCCCAAACAGGGGCGTTTGAGATAGTGTAAAGACAGTGAGGTGGAACCTTTCCATTGTAACGTGCTATAAGGCTCGTCATTGGAGATTTATTAATTATTTTGTTTGAAAACTAATAAATGTGGGATTTAATATTATATCAAACTAAACTGTCAATATAAACTTACAAAGATCATAAAATCTAATTTGCTTTTAGCATGATAATATTTGAATATGAAGTTTCGAACAGTGGTTAGTACCTGTGTATCGTGTACTTATATGAGTATATAGAGGAGGACCTGCTCAGGTTAAGTATGGGGGGGGGGGGGGGCGGGTGATGGGGAAGTCAAAATTTCAAAACATCTCTGACTTTACTGGAAAGGGCACCAAAGCAAAAATCTATGCGTCTCTTTACTCTTTACAAGCACTAAATGTGCTCAATAATAAAGCGACTGCAAACTTTAGAAGTGACAAGTGCATGGCCGAACCTGGGGCAAAGTGAACGAGTCAACTGCCTTTGGCCCCACACTCTGAGGAAATCAACTCCGCAATGCAATTTTCTTGCTTGGGACCCCACTCATCACTTTCTGCACATTTTAGGGTTGGGCCTGGATAAGTGACTGTACGTTTGTTCTTTACGTTTTTTTTTCTTATTTTATTAGCCTGGAATGGGTTGGCCGGAAGCCGTGTTCCAGCCACCTCACAACTTTACGGTCAGGCCCTGAGAGAGAGAGAGAGAGAGAGAGAGAGAGAGAGAGAGAGAGAGAGAGAGAGAGAGAGAGAGAGAGAGAGAGAGAGAGAGAGAGAGAGAGAGAGATTTACAGCTGTCATTGTTATAGCTTTGTAAGTATGCTTGAGCATGTGTACATAGTTTAAACGACAAGTAATTTACCTGTGTACACGTTGATCTACAAGGTGAATAGCGGAATGTTCTACATTTAGATGACATATTAGGTTATTCCATTATATAGAAGGAAGTGAAGGTAAAAATGTGCATAACAACATCTCTCTATTAATTGTAAAATCGCTATAGTTCCTGTAAAGAGGAATGATATGTGTTAAATCTACACGAACTAGTTTTGATTCAACATGTTTTAATAATGATGTGAGTCATTTTCCTCATACCACAACATATTCAACCTAACAAAACCTGTGTACATTTCCCCGTGACTTATTGTACATGTCCCCGTGACTTATTTACTATTACCGCAAGTCAACTTAAAAAGTTCATGTCATTGATTCATTATCTCATCGGATATCACCAGTGACGTTTGTACGACAATCGAGGTAAGTAGGTAATATGTTTCTTTCAACTTTCGTGCACTGTTAATGCCAAACCCTGTCTATATCCTCATAAAATGTTGGATGAACGGCTGTCTAATCCTTGCTTTAGCACTTGAATGAACGGTTAACGTAAGATTTCAGTAACACCCTTTCCAACACAAAATCAGGTGTAAATCATGTTTCCGATGATGGTGTCCTCCATTTACTTCAGTTTCCCAACAGTTCTTCGATTTCCCCTACTATAAAATGGCACTCTACTCAGTGTGGGCAGTGGTGGTGGTGGTGGACCATGGGTTATAAAAAAGGTAATTCCTACAAACTCCGAATAACATTGCTAATGTCATCAATACACCCCCACCCCCCGAATAGCATGGCTATTGTAATCCATATACGCCCCGCATAGTATGGCTAATGTCATCAATACACCCCCCCCCCCGAATGGCATTGCTAATGTCATCATACACGCCCCGAATAGCATGGCTAATGTCATCCATATACGCCCCGAATAGCATTGCTAATGTCTTTCATACATGCCCGGAATAGCATGGCTAATGTCATCCATATACGCCCCGAATAGCATGGCTAATGTCATCCATACACGCCCCGAATAGCATTGCTAATGTCATCATACACGCCCCGAATAGCATTGCTAATGTCATTCATACACACCCCGAATAGCATGGCTAATGTCATCCATATACGCCCCGAATAGCACGGCTAATGTCATCCATACACGCCCCGAATAGCATTGCTAATGTCATTCATACACACCCCGAATAGCATGGCTAATGTCATCCATATACGCCCCGAATAGCACGGCTAATGTCATCCATACACGCCCCGAATAGCATTACTAATGTCATTCATACACGCCCCGAATAGCATGACTACCTTCATCCATACACGCCCCGAATAGCATTGCTAATGTCATTCATACACGCCCCGAATAGCATGACTAATGTCATCCATACACGCCCCGACTTGTATGGTTAAATTAATCCGTATATGATTTTGAACATCATGGCGAAAGTAATCACTATACACCTGAATAGTATGCTTAAGTAATCCGTACTACACGCCCTGAATAAGATGGTTAAGTAATCCCTTATAAGACTTGAATAACATGATTAAATTAATTTATACACGCCCCAAATGGCATGGTTAACATATTCCCTACAGTCCTCGACTATAATGATTAAAGTAATCCCTAAACGCAATGAATAGCATGGTTAGATTAATGCTTACATGCCCAATATAGCTTTGTTAAAGTAATCACTATACGCCTTGAATAACATGCTTAAGTAATCCTTTATAAGCCCTGAATAGCATGGTTAAGAAAAAATACTACACGCCCTGGATAGCATGGTAAGGTAATCTGCACACGTCCTATATAACTTTGTTATATTAATTAATAGTATGGTAAGGTAATCTGCACACGTCCTATATAGCTTTGTTATATTAATTAATAGTATGGTAAGGTAATCTGCACACGTCCTATATAGCTTTGTTATATTAATTAATAGTATGGTAAGGTAATCTGCACACGTCCTATATAACTTTGTTATATTAACTAATAGTATGGTAAGGTAATCTGCACACGTCCTATATAACTTTGTTATATTAACTAATAGTATGGTAAGGTAATCTGCACACGTCCTATATAACTTTGTTATATTAATTAATAGTATGGTAAGGTAATCTGCACACGTCCTATATAACTTTGTTATATTAACTAATAGTATGGTAAGGTAATATGCACACGTCATATATAGTTTGGTTAATGTAATCCTTATACGCCCTGAATAGCATGGGTAAGTATTCCCTACAAGCCCTTTATAGCTTTGTTAAAGTAATCCCTATAAGCCTTGAATAGCATGGTTAAATAATCCCTACATGCTATATATAACTTGGTTAACGTAATCCTCATATGCCCTGAATAGCGTGGCTACGTAATCCCTTATAAATCCTGAACAGCATGGTTAAATTCATTTCTACACGCCCTAAATAGCATGGTCAAAGTACTCTCCGCACACGCCCTAAATAACACGGTTAAAGTAATCCTTATACGCCCTATATAACACGGTTAAAGTAATCCTTATACGCCCTATATAACACGGTTAAAGTAATCCTTATACGCCGGAATAGCTTTGTTAAATCTGTTTAGTAAGACACTCTACCAGAGGCGTAGCTATGGGGGGGGGGGGGGGGGCAGGGGGTACATATGTCCCCGGGCGCCAAGGTACAGGGGCACCAAAATGAGGCTTACAACGTTACATTATAATAAGTAAACAAGGGTAATAAATCGGTCACAAGATCGCTGGGGCGCCAATTTTATAGTTCGTACCCGGGAGCAAAATATCATCGCTACGCCTCTGCACTCTGCTGCAGCGGTTGTGTCAAGAGTCGTTTAGAGTCAGAAGTGAGCTGAAAAGGGTTACTCCTGGGTCGGAGATTTGAGGCACGGTCCATGTGGGAAGTAGCGGACAAAGGGTAATTCGATTACATGGCAAAGTCACGTCACGATTTGTCTGTGTTTAGGAACGCAGCGCATAAACGTGGTTTTCAGAGAGTTAAGAAACCAAAGAAGTATTAAAAATGAATGGCATGCATTTGTTAAGAATACGCGAGAAAATTCACGATGTGTTTTAGCATGATTTCTGTGCACGTGACAAGTATAATCTTGAGTAACACTTATTACTCCCTATGCTGAGAAAAGGTTTACTACGGAAGTACCCGAAGTAAAGTTTTATTACGGAAGTACCTGAAGTAAAGTTGTATTACGGAAGTACCCGAAGTAAAGTTTTATTACGGAAGTACCCGAAGTAAAGTTGTATTACGGAGGTACCCGAAGTAAAGTTTTATTGCGGAAGTACCCGAAGTAAAGTTGTATTACGGAAGTACCCGAAGTAAAGTTTTATTGCGGAAGTATCGAAGTAAAGTTTTATTATGGAAGTACCAGAATCATTAGGATGTATTATTGTAGCGCATATCTGATGTAACTGCTTAATTTATGGAATTAAACAAGCACGAGTGTTTACCTAACATCCATTTAAATGAATATGCCGACTACCGGCACTACTGACTGATTGGTATGTCCACTCCAGCACTACTGGCTGACACGTATGCCGACTCCTGGCAAAGCTGGCTGACTTGCATTCCGACTCCCGGACTACTAACTGACTTGCGTGCCGACTCCTTGACTACTGACTTGCATGCCGACTCCTTTACTAATAACTGACTTGCATGCCGACTATTTGACTACTTACTGACTTGCATGCCGACTCCTTGGTTACTGACTTGCATGCCAACTCATTGACTACTAAGTGACTTGCATGCCGACTCCTTGGTTACTGACTTGCATGCCATCTCATTGACTACTAAGTGACCTGCATGCCGACTCCTTGGTTACTGACTTGCATGCCAACTCATTGACTACTAAGTGACCTGCATGCCGACTCCTTGACTACTAACTGACGACTTGCATGCCAACTCCCGGCACAGCTGACAGTCCGCCTATTCGGAGCAGCTGGTACGGTCCATGTGGGAAGGCGGATTAACTTCGCAACGTGGTTTTATCACTAGCATTACTGCTACTGTTCCTAATTGTAACCTGTTAAAACAACCGTCCCTGACTGATATCGACATAATCTTGGCTAAATTCCAGACATCACTTAGTTTATCACTTGGCTAGTTTTTCTACTCCCATGAATTTAATATCACTGCTGGGGGAATAGATTGAAGTACATGTACTGGTTCAAGTGTGTGTGCGTGTGTGTGTGTGTGTGTGTGTGTGTGTGTGTGTGTGTGTGTGTGTGTGTAAGGGGGAGAATTAAACTCATGGGTGCATCATTGCCGAAATCCCACCATAGACGTCATATCAATTTTTTCAGGGGGTGGGGGTGGGAGGGGGTTGAACTTTACGGGCTTGTTAATTTTCGTATATAGACTACAGCGAATTTACAGCACGTGCAAATTTGGGGGTGGGTGGGTGGACATTTGACATCGCTTCCGCCAATACTACAGTCCTCTCAACATATTTCCGAGGCTTGGTTCACCGTATCCTTCTCTTTGGGCAGCTTGCAGTTGACTGAACAAACGAACAAGCGAAGGCACGAACGAACCAACCAACTTATGAATAAATAAATGAATGGATGAACGAAATTAATGAATTTTGACTCCTTCCGCTGATTTGCGTCACTTTTTCTACTACGACCGCAGACAGTCTCCTCTTATTTCATCTCACACAGATATGTTCCCTGTGTTGATCCCCTCCCTACGACTGCCAAATACAGGCTGAATGTGACAGCCATTACCCCACCACAAATGTTTCTATTTTAAGTCGACTTTCGGCCTCTTGCAGCTCATGGAAGGTGCGCGCACAGCGCACTATTTGATTATTACGTCTGCAGCGACACAACACACTATTTGTTATTGCAAAGGAATAACGCACTATGCCATTAATATGACTATATTTAATCATTTGTGTTACGACTCTATGATCTTAAAAAGAATAAAATAAAAGAGTAAACCCATCAAGTTTATATAACTGAAGATTTTATTTTGTTTTCCTAAAATAAAAAGTGACAGAATTCAAATTAACTTACAGAATGGTGAATAAATTCCTAAAGTCTTAAATGTTCTATCAATTCCAAAACTTTAATGTATTCCAAATGATGGTGTGTATTGTAATGATATGTCAACAATTCAAAAGAATCATTACGTCATAATTTCAAAATGCCTTTAATGAATTCCCAGTACTCACCTACAGCTATCAAATGTTAAAGTAGTTTTTTAATGAGTATGAATGTAGATTTACAACACACTATATAATAAGTATGACTGTAGAGCCACAACGCACTGTATAATAAGCATGACTGTAGAGCCACAACACACTAACAAGTATTTAGCTATCACGGCATAGCACACGATTTAATTGGTATGACTGAAGGACAAAATTAAAAAATGCATGTCCAATACACCAAGACTTCATTGCCATCGTTTCTGCTCATAATCCAACCTGTAGCCGTTGTGCTTTCTTGAAAGCGACCTGTCTCAGGTGTTTATTTCGTTGTTGGATCCAAACGTCACTTCTTTTTTCTCTCTGCTTTACTTGCCTTTGCTCCTTTAACTCTAAGCCATTTAACAGCTCTGATGCAATGGTGTGCTAAAGGTAAATGGCACCCTGAGCGACGATGAAGGCCCAAATGGCGTCTAGGACAACTGCCCCGTCTCATCCCCTTCCTCTGTTATTTCGCTACAGCTCTGATGGGGGACTACGTTTACGGGTTAATTCCGCCACAAAAGTAGTTTATCAGACGTCGATTGGTGGAGACAACGGAAAACGCCTTCCTCACTTATCTACTAAAGCATGATTAGTTGAGATGGTCTTTCCTGTATGTTGTCCTTGCATGGCTGGCTACAAGCTGATGATAATGCACACTGCATCACTGATCGAATTTGCATTTACGCCGCGTTCGATATTCATTCATGACACGCAAGTTAGTTATTGTCCGTACGATGCAAAGGTGTTTAAACGGCATGTCCAATATTATCAGACGGGGCCAGAATCATCAGTTAAAACGACTGTATCTAAATTGTTACGTTTTCCTGATGTTTCTTATTTATGTTTTATTTGTATTTATGTTTAGCCACATATTTAAGTTGTAGTAATTACTTTTTATCTTTTTACATAATTTAGTTCTAATTAAGAATTCGCGTTACAAAACACGTTTGATTTAGCGTCCAAAAAGGTACAGATAAAGAAGAGTATGTGTAACCTATCAAATAAATTGAATTATCGTAATCCTATCGTGATCATAGTGAAGCAATAACGCTTGGTAACAAAGAGGTACCGGAATCCGAGTTTGTAGAACCGTATGTTCCGTTAGTTCTTATTATAGCCACGTGCTATCACAATAATTGTGTTAGTTTGTAAACTGCAATTTTTATTAACATGTATGGTTTAGTTCTGCAAAAAATAAACGTTATATACAAAACTTAAACATTAAAAATGACTATCTCCCGCATTTAACACAAAGAACACAAATCTTCAGTTATAATTATCAATTACACGTTCATGCCCCACACACATGCAAAATATTTCATTTGTAGTAGAATGTACATTTAGGTTTTTTGTGAGAATCTCCTTGTATCATATGTCCTAATGAGCAAGCCGATTAAGAAATTACAATGTGTTACAACTCTGTTATCTTAGCCTAAGTAGTAGGAAGTTAAATCATCCAGCTTACAACAGTTATCAAATACTTTTTTTTATCTAAGTTACAAAGTTGAAATTTAAGAACACCATAAAAGTATTGTGGATTAAATCCGAAATAATACTAAATCTTCTAATGTTCTATCACAAGTATAAATGTTTAGAATGTTCCGAATGAGTCCCATTATTGCATGTGCCGATGTATCAGCAGTCGTAATCTATCACAATGATATAGTCCAGACTTCTCTTGACTGAACTCACTATAATCCTAAAATAGTATTTTCGTCTTTGAGTCGATGAGCACTTTGTATTTCCAGTCAGCCAGTTAAATAAATGAATCCTGTCAAAATATAACTTAACTCAGAAGTAAATGATTCCACTTAAATTCCATGATTGAACTTAAAAACAGGAATGAATAAGTTTGGTTTCCACATCCTTATATACTAAGCTCTCTTGACTTCAGACCCAAATGAATGCCCAGGAGTGGTCGAGTGGTCTAAAGTGCTCAACGTTACGGCTCACAGCCATATGATCTCTGCGTTTGTTCGAGTCTCGAGTTCGGCCAGTCTGAATATGTCAAGAGCTTACTAGTAGCGTCTCGTGTATTGGTGTATTGGTGGTTCTTTTGGGGGTTTTCTCTCGAGTTCTTCCTACACCATTTATACTAGCCACCATGTATAGCCCAACTTGTGCTGAAAAATGGCGTTAAACGCTATAACAACAAGAATAACAACAATGTGGACAAATTCAACTGGGAAAAACAATGTCACTACTTCGTAAACCTGGTCAGCTTTTGGGCTTCAATTTAAGTGTACATTCTCAAAAATGGCACAAGTCTACGCCATCAATATAAAATCATGTTTGGACGACTCCGCACCATTTACACATGAGAAAGGCTTGACTCCAACAGTAGACATCTGCCATTTTGAGTAGCGCTTATTTCGGGGAAAAAGCACAATTATAAACCACATATAGTAGCGAAAATGGCCATTACGTCATTTGGTTTCAATTTAAGACCTAATCATAATATTTAAATAACGGGGTCAAATTTTCCTCTTTCTAAAGTGGTAGCCACGATTTTATTCAGCACTTACAAGCCAGATTAAGGCCTTCCGTGGCCCTAAGGTCTCATTGGATAGTTTCGCATTTTGACACCTCCCTAATATTTAAGGTAGAAGGCATGAGCCTAATTATCACCATCCTAGCATTTTTCAGTTCACACATAAGCTAAATCTGTAATGTGTTTTAGATTTACTTTGAGTTCGACTTGGAATCTGTTTGACTTGTTGGTGACTGCCTGTCACAGTTAGACTAGCATTGGAGATCACAGTAAAATATTCAAAATAGCTCTTTCCTGTAAAAAAAAATGAATGCAAAAAAAAAAGAGGGGTTGGGGGCATTGTTGATTCAGTATAAAAGCGACTAGCTGCATAAGGAATTAACTTTAATACCTCTATCAGAATCTTACAATCATCATGTCAACAAAAATCATTAGTTAAATTTTATCTGTGTCTTTAATGTAATATTATTATCATTTTTTTGCTATAGGTCATTGTCGGACAAAAATTTGTCACAAAACTGTCCAGTGAGACCATTCACTGAAAACATTATGGTGCCCCCCCCACCCCTTCAAAATGTGAAGCAAAAAAAAAGCAATATTAAAAGCTAAAAAGATGAGAAAATACCAGTGTTGCAATCATTCCATATCAACATATCAGTACATGCATTGCGGAGAGTTGAAGTTTGGCACCGAGAAGACATAGAAAAAGAAATAGTGATACTATACACAATTTCGAAAGATAACATCATTAATTAATTAATTTAATTTTAATTTCACGTATTATTCTATTTTTGATTGCTTTATGCAAATGTGTATAGTACCACTCCGGTGGCCTAGTGGTTAAAGCGTCCACCGCGGAAGCGGGAGGTCGCGGGTTCGATCCCCGGCCTAGTCATTCCAAAGACTGGCAAAAATGGTACAAACAGCTGCCTCGCTTGACGCTCAGCATTAAGAGGTAATTGTTAGGACTGGTCGGCCTGGTGTCAGGATAATGCGACTGGGTGGGACATCATGCTATATACCTGCGGCATAATGCTCCAGTGCTAGACATCACTATAAACTGCCTCACTGCAGACATCGTACTGATATGACTGAAAATTTGTTAAAGCTACTTTAAAAATCCTAATGAAACAAGCAAACAATTTTTTTACCATCAATAATTAAGCTGATATTTTTTAATGTGAATCTCCTGGGCTGGCGTCTAAAGCACGTGGTTAGTGTGCTTAATGGGGAATCCGGCACTGAGCAGGTTGTTTTGATAATGAAGAGTTCGATAAGTCAATAGTCTCCGATAGCGATGGCGGCAACAGTGATTTTTGGAAATTTATTAAATTCCGATGTTTTAGAGATGTAGACGTAGACAACGAAAACGGGTAGGTTTCAAGACAGTCGGCTTCATTGACTTGATAGTGAATCCCTTCTCCCACGATTTGTAAACATGTACCAAATTTCTTCTTCAGTGAAAAATAATAATACAGTCATAAATGTATTGATCAAAGTTTGCCCTTAAACCTGTCTACAGATAACGAACAAAATGGTAAAATGGTAACGTTATATGCTGTTCTTGACATATATACTACACTGCTATCAAGTTTATAGGCAGGCCTATGTTGTATTTATATATAGCACAATGCACTGTTTGGCTTGGGCACATGTATATCGACAGCCGACCCAACGCGAGGTCCATAATTCAGTGGAATCACAGTTTTCAAATTAACTGTAAAAACAAAAGTACCCATAACCATCTATCACAGATTACTACATTTTACCAGTATATATCAGTCTATCGATATCCATCTCTGATACATAAGTATGATAGATACATACACCAGGTGTGCCATGATACATCATATATGGTGAGATACATAAGTCACTACTGGATATGGCAGAATACATCGAATACAGCAAGACACATTAGACACGATATGATACGACAAAATGCATCGAATAGGGCATTATGCATTAGACACGACATGATACGACATTATATATTGAATAGGGCAATATACATTGAAAAGAGCAATATTCACTGGACACATGATACGGCAGAATACATCAAAGCGGCAAGATGCATTTTATACGGCAGGATACGACAGAATTTATTGAACAAGGCAATACACATTGAATAGGGCATTATACATTAGGCATGACATGATACGGCAGATTACATAATAGGGCAAGATGCATTAGACAAGACATGATACGGCAGGATACATTAAAAATTGCAATATACATTGAATAGGGCAATATACATTTGACACGACATGATACGGCAGAATACCTTGAATAGGGCCAGATGCATTAGATACGACATTATACGGCAGATACAATGTGGATGACGATAATGTCGACAATCACAATATTTGATAGACGGTCAAATAGACGATGATAATGATTATGTCACAGCGGTAACAATAGCTATCGTATTAGTGCCACTGCTGCTGATAACATGTTTGACGATGATGATGATAATGACGCTAAAGATTTTCTTAAAATTCTTTCCGTTAGCAGTCGCCATGTCATCCGGTGTGTACTTGGTCTCATCCAAACCTGTGGATGAAAAAAGTCCTAATATCTACGACAATCCCGCATTTTCCAATGGCGGAAGTGCTGACGTAAAAGCTCAATTCAGGTAAGATAAAGAGAGAGAGAGAGAGAGAGAGAGAGAGAGAGAGAGAGAGAGAGAGAGAGAGAGAGAGAGAGAGAGAGAGAGAGAGAGAGAGAAGTGGGGGTAGGGGTGGTACTCTGTAGTATTGAAACTTATGGCGACAAGTCTTACAATTGTTAAAGATATCAGTCCAAGGTTCATCAATATCAAACAAAACATTCTCCCAATGGCAGGCGATCGAAGGTTTTGAACATTCCACAGTATGGACTTAATCTTTTATCTAAATCTGCGTACATTTTCTGACTAGAAGTTCAATAGTCAAAGCAAAGGATGCGTTGTTTTGTTTGACATATGAAAGATTCTTGGATTTGATGCTATCATGAGTTCTTTGTGACTTGATGCTATCGTGAGTTCATTGTGACTTGATGCTAGCATGAGTTCATTGTGACTTGATGCTATCGTGAGTTCATTGTGACTTTATGCTATCATGAGTTCATTGTGACTTGATGCTAGCATGAGTTCATTGTGACTTGATACTATCGTGAGTACATTGTGACTTGATGCTATCATGAGTTCATTGTGACTTGATGCTATCATGAGTACATTGTGACTTGGCCGAATCTTTATTGTCCAGACACATGAGTAACCAATTTTCGCGTTTTAAAATTTATTTTCATGTTGAGTAACAGCGTTGGTTACCTACAGTGGTTACTTGCAAATTAAATTAAGACTATCGGTAAATGGTTGTAGTGATTGGTATCCAATAGTTAAACAGTGCAATACATTGACACGAACAGTTACGATGGGGGTTTATCGTATCTCCTACCCACCCCACATCATACCTATCAAGGTCGGCGTCTTACATTGTGGGACGTTGAATCCACCTATTATAATGTCAGGCTTTTAACCCAACCCATCCCCTCCTTCGGTTCCGTTTACCTAGAGAGTTTTAACCCAACCCCATCCCTCCTTCGGTTCCGTTTAACTAGATAGTTTTAACCCAACCCCATCCCTCCTTCGGTTCCGTTTACCTAGATAGTTTTAAATTTTTATGTACGAGCAATAGTGAAAGTGCTGTAGGTTTCCCATCTTTTATATTTCAAATCTAGTCAAATAAAGAATTATTTTATATTCTGTAAAACAGCAAAGACGTGTTATTTGATTCTGTTAAATCAAAATATTCAGTTTAAACCCACCGTTTTTTTTTATTTCGTTTTAAAGGCGCGCAGTATGAATGCCTTCCAGTTCAGTGTTTACGTTAGTTACCTTGCATGTGATTCTATTTATAGAAGTTTGCATAAAGTAGTTCTCCGTTCAGTTTATACGGAAATGAACGCAATTGGGTCTGATCACATGATTATGTTCTGACCAATTCAAATCTTCCTTTCATGTATCAACTGATGCAGCTGTAAAGTATTCTTTAGTGGACAATATTCGTACCTTTCAGGCAAGTATTCTCTAATGTAAGGTAATTTTACTATTACTCTTAAGCAAAGTAACGTACAGGCAATGCTTTCGGGAATCACATACATTTTAGTTCAGTTGAAATAATGCATGAAAGAGATGGTAGGTGGAACAGATGTCTTGGAGAAAAACATGTCGAATTAAATAGTTCAGTATCACAGACTAAGAAAAAGAAACAAAAATTTTTTCGTCTGTTCAACGATTTTAAAGCTGGCATGATTGGAAACAACCAAAGTGAAGTCATCTCGATAGTTGATTATAAAACAGTTAACGATGTATTCGCGCTGTCAGACATATATTGAGATTCAGGTTGTACTCCTCAGTTTCGTATTTTGTACAATTAATTTTTTTCAGTACAAAGATATATTCCGACATTTGAAATTTGGAATCATTTGTTATTTTAAGGCCAGTTTTGGAATGCTTACTTTGGCATTAATTAATTTTCTTTAAGCAGCAACAAGCTGAAGGCATTTTGTTCAGTTCAAAAAATCAGGTGAATTGAGAAAAAAATTAGGAAGCAAAAATAGTGATACTAACAAGCAGTTGTAGAAATTGGCTTCTCTTCCGGCTGCTCCTCGACACATTGCTTAGCAGGGGCGGCACTGAATGTCCATAGAGACGGTAAGGTTCCAAATACATCACTTCCGAATGTCCATAGGGACGTAAAAGTTCCAAATACTATGGACGGAAAAGTCCCAAATATAACACTTCCGAATGTCCATAGGCACGGAAAAGACCCAAATGCATCGCTGCCTCAGAGTAATAAATGTTCAGTTTTAACAAGCTGAGGGTAAAAATTAAAATATTTGGTCAGCGAGAATTTCAAAAACATTCCTATAGAGAAAGGCAAGGCGCTTAAATCCATATGAGTCCAAGTATCGTAATATTTGATTAATAAAACTGACCTATGTCAGAAACACAGAGTTTCAGCTCTCTTCTGAAACAGTTTTGCTGGTTTAAACCAGTATGGAGTAATTCTGAGGTATAAACTGATACAACATTCTATTTTTGGATGGCAAGAAATTAAGATAAGTTCCAGTATTTACAAATTTTAAAGAGTGAACTTTAATAAGGGGGCATAAGTAGGATAAAACTTATGAGAGAAAAGTGTAGAGTAACTACTATAACGAAAATTTTGTCCCCTTCTCTCTTCCAGAATCCCATATTCTTGCTCAGTAGTGTGTGTGTGTTATGAGAGTGTGACTGCTGATAACACAAATTATGTTCAGCTTTTAATGACAAAAATATTTAATAAATAATAATTGAATAAAATCATTAAAATCTATAACTTAACCAAGAACAGTTGCGACACTTTGCATTCGCAAATCTTCAAGCGTTTTCTTGCAAAATCAATACCTGTCACCTACCCTCTCCTCCATAACTCACCCCTTCCCCCAGGTACTTTCCCATGGATCATACTGCCAAATGGCATATAATATCAATTAGATATTTGCTGTTTCTTGCTAATGTGACTGCATGCATAAATTTTGGTCAGAAAAGTTGCCATTACAACCTATGTACAATTAACTTGTAACCTACTTTCATGACCTTTGGAACGAGAGTAAAGGACGCCCCTCTGCCTTCACTTCTTTTACAACCGCAGCTGGTTGTATATGGCTTTAGATGGAAATCTCAATTATCAAGTGTCACACAAATTTAGTTGTCTATGTATGCACAGTCAGTGTATCCACTGATAGGTCAAACAACTAACACACATTCCAGAACACGGCAGTCTATATTGTATATCATCAACCTTTATGTAAGCAAAGAGAGTTTATATCGTATATCATCAACCTTTATGTAAGCAACGACAGGTTTTATCTTATATAAGTATTTATGAAAGCAACGGCAGGTTATATCGTATATGAACCTTTGTGTAACTACTGTTTGCTTTCATTTTTGGATAAACTTAGATATTCACACACATATCATCAGACCGGTCTGTGCTGTGTGATTTCTGATAGGAGAATTTTACAAATTAAAAACTTGTCTGATATTATTAAATGTGTTATAATAGCCACAAGACATTCAGTAAAATATTGTTGGAAGACACAGTCAATGTGTAAAGGTTCAAAATCAAGTACCAATCACCTTTCTAATAACCAAACACCTGTCCTATACAACTGCATGGGGGCCCCGAGTGGCCAAGTCGTCTAAAGCGCTCTCCGTTACGGTTTACTGCCATCTCATCTCTGTCTGTGTGGGTTTGAGTCTCAGATTCGGCCAATGTGGGTATGTGAGAAAGCTTGCCAGTAGCTTCTCGTGGGTCGGTGGTTCTTTCTGGAGGGTTTCCCGGGTTATTCCTCCACCATTAATACTGGCCGCCATGTATAGCTTATCATGTGCTGAAAAATGGCGTTAAACCCTACAACAACAACAATAACAACAACGATACCAATAAGAACTAAATAAACTGAATTTACGTCACATGAATCGTTGTCAGGTAGTCGTCTAACAGAATAAACCCTTTGTTCAACTTTCCATACGTCTGTCGTTTATCCTACTTTCGGATAGCCTTTCTCACAACATCACTGACAGTATGATTATTTGAATTACTTAATGGTGTTATAATAAATAATACAGAACGATGCTTTACCATGCATACAGCCTGAGTGAAAATCACAGTTTCTTTATATCTCACGTCAACATCTAATAAAGTGCAACTACTAATGTCAACAACATCTAATACTGTACTACTGCTATTACTACTACTACTACTGTCAACATATAATACTGTACTACTGCTGCTGCTACTACTACCGCTACTATTATTACTCCTACTAGTACTACTGCTATTACTGTCACCAACTTCTAATAATATACTTCTACTATTAACAACATCTAATAATGTACTACTACTATTAACAACATCTAATAATGTACTACTACTATTAACAACATATAATAATATACTACTACTATTAACAACATCTAATAATGTACTACTACTATTAACAACATCTAATAATGTACTACTACTATTAACAACATCTAATAATGTACTACTACTATTAACAACGTCTAATAATGTACTACTACTGTCATCAACATCTAATAATGTACTACTACTGTCAACAACATCTAATAATGTACTACTACTGTCAACTACATCTAATAAAGTACTACTACTATTAACAACATCTAATAATGTACTACTACTGTCAACAACATCTAATAATGTACTACTACTGTCAACAACATCTAATAATGTACTACTACTGTCAACAACATCTAATAATGTACTACTACTGTCAACAACATCTAATAATGTACTAATAATGTCAACAACATCTAATAATGTACTACTACTGTCAACAACATCTAATAATGTACTACTACTGTCAACAACATCTAATAATGTACTACTACTGTCAACAACATCTAATAATGTACTACTACTGTCAACAACATCTAATAATGTACTACTACTGTCAACAACATCTAATAATGTACTAATAATGTCATCAATATCTAATAATGTACTACTACTGTCAACAGCATCTAATAATGTACTAATAATGTCAACAACATCTAATAATGTATTAATACCGTCAACAACATCTAATAATGTACTACCACTATCAACAACATCTAATAATGTACTAATAATGTCAACAACATCTAATAATGTACTACTACTGTCAACAACATCTAATAATGTACTACTACTGTCAACAACACAACTAATAATGTACTAATAATGTCAACAACATCTAATAATGTATTACTACTGTCAACAACATCTAATAATGTACTACTACTGTCAAGAACAGCTAATAATGGACTAAAAATGTCAACAACATCTAATAATGTACTACTACTGTCAACAACATCTAATAATGTACTACTACTGTCAACAACGTCTAATAATGTACTAAAATGTCAACAACATCTAATAATGTACTACTACTGTCAACAACAGCTAATAATGTACTAAAATGTCAACAACATCTAAAAATGTACTACTACTGTCAACAACATCTAATAATGTACTAATAATGTCAACAATATCTAATAATGTACTACTACTGTCAACAACATCTAATAATGTACTAATAATGTCAACAACATCTAATAATCTACTACTACTGTCAACAACATCTAATAATGTACTAATAATGTCAACAACATCTAATAATGTACTACTATTATCAACAACATCTAATAATGTACTACTACTGTAAACAACATCTAATAATGTACTAATACTGTCAACAACATATAATAATGTTCTATTACTATCAACAGCATATAATAATGTACTACTACTATCAGCAGAGAGAGAGAGAGAGAGAGAGAGAGAGAGAGAGAGAGAGAGAGAGAGAGAGAGAGAGAGATTGTCCTTATTAGAGGAATCAAACATTAACAAAACTATGTACTTATTGAAACCAATAAAGTCAATAAATTGCTAAATTATTTAGAGAAAAGTACGTTTATCAAAGAAGAACATACATACTAGAATATAGTCCTAAAATTACACATTGACATTCTGCAACACTTTTTAACATGAAGCACGCAATTATTTTTTGCCATCTAGGAAAAGAAGACTGAATCATTAGTTCTCGATTTTGCTCATTATGTAATTATTTTTACTGCTATAATGAAAAATTCGATGTTTGAACAGATATTTTATCGTTAATATCCACAGCTCTGTCGATGGAATCGACCTTTCTCTTCACGAGAAACCAGCATCCGACAAGCCTTTCAGGGGCATGGGAAAGGAAGAGCTTCTTCGCCATTCTTCGAAACCATTTTGGCGTCGACTGCGCATGATATGCATCGCTATAGTTATCATAGGCTGGATCGCGCTAATCATCACGGTAGTGGCGCTGGTACTGATATACCCTCGATGTCGCACGGCCGAACCCTTAAGTTGGTGGCAAAAGAGTCCGGTATATCGCGTGTACGTACCCAGTTACAGTGACTCAGATGGAAACGGATGGGGCGATCTGAAGGGTATGAGTGCTTAATTGTTTTTAAACCGACTCACATCCCATATAATTGCAGGAATTCGGGTGAAACATTTCATATGTTCAGCATTTTCGAGGACAAAACTGTTTTTCATGTTTCTTTCTTTACAGCTATGAGGGTAGGAAAGGTGAGACCAAGAAAGCAAAGAAAAGAAATATTTCCGAATATAAGCACTAACACGTAGCCTCTCTCTCTCTCTCTCTCTCCTCTCTCTCTCTCTCTCTCTCTCTCTCTCTCTCTCTCTCTCTCTGACAGTAATATAATTCGAATCGTACAATTATACAAGCTGTGACAACTTTTATTGGATGTAAATGGCATTGGAACGTATCAAATTCCTTCAATTATTGCTCTCTCTCTCTCTCTCTCTCTCTCTCTCTCTCTCTCGTTTTGAGATGGATAGTTGACAATAAGAAAAAGAAAGTGCCATTAGTTTATAGTCTGACTATACCATCATGTTTGTTTGTATAAAACCCTACCCTCACCCGATTGCAATTATGAAAGCCTTTAATGTGATGAAATGTGCCAGGACCTTTGTCAATTCGTTCAATGATTTATCATTTCTAACCTGACTGTCATTAGAGTGGCCCTAACGCCGTCACTTGAGCGTTTTATCCTTAGCTGAAGTTTTCAACATAATAGACGGACATGCTCGAGATCCATTTCCAATCCTTGGACAAGTCTATTTTAAGTAAAGGGGGGGGGGGGGTGCACGGCTACAGATGAACATAATAATAATAATAATAATAATAATAATAATAATAATAATAATAATAATAATGACTTTGTATAGCGCCTAATCTTTCGAAGCTCTAAGCGCTTTACACCATCAACAATGATACGACCACACTACAGAACAACAAATGACAAAAACAATGACACTGGAAAACACAAAAACATGCAGAAAACATGTAAGATACAAAACATGATTAGGTCGCTAAGTTTGTCCCTGCAGTCGAAACAGGTGAGTTTTGAGAGCACTCTTAAAAGGGACCACTGTGTCTTTGTGTCTAATTTCAATGGTCAATTCGTTCCACGTCGCCGGGCCCTGGTGTGCAAACGAACGTTGTCCATATAACTTTTTTTTCACCTTTTGAACAATTTGTATACGATTATCAGAAGAAGAGCGTAAGGATCTAGCTGGTGTATACACATGGGTGAGGCTGGATAGGTATGTTTTACTGGAGTCTGTCATTGAAATATAGCACAGAGAACAAATTTTGTGTTTGATTCTGTATTGAATTGATAGCCAGTGTAGGGTACAGAGCAGTGGTGAGGTGTGCGCTGATCGAGGTACTCTAAAGATGATCCGTGCAGCTATGTTTTGAACTTTTTTGAAGTTTCTGGAGTAAATATTGTGATGAACCAGACAAAATTGAGTTACAATAGTCCAGTCTTGAAAGTACTAATGAATACATAAGTAGTCTGCTTCCGATATTTACCATATCGATCAAGCAAAGGAAAGGAATAACAACAACAAATTTGCCTTTCATGTCCAAACCCTCAATATTTTGTAATGTACGGAAATAGCCGGCAGTTACTGAACAGGATAAACCACGTCATTATGTTGCCTGATGAAATAAACTAGCCTACAATGTACGCAATATTGAGCCGTATTGTATGGAACGTCCGTTATGTATGAAAGAAAGGTGCAGTGAATGCCAGATTAGTGCCATTCTGGTCAGGTTAGAAATAAAAGGTCAATGATTTATTTAACGTAGTTATGTGCACCTTTTATCACATAAATGTTATCGTTATTGAAATCGGTATGGGGTTACTAATACACGGAGATATACATTCAGTCAGACAATGCTCTATTGCAGGTCTTGAATCCAAGCTGGACTATATCAACAGTATAGGTTTCAAAGTTATCTCCCTTAGTCCAATCTACAAGGCCTCGAACAACGATTTCAGTGTTATCAATCATACGGATATCGACCCAATCTTTGGGAGCATGAGCGACTTCACATCATTACTTAACACTGCGCACAGTAAAGGTATGTCTGACCCACCCACCTCTCTCTCTCTCTCTCTCTCTCTCTCTCTCTCTCTCTCTCTCTCTCTCTCTCTCTCTCTCTCTCTCTCTCTCTCATCAGTCCCTCTTCTTTTTGTGCATTTATGGGAAGCTAATTTTGTTTTATAGCCACCGATAACAAAGTATACCTTGAAATTATTTTAACTGTATTAATTATATTAATGTATGCAATTTACAGGTATACATAATAACTAATTTCATTCCCTATTTCGAGAAACAAATATATTTTACACACAGGATAATAATGATGGTTAAATATCTTTTAAAACAATTCAGTGTAAACTTGATTTTAATTTGGTAAATACGTCCTAATGCTTACCTTAGTTTTCATATAAAATCTCCATAATTTGTTGATTTTTTAAAATAATCCTTAAGAAGCTATTTCAAGTGTTTTATCATCACGCGTTTAAAAGCACAATATAAAGCATGTTCTAAAGTAGATGTGTAACGAGTAAAAAAATGCAGCACCATTGCACGATATGATTTAGTTTTGTACAATTGTAAAATGTGTATTAATTGAAACTTCCTTTTTAAGTTGTATCAGGGTACCTGTAAGGGTTTCATGTGAAATTAATCGGCCATTAATTAAATTGTTTGTTGAGAAAGTCCTAAAATAGTAATACATTGTAATAACAGGCAAACTCTTAAGAGTCATGTTCACTTTTACCTCAGCCAAATAAATTTTGTTATTTCCTTATCTGGACCATTATATCCTTATGATACCTTATATGGACCATTATATATTTATGATACTTTATCTGGGCCATTATTTCCTTATAACAACTTATCTGGACCATTATATCATTATAATACCTTATCTGGACCATTATATCATTATAATACCTTATCTGGACCATTATATCATTATAATACCTTATCTGGACCATTATATCCTTATAATACCTTATCTGGGCCATTATATCCTTATAACACCTTATCTGGACCATTATATCATTATAATACCTTATCTGGACCATTATATCATTATAATACCTTATCTGGACCATTATATCATTATAATACCTTATCTGGACCATTATATCATTATAATACCTTATCTGGACCATTTATATCTTTATAATACCTTATCTGGACCATTATATCTTTATGATACCTTATCTGGACCATTATATCTTTATGATACCTAATCTGGACCATTATATCCTTATGATACCTTATCTGAACCATTATATCTTTATAATACCTTATCTGGACCATTATATATTTATAACATCTTATCTGGACCATTATATCCTTCTGATACCTTATCTAGACCATTGTATCTTTATAATACCTTATCTGGACCATTATATCCTTATAATACCTTATCTGGACCATTATATCCTTATGATACCTTATCTGGACCATTATATCTTTATAATACCTTATCTGGACCATTATATCCTTATAATACCTTATCTGGACCATTATATCTTTATAATACCTTATCTGAACCATTATATCCTTATATCACCTTATCTGGACCATTACATCTTTTTAATACCTTATCTGGACCATTATATCTTTATAATACCTTATCTGAACCATTATATCTCTATAATACCTTATCTGGACCATTATATCTTTATAATACATTATCTGAACCATTATATCCTTATAATAACATATCTGGACCATTATATCTTTATAATACCTTATCTGAACCATTATATCCTTACAAAACCTTATCTGAACCATTATATCCTTATAACACCTTATCTGGACCATTATATCTTTATAATACCTTATCTGAACCATTATATCTTTATAACACCTTATCTGGACCATTATATCTTTATAATACCTTATCTGAACCATTATATCTTTATAATACCTTATCTGAACCATTATATCATTATAATACCTTATCTAAACCATTATATCTTTATAATACCTTAACTGAACCATTATATCTTTATAATACCTTATCTGGACCATTATATCCTTATAACACCTTATCTGAACCATTATATCCTTATAATACCTTCTCTGGACCATTATATCCTTATAACACCTTATCTGGACCATTATATCCTTATAATAACATATCTGGACCACTATATCCTTATAACACCTTATCTGGACCATTATATCCTTATACTAACATATTTGGACCACTATATCCTTATAACACCTTATCTGGACCATTATATCCTTATAACACCTTATCTGGACCATTATATCCTTACAATAACATATCTGGACCACTACATCTTTATAACACCTTATCTGGACCACTATATCCTTATAACACCTTATCTGGACCATTATATCCTTATAATGCCTTATCTGGACAATTCAATCCTGATAATACCTTATCTGGATCATTATATCTTTATAATACCTTATCTGAACCATTATATCCTTACAAACACCTTATCTGAAACCATTATATCCTTATAACACCTTATCTGGACCATTATATCTTTATAATACCTTATCTGAACCATTATATCTTTATAATACCTTATCTGAACCATTATATCATTATAATACCTTATCTGAACCATTATATCTTTATAATACCTTATCTGGACCATTATATCATTATAACACCTTATCTGGACCATTATATCTTTATAAATACCTTATCTGGACCATTATATCTTTATAATACCTTATCTGAACCATTATATCTTTATAATGCCTTATCTGGATCATTATATCTTTATAATACCTTATCTGGACAATTATATCCTTATAATACCTTATCTGGACCATTATATCTTTATAATACCTAATCTGGACCATTATATCTTTATGATACCTTATCTGGACCATTATATCCTTATGACACCTTATCTGGACCATTATATCTTTATAATACCTTATCTGAACCATTATATCTTTATAATACCTTATCTGAACCACTATATCCTTATAACACCTTATCTAGACAATTATATCTTTATAATACCTTATCTGAACCATTACATCTTTATAATACCTTATCTGAACCATTATATCCTTATAACACCTTATCTGGACCATTATATCCTTATAATACCTTATCTGAACCATTATATCTTTATAATACCTTATCTGAACCATTATATCTTTATAATACCTTATCTGGACCATTATATCTTTATAATACCTTATCTGAACCATTATATCCTTATAACACCTTATCTGGACCATAATATCTTTATAATACCTTATCTGAACCATTATATCTTTATAATACCTTATCTGGACCATTATATCTTTATAATACCTTATCTGAACCATTATATCTTTATAATACCTTATCTGAACCATTATATCATTATAATACCTTATCTGAACCATTATATCTTTATAATACCTTATCTGAACCATTATATCCTTATAACACCTTATCTGCACCATTATATCCTTATAACACCTTATCTGGACCATTATATCCTTATAATACCTTATCTGAACCAGTATATCTTTATAATACCTTATCTGGACCATTATATCTTTATAATACCTTATCTGAACCATTATATCTTTATAATACCTTATCTGGACCATTATATCCTTATAACACCTTATCTGGACCATTATATCTTTATAATACCTTATCTGGACCATTATATCTTTATATTACCTTATCTGAACTATTATATCTTTATAATACCTTATCTGGATCATTATATCTTTATAATACCTAATCTGGACCATTATATCTTTATAATACCTTATCTGATCCATTATATCTCCATAATACCTTATCTGGACCATTATATCTTTATAATACCTTATCTGGAACATTATATCCTTATGATACCTTATCTGGACCATTATATCTTTATAATACCTTATCTGGACCATTATATCTTTATAATACCTTATCTGAACCATTATATCTTTATAATACCTTATCTGAACCATTATATCTTTATAATACCTTATCTGAACCATTATATCCTTATAACACCTTATCTGGACCATTCTATCTTTATAATACCTTGTCTGAACCATTATATCTCCATAATACCTTATCTGGACCATTATATCTTTATAATACCTTATCTGGAACATTATATCCTTATGATACCTTATCTGGACCATTATATCTTTATAATACCTTATCTGGACCATTATATCTTTATAATACCTTATCTGAACCATTATATCTTTATAATACCTTATCTGAACCATTATATCTTTATAATACCTTATCTGAACCATTATATCTTTATAATACCTTATCTGAACCATTATATCATTATAATACCTTATCTGAACTATTATATCTTGATAATACCTGATCTGAACCATTATATCCTTATCACACCTTATCTGGACCATTATATCCTTATAACACCTTATCTGGACCATTATATCCTTATAATACCTTATCTGAACCATTATATCTTTATAATACCTTATCTGGACCATTATATCTTTATAATACCTTATCTGGGACCACTATATCCTTATGATACATTATCTGGACCATTATATCCTCATAATACCTTATCTGGACCATTATATCTTTATAATACCTTATCTGGACCATTATATCCTGATGATATCTTATCTGGACCATTATATCCTTATAACACCTTATCTGGACTATTATATCTTTATAATACCTTATCTGAACCATTATATCTTTATAATACGTTATCTGAACCATTATATCATTAAAAATACCTTATCTGAACCATTATATCTTTATAATACCTTATCTGAACCATTATATCTTTATAATACCTTATATGGACCATTATATCCTAATGATACCTTATCTGGACCATTATATCTTTATACTACTTTATCTGGACCATTATATTTTTATAATACCTTATCTGAACCATTATATCTTTATAATACCTTATCTGGACCATTATATCCTTATAACACCTTATCTGTACCATTATATCTTTATAACACCTTATCTGGACCCATTATATCCTTATAATAACATATCTGGACCACTATATCCTTATAACACCTTATCTGTACCATTATATCTTTATAACACCTTATCTGGACCATTATATCCTTACAACACCTTATCTGGACCATTATATCCTTATAACACCTTATCTGGACCATTATATCTTTATAATAACATATCTGGACCACTATATCCTTATAACACCTTATCTGGACCATTATATCCTTATAACACCTTATCTGGACCATTATATCCTTATAATAACATATCTGGACCACTATATCCTTATAAAACCTTATCTGGACCATTATATCCTTACAACACCTTATCTGGACCATTATATCCTTATAACACCTTATCTGGACCATTATATCCTTATAATAACAAATCTGGACCACTAAATCCTTATAACATCTTATCTGGACCATTATATCCTTATAATACCTTATCTGGACAATTCAATCCTGATAATACCTTATCTGGATCATTATATATTTATAATACCTTATCTGGACCATTATATCCTTATAATAACATATCTGGACCACTATATCCTTATAACACCTTATCTGGACCATTATATCCTTATAACACCTTATCTGGACCATTATATCCTTATAATAACATATCTGGACCACTAAATCCTTATAATACCTTATCTGGACAATTCAATCCTGATAATATCTTATCTGGACCATTATATCCGTATAATAACATATCTGGACCATTATATCCTTATAATACCCTATCTGGACCATTATATCCTTATAACACCTTATCTGGACCATTATATCCTTATAACACCTTATCTGAACCATTATATCCTTTTAATACCCTATCTGGACCATTATATCCTTATAAAAACATATCTGGACCATTATATCCTTATAATACCCTATCTGGACCATTATATCCTTATAATACCCTATCTGGACCATTATATCCTTATAATAAAATATCTGGACCATTATATCTTTATAATACTTTATCTGAACCATTATATCTTTATAATACCTTATCTGAACCATTATATCATTATAATACCTTATCTGAACCATTATAACTTTATAATACCTTACCTGAACCATTATATCCTTATAACACCTTATCTGGACCATTATATCCTTATAACACCTTATCTGGACCATTATATCCTTATAATACCTTATCTGAACCAGTATATCTTTATAATACCTTATCTGGACCATTATATATTTATAAAACCTTATCTGGACCATTATATCCTTATGACACCTTATCTGGACCATTATATCTTTATAATACCTTATCTGAACCATTACATCTTTATAATACCTTATCTGAACCATTATATCCTTATAACACCTTTTCTGGACCATTATATCTTTATAATACCTTATCTGAACCATTATATCTTTATAATACCTTATCTGAACCATTATAACTTTATAATACCTTATCTGGACCGTTATATCTTTATAATACCTTATCTGATCCATTATATCCTTATGACACCTTATCTGGACCATTATATCTTTATAATACCTTATCTGAACCATTATATCTCAATAATACCTTATCTGGACCATTATATCTTTATAATACCTTATCTGGACCATTATAACTTTATAATACCTTATCTGAACCATTATATCTTTATAATACCTTATCTGAACCATTATATCTTTATAATACCTTATCTGAACCATTATATCCTTATAACACCTTATCTGGACCATTATATCCTTATAATACCTTATCTGAACCATTATATCTTTATAATACCTTATCTGAACCATTATATCTTTATAATACCTTATCTGGACCAATATATCTTTATAATACCTTATCTGAACCATTATATCCTTATAACACCTTATCTGGACCATTATATCTTTATAATACCTTATCTGGACCATTATATCTTTATAATACCTTATCTGAACCATTATATCTTTATAATACCTTATCTGAACCATTATATCTTTATGATACCTTATCTGGACCATTATGTCTTTATGATACCTAATCTGGACCATTATATCTTTATGATACCTTATCTGAACCATTATATCTTTATAATACCTTATCTGGATCATTATATCTTTATAATACCCAATCTGGACCATTATATCTTTATAATACCTTATCTGATCCATTATATCTCCATAATACCTTATCTGGACCATTATATCTTTATAATACCTTATCTGGAACATTATATCCTTATGATACCTTATCTGGACCATGATATCTTTATAATACCTTATCTGGACCATTATATCTTTATAATACCTTATCTGAACCATTATATCTTTATAATACCTTATCTGAACCATTATATCTTTATAATACCTTCTCTGAACCATTATATCCTTATAACACCTTATCTGGACCATTCTATCTTTATAATACCTTATCTGAACCATTATATCTCCATAATACCTTATCTGGACCATTATATCTTTATAATACCTTATCTGGAACATTATATCCTTATGATACCTTATCTGGACCATTACATCTTTATAATACCTTATCTGGACCATTATATCTTTATAATACCTTATCTGAACCATTATATCTTTATAATACCTTATCTGAACCATTATATCTTTATAATACCTTATCTGAACCATTATATCATTATAACACCTTATCTGGACCATGATATCTTTATAATACCTTATCTGAACCATTATATCTTTATAATACCTTATCTGAACCATTATATCTTTATAATACCTTATCTGGACCATTATATCTTTATAATACCTTATCTGAACCAATATATCCTTATAACACTTTATCTGGACCATTATATCTTTATAATACCTTATCTGAACCATTATATCTTTATAATACCTTATCTGGACCATTATATCTTTATAATACCTTATCTGAACCATTATATTTTTATAATACCTTATCTGAACCATTATATCATTATAATACCTTATCTGAACTATTATATCTTGATAATACCTGATCTGAACCATTATATCCTTATCACACCTTATCTGGACCATTATATCCTTATAACACCTTATCTGGACCATTATATCCTTATAATACCTTATCTGAACCATTATATCTTTATAATACCTTATCTGGACCATTATATCTTTATAATACCTTATCTGGACCATTATATCCTTATGATACCTTATCTGGACCATTATATCCTCATAATACCTTATCTGGACCATTATATCTTTATAATACCTTATCTGGACCATTATATCCTGATGATATCTTATCTGGACCATTATATCCTTATAACACCTTATCTGGACCATTATATCTTTATAATACCTTATCTGAACCATTATATCTTTATAATACCTTATCTGAACCATTATATCATTAAAATACCTTATCTGAACCATTATATCTTTATAATACCTTATCTGAACCATTATATCTTTATAATACCTTATCTGGACCATTATATCCTTATGATACCTTATCTGGACCATTATATCTTTATAATACTTTATCTGGACCATTATATTTTTATAATACCTTATCTGAACCATTATATCTTTATAATACCTTATCTGGACCATTATATCCTTATAACACCTTATCTGTACCATTATATCTTTATAATACCTTATCTGGACCATTATATCTTTATAATAACATATCTGGACCACTATATCCTTATAACACCTTATCTGGACCATTATATCCTTATAATAACATATCTGGACCACTATATCCTTATAACATCTTATCTGGACCATTATATCCTTATAATACCTTATCTGGACAATTCAATCCTGATAATACCTTATCTGGATCATTATATATTTATAATACCTTATCTGGACCATTATATCCTTATAATAACATATCTGGACCACTATATCCTTATAACACCTTATCTGAACCATTATATCCTTATAATAACATATCTGGACCACTATATCCTTATAACACCTTATCTGGACCATTATATCCTTATAATAACATATCTGGACCACTATATCCTTATAACATCTTATCTGGACCATTATATCCTTATAATACCTTATCTGGACAATTCAATCCTGATAATACCTTATCTGGATCATTATATATTTATAATACCTTATCTGGACCATTATATCCTTATAATAACATATCTGGACCACTATATCCTTATAACACCTTATCTGGACCATTATATCCTTATAACACCTTATCTGGACCATTATATCCTTATAATAACATATCTGGACCACTAAATCCTTATAATACCTTATCTGGACAATTCAATCCTGATAATATCTTATCTGGACCATTATATCCGTATAATAACATATCTGGACCATTATATCCTTATAATACCCTATCTGGACCATTATATCCTTATAACACCTTATCTGGACTATTATATCCTTATAACACCTTATCTGAACCATTATATCCTTATAATACCCTATCTGGACCATTATATCCTTATAAAAACATATCTGGACCATTATATCCTTATAATACCCTATCTGGACCATTATATCCTTATAATACCCTATCTGGACAATTCAATCCTAATAATACCTTATCTGGACCATTATATCCTGATAATAAGATATCTGGACCATTATATCCTGATAATAACATATCTGGACCATTATATCCTTATAATACCCTATCTGGACCATTATATCCTTATAATAACATATCTGGACCATTATATTCTGATAATACCTTATCTGGACCATTATATCCTTATAATACATTATCTGGACCATTATATCCTTATAATAACATATCTGGACCATTATATCCTTATAATATCCTATCTGGACCTTTATATCCTTATAATACCCTATCTGGACAATTCAATCCTTATAATAACATATCTGGACCATTATATCCTTATAATAACATATCTGGACCATTATATCCTTATAATACCCTATCTGGACCATTATATCATTATAATACCCTATCTGGACAATTATATCCTTATAATAACATATCTGGACCATTATATCCTTATAATACCCTATCTGGACCATTATATCCTTATAACACCTTATCTGGACCATTATATCTTTATAACACCTTATCTGGACCATTATATCCTGATAATACCTTATCTGGACAATTCAATCCTGATAATACCTTATCTGGACCATTATATCCTTATAATAACATATCTGGACCATTATATCCTTATAATATCCTATCTGGACCATTATATCCTTATAATACCCTATCTGGACCATTATATCTTTATAATACCTTATCTGAACCATTATATCTTTATAATACCTTATCTGGACCATTATATCTTTATAATACCTTATCTGGACCATTATATCTTTATAATACCTTATCTGAACCATTATATCTTTATAATACCTTATCTGGACCATTATATCTTTATAATACCTTATCTGGACCATTATATCCTTATAATAACATATCTGGACCATTATATCTTTATAATACCTTATCTGGACAATTCAATCCTGATAATACCTTATCTGAACCATTATATCCTTATAAAACCAATCTTGATCACTAGATCATGGTTTATATACATGTTTTTGTAATTAGCCATTGATTCAGCTTTTAATTTTTCCTGATTTATGTTAAGGCATGTATGTCGTGTTGGACTTCATTCCAAACCAGACGGGAGACAATCACATTTGGTTTGCTGAAAGCAATGCATCGGACACCAGGGATAATCAAATGAGGAATTACTATGTTTGGGAAAAGGATACATCCGTTCCGAATAACTGGGTAACATTACA
The DNA here is from genome assembly GCA_030141615.1 of Unio pictorum. NCBI lineage: Eukaryota > Metazoa > Mollusca > Bivalvia > Unionida > Unionidae > Unio > Unio pictorum. The sequence goes on along the minus strand of JARLTB010000240.1, from coordinate 1,598,289 downwards.
GTTAAATAGTTTTTACAGCTTTGTGAATTTATTTGCTTTTGTTGTGTTTAGCATTTAGCTTCATTTATTATAACTTGATCATTTTATTCAAGCGAAAAACATTTTCACAAATTCATTGTTCTGTTTAGTTTGCGAAATTTGTATGCTTATGAACATTTTGGACTATGCTGTATAGTTTCTTAAATTCTCTCATGACAAGTCAGTAGGGTTTATTTTTAACCTAGTACCACCTTTTCATCCAAAGTTTTAGTAACGCTATGAATCTATGGTAATACATATTTCTACCAATTTTACAAGAAGCTATGTTACATTTTCAATACTAGTCGAGTTGTCTATATATATATATATATATATATATATATATATATATATATATATAATAATAATAATAATAATAATTTTTATTAATAATAATAATAATAATAATAAATAATAATAATAATATTCACACTACTTCTACTATTATTGCGATCACTACTACTACTGCTTCTACTATTACTGGTGCTAAAACTGCAACTGTTGCTTAATTGTAGCGATTTGTATGAACAAAAGAAATCTTAAAAGATATAATCTCATTTTCATAGATTTCTCTTACTATTCCTGCTGATTCTCTTACAACCACGACTAACCTTCTTCTTCTTCTTCTTCTTCTTCTTCTTCTTCTTCTTCTTCTTCTTCTTTTTCTTCTTCTTCTTCTTCTTCTTCTTCTTCTTCTTCTTCTTCTTCTTCTTCTTCTTCTTCTTCTTCTTCTTATTATTATTATTATTATTATTATTATTTACAGCTATCCGTGTACAATAAATCTGCCTGGGAAAAAAGCTCTGCACGACAAACTTATTATTTGCATCAGTTCCTGACGTCACAACCCGACCTCAACCTCCGCAGCTCTCGTGTACAGGAGGAACTTGTGGTTTGTATTTTACCTATGACAGTTTGTTAAGTTAAGCCCGCAGATCACACTTTTGGAGTGGTCACTGTACGCCCATACAGTCCCCGGTTCGATTTCCGTTTGACACTTGTACAGATAACTGATCGGTTATTTTATGTTTGTTTTTTCTTTCAGGTTTTCTGCTTTCCTCAACCGCAAATACCACTTTACTTTAACACGTGACACATCAATGCGAGTTTCTAAAAGTTGGAAGAACTGGTAGTAACGGAGTAAATAAAGTTAAACTCAGTCACAATTTCCTCAAGTTATCAAATCGCTGTTAAAGTGTTAACGATATTACCAAACTACTTATGTCTGCTGAGGAACAAACAAACATAAGAAATCGATTCAGTAAGCAAATACAAATTAGATAGAAAAAAAACAACAAATAAGTAGCTATAGGACAATGAAAGGCATATGTCGTGATTCTTCTACTACGGTCATAGCTTTATGAGACATATTTGTCTCAATTCTTCTGCAACTGTGATTGGCAATGATTGGTATTGGTATTGATTCTTGTCCAGCTGTAATTGGATAAAGAAGGCGTTATTCTTGATTCTTTTACAGTTAAATAATACTTTGAGTTTTGTTTGTATGATAGCACCGTATTATTTGAAGTACGGGGATTTTCAGTTTTTCTTACTAACTGTAAAGACATGTTCATGTTTACAAAATCAAAAGAACAAAAGTATTACTCTTGTCGCCATAACAAACAACAGAAATACGCTGTTACAAATAGGCTTAATACATTTTAAGAGAGATAAACATGCAATGATTTGCATATGATACATTTCAGGATGTCCTGAAATTCTGGTTGTATTTGGGGGTTGATGGCTTCTTTGTGCGGCAAAGTGCATACCTTTTCGAGGACTACGACCTCAGGAACGAAACAATTGACCCTAAATTCGGAAGCAGCAGCAATACGGTACGTCCTTACGTTAAGTTTATCGTAGGTCAAGGGCACAAGGATTTGTAAAATAACGCCAATAAATATGACAATCATTATGACTAATGATCTTATAACAGATAATGTACAGGATGGAGAAGCGACAAGCTTTGTAAAATGCAGCAAATATTTTTTTCCTAGAATACAAAGTGAAAAATGTGAAACGCACTTACGGTACTGCGAATTAAATCCCAAATAATTCTTGAATTACTGATACATATAGCAAAATGATTAAAGTTCTGAATAAACGTTAGTGTCATTCTAGAATAAATCAAACACAGCAAGTGTTGATGAGTCTGTGGTGACCAGTGTCGTGATGTATCAACAGTCTTTTGTCGAATCACACTAATACGATCTAACATAAATCCTTTTTTGAAACTTCGCTATATTTCAAGTCTATTTTCCCAAAAATGCTATTGTTCAAAAGCATTTTATATTTCCAGTGAATTAATAATTTGATTAAATAAAATTCCAGCCCAAATGAAAAACTGAACACAACATTTATACAACTGATTCTGATAAAATCTTAAAGCACAAGATTATATATTCCACTCCTTGACCTCAGGTCACAATCAGTATTTACTAAAGAAACATGTGACCTTTTGGATAATAACCTTCCATATAACTCCTACTCTCTACTAGATAAAATCATAGAAATAAATAGAAAGTCTATCACTAAGTTTATAATATAAAATATGGTAAATTCAATACAAAATGTGTTAAACGCAATATAACATGTGGAAAAACACAATACAAAATGTGGTAAACACAATACAAATGTGTTAAACAAAATATAAAATGTGGTGAGCACAATATAAAATGTGTTAAGTACAATAAAAAATGTGTTGAACACAATACAAAATGGTTAAGCACAATACAAAATGTGTTAAACACAATACACAATTTGTTAAGCACAATACAAAATGTGTTAAACACAACACAAAATGTGTTAAGCACAATACAAAATGTGGTAAACACTACACAATGTGGTAAACACAGTACAAAATGTGTTAAACACAATACAAAATGTGTTAAACACAATATAAAATGTGGAAAAACACAATACAAAATGTGTTTGTTTGTTTGTTTGATTAGGATTTTTAACGTAGCTTTAACAATTTTTCAGTTATATCGCTACGATGTCTGCAGTGAGGCAGTTTATAGTGATGTCTAGCACTGAGACATCATGCCGCAGACATGTAGCATGATGTCTCACCCAGTCACATTATCCTGACACCAGGCCGACCAGTCCTAACACTAACCTCGTTATGCTGAGCGTCAAGCGAGGCAGCTGTTAGTGCCATTTTTGTAAGTCTTTGGTATGACTCGGCCGGGGATCGAACCGACGACCTCCCGCTTCCGGGGCGGACGCTCTAACCACTAGGCCACCGAAGCGGTTTACAAAATGTGTTAAACAAAATATAAAATGTGGTAAACACAATATAAAATGTGTTAAGTACAATAAAAAATGTGTTGAACACAATACAAAATGGTTAAGCACAATACAAAATGGGTTAAACACAATACACAATTTGTTAAGCACAATACAAAATGTGTTAAACACAACACAAAATGTGTTAAGCACAATACAAAATGTGGTAAACACTACACAATGTGGTAAACACAATAAAAAATGTAAACACAATACAAAATGTGGTAAACACAATACAAAATGTGGTAAACACATTGCACAATGTGGTAAACACAACATAAAATGTGGTAAACACAATACGAAATGTGGTAAACACAACAAAAATGTGTTAAACACAATACAAAATGTGGTAAACACAATACAAAATGTGTTAAACAAAATATAAAATGTGGAAAAACACAATACAAAATGTGGTAAACACAATACAAAATGTGTTAAACAAAATATAAAATGTGGTAAACACAATATAAAATGTGTTAAGTACAATAACAAATGTGTTGAACACAATACAAAATGGTTAAGCACAATACAAAATGTGTTAAACACAATACACAACTTGTTAAGCACAATACAAAATGTGGTAAACACATTGAAAAATGTGGTAAACACAACATAAAATGTGGTAAACACAATACGAAATGTGGTAAAGACAACATAAAATGTGTTAAACACAATACAAAATGTGGTAAACACAACATAAAATGCGGTAAATACAGTGTCCTTGACACAAATATAATAATCTTAATAGTTATCCACGCTCTTGGAGAAAATAGTTAGCTATGTACTATTTATTTAGGTAAGGAATAAAATGAATGATTCAATTCAAGTAGAACTTGAACTTTATTTTCGACTTGATCAAGTTCGAAGTACAATTATTTGTCACCAACGACATATAATGAAATAAACAAATAATAATAAAACTAGCTAACACACAATAGAAATTCAATATACATAACACAATGTACAACAAAACTAGAGGTCAGTATCACTCTGTTCTCCTGACCGGTATCTGTCATCAGTGGTTTAATGACAATAGTAGTAGAAATCCAGAGTATAGTACATGGCTATATGGTTGCTAAATGTATTTTTGGGGTTTGAGTCAATTCTCTTAAACAACGTCCTCTCAGGTACGTTTTCAAAAGAGGCTTCGCCATTTTGGAAATAACTCATGTCGTGATAGTGGAAAATTGGGGTGAAGGAACAATACTGGTGGACATGACTGGAAATGGGCTCTTGAAAGTAAATTAAAGCCATTTTTATCCCACCTGTATACTGATGAAGACAGTTATAATAGATATGATAATAAAACAACGAAAGGTCTAAAACAACCCTTTATAATATTTACCACGTATCTGCATGTTTTCTCAATAGGAAGACTACAGTCTCTATGTCCACAACTACACATTTGGATTACCGGAAGCGAAAGATATGCTTGCAAGATGGCGGTCTCTGCTTGACGAATACAATGGAACAGAAAGGCAAGTAATACGATTTATCAAGCTAGGCTCCTGAGCAAATTCTGTTTTCATTGAAAACTGCAGAGTTGATTTTACAGTTTCTTGCTACGGCTTTTACAGTTTAGTCCGTACGGTCTGAACATCTGCTGATGGAGGGCACTTATTGCTCACACCATTTTGACGTTCGCAATATTGTTCTCTGGACATTGCATACACAATTTGGAGTTTTGATTGCCAAGGTCCTTTTTCTGTGAACATTTCAGAAATGTGCTTATATTAAAATCAATATTTTCATTCAGCGATGGCAGCATTCACATTTAACTCGTGAATTCTGTCTGTCAGTCTGTGAACGTCAACACTTCTAAAAAATAGTTTCCTCAACGCTGGCGAACATTTTGCGGAAACCCTTATTTAGTAGGCATTACAACATAATAGCAGATTTTTCGATATGTGAGAGGATTTGTATTAGTTCATGCACCATCCAACTTTGAACTGCGAAATGAAGAAAAAATCATTCAACATTCATTTTATAAAGAATGCAATGACATATTTATCATGGTAATAAACACAACATTGACCTATAAATGTTAGAGAAAGGTAAGCGTACAGTTATGAAAAACTGTATGCTGTTTGTATGAATGGTGTACAGTATTATGTGCAGTAATAGGAATATGTGTGTTTTTATATGGATCTTGCACGGAAACATGTACAGTAATTGGAAAATGTGTTCAGCTGTATGGACGGTGTACAGTATCATATACAGTAAGAACAAATGCGTGCATTTGTACATATGGTATAACGTATTAAGTGCAATAATAATAAAACAGTACTCAGAAAATGTATGCAGTTGTATGGATGATCTACAGTAATAAGAAAATGCATACAGTTGTATGGATGATGTACAGTATCACGTACAGTAACTAGAAAATGTATGCAGTTGTATGTATTGTGTACAGTATCATGTACAGTAATCAGAACAGGTATGCAATTGTATTGAGTTTGTACAGTATCATGTACAGTATTCAGATATTTCTGCAGTTGTACGGATGATTTACAGTATCACGTACAGTAACTAGAAAATGTATGCAGTTGTATGGAGTGTGTACAGTATCATGTATAGTGATCAGAAAAGGTATGCAATTTTATGGAGTATGTACAGTATCACGTAGAGCAACTAGAAATTGTATGCAGTTGTATGGAGTGTGTACAGTATCATGTACAGTAATCAGAAAATGTATGCAGTTGTATAGATGATGTACAGTATCATGTACAATAATCAGAAAATGTATGCAGTTGTATGGATTGTGTACAGTATAATGTACAGTAATCATAAAATGTATGCAGTTGTATGGATGATGTAAAGTATCATGAACAGAAATCGGATTTTCTTTGCAATTGTATGGAGTGTATACATGATTATACATCTTTGAGAAAGATGGAAAAAATTATACCATTCTCATTTGGCAAGAAACTCAAACAATATCCTTTAAGTATTATTCTAATTTATATATAAATATAATTTAGTTTTTATGTACGTTGAATTTCTGATATTCATGTAAACAGAATTCATGTCTTTTTATATAAGTAAAGTTCTTATTTATATGCATGTCGCTATTGATTCAGAAAATTAGTGTATTGTGGCTTTGTGGAACACTTGAATGTATTCAATTGATATATGCATTATTGTAGTTTGGCTTTGTGACACATTAATTCATTCTATAAATTAGAAAATTCGTGTATTATGGCTTTTTGGGACACTTCAGTTCATATTATTCCATAAATTAATTCAGTATGACTTGAATTCCTAGTAGTTCAGAAATTAATTCAGTATGGCTTCAGTTCATATTAGTCCATAAATTAACTCAGTATGGTTTGAATTTATATTAGTCCATAAATTAATTTAGTATGGCTTCAATTCATATTAGTCCATAAATTAATTCAGTATGACTTCAGTTCATATTAGTCCATACATTAATTAGATATGGCTTCAGTTCATATTAGTCATACATAAATTCAGTATGGCTTGAATTCATATTAGTCCATAAATTAATTCAGTATGGCTTCAGTTCATATTAGTCCATACATTAATTCAGTATGACTTGAATTCATATTAGTCCATAAATTAACTCAGTATGGCTTCAGTTCATATTAGTCCATATATCAACTCAGTATGGCTTGAATTCATGTTAGTCCATAAATTAATTTAGTATGGCTTCAATTCATATTAGTCCATAAATTAATTCAGTATGACTTCAGTTCATATTAGTCCATACATTAATTCGATATGGCTTCAGTTCATATTAGTCCATAAATTAATTCAGTATGACTTCAGTTCATATTAGTCCATACATTAATTCGATATGGCTTCAGTTCATATTAGTCCATAAATTAATTCAGTATGGCTTCAGTGCATATTAGTCCATACATTAATTCAGTATGACTTCAGTTCATATTAGTCCATAAATTAATTAAGTATGGATTCAATTCATATTAGTCAATTAATTAATTCAGTATGACTTGAGTTCATATTAGTCCATACATTAATTCAGTATGACTTGAATGCATATTAGTCCATACATTAATTGGGTATGGCTTCAGTTCATATTAGTCCATATATTAATCCGGTATGGCTTCAGTTCATATTAGTCCATAAATTAATTCAGTATGGCTTCAATTCATATTAGACCATACATTAATTCAGTATGACGTGAATTCATAGTAGTCCATAAATTAACTCAGTATGGATTCAATTCCTATTAGTCCATAAATTAATTCAGTATGGCTTCAGTTCATATTAGTCCATAAATTAATTCAGTATGGCGTCAGTTCATTTTAGTCCATACAATAATTCATGACTTGAATTCATATTAGTCCTACATTAATTCAGTATGAATTCAATTCATATTAGTCCATACATTAATTCTGTATGAATTCAGTTCATATTAGTCCATACATCAATTCAGTATGAATTCAGTTCATATTAGTCCATACATTAATTCAGTATGGCTTCACTTCATATTAATCCATATATTAATTCAGTATGAATTCGGTTCATATTTGTCCATAAATTAATTCAGTATGGACTCAATTCATATAAGGATTTAAACTCCAATACTTTAGAATCCTTTATTAACTAGATACGTTTGTAATTTTCCACAGGCCTGAGTTTGTCTGGTCTAAAATACGTTTGCATTTTTCCACAGCCCTGCGTTTGTTTTGTCGAAAAATCATTTGCATTCTTCTACCGACCTAAATTTGTTTGGTTAGAATATATTTGCCTATTTCTACGGGCCCGAATTTGTTTTGGTCGTTGATAGTAAAACATTAATTTCATTCTTCACACAATCTCAGCTACTGAACTCATTAATCTAATTCTTTCTATTGATAACTAGAGTGATCAACACAAATATTTTGTCTGATTAAAAATTATAAAATACTGTACAACAAATTATGTATGACAGGTTCCTGATTTTACTTCATTGTGAAATAAGATACAGACACAACAAGTTCGTCTGAAAAAGTAAATCTGATGTGTGCTTTTGTGCGCGTGACGCGAATTGTTCGGACTTTTATTGGCCACCCTAAATGAAAACTCATTGAGGACGTCAAAGCTGTATGTAATTTACAAAGATCTTGAAATTATTACGTTTGTTTCGCATCAATTAAAACCAGCTTTATGTGTTTGTAATTTCAATTCAAATCAGTGAAACCCATCTTTGGCTCTTTATAGTTCAATTCACATCAATGAGATAGCTTTTCGGTAACTGTATTTATTTAATTCACATTAATGAAACACAGCACTAGGTGTATGTAATTTCATTTCATATCAATAAAACGCAGCATTAAGTCTTTGTTATTTCAATTCACATTAAGAAAACCCAGCTGTAGGTGTCTGTAATTTCAACTCATATCAATGAAACACAGCTTCTTGTGTTTCTACTTTCGATTCACATCAGTGAAACCCAGCTTTAGGTTTCCTTAATTTGAATTCACATCAATGAAACAAAGCTTCTTGTGTTTCTAATTTCAATTCAAGTTAACGTAAAAGAGTTTCAGGTTACTGCAATTTCAAATCACGTTAATGAAATAAAGCTTCACATGTTTCTAATTTCAATTCTCGTTTACTAAACAAAGCTTCAGGTGTTTCTAATTTCAATTCTCGTTTATTAAACAAAGCTTCAGGTGTTTCTAATTTCAATTCACGTTTATTAAACAAAGCTTCAGGTGTTTCTAATTTCAATTCTCGTTTATTAAACAAAGCTTCAGGTGTTTCTAATTTCAATTCACGTTTACTAAACAAAGCTTCAGGTGTTTCTAATTTCAATTCACGTTTACTAAACAAAGCTTCAGGTGTTTCTAATTTCAATTCACGTTAATGAAATAAAGCTTCAGGTGTTTCTGACTTAATTCACTTATTAAACAAAGCTTCAAGTGTTTCTAATTTCAATTCGTGTCAACGAAATAAAGCTTTATTATTCCTAATTTAAATTCACGTTATTGAAACAAAGCGTCAGTATTTCTAATTTCCAATTGACGTCAATGAAATAAAGCTTCAGGTGTTTCTAATTTCAATTACGTCAATGAAATAAAGCTTCGTTATTTCCAATTTAAATTCACATCAATGAAACAAAGCTTCAGGTGTTTCTAATTTAAATTCACATCAATAAAACAAAGCTTCAGGTGTTTCTAATTTAAATTCACTTCAATGAAACAAAGCTCCAGGTGTTTCTAATTTAAATTCACGTTAATAAAACACAGCTTCAGGTGTTTCTAATTTCAATTCACGTTATTGAAACAAAGCTTCGGGTGTTTCTAACTCTGAGCAAGTTGTAATGATGTATCCGTAAGCAATAAAGGGATTTTAGTTTTGACGACCATATAATTTTCGTTAGGGAATATTCTAAGATGAAAATTAGGCTAGTTAGAAATCGTAAAATTTCTATACATACCTGAATCTGGGGTCTTTTTCAAAATTGATGTACAAGCCTTTATTTGGTTTCTTTTTCAACAATTCTGTACATACCTATATTTGGTGTGTTTTCCGTTGACCTTGATACTGAGGGTGGTGAAACTGAGGCTGGTGATAATGAGGGTGGTGATACAGAGGGTGGTCAGAGAGGTACATAGTAGAGGTGTTAGCGAACATGGCAGAATTGTATTCATTCATTGATTTAACGGATGATGACAAGGTTTAACGCCAATTGTAAGATTCGCAATTCTTACTCTCAGCAGACAAATTGGTTGTTGTGGATATTGGATGCAACAATTAAATTAATCATCATAACTAAAACTAGACATGGGTCTTTTCTATCATCACCGTTTTTGTGATTTGAAACCAAGCAAAATAATTGTAGCGTACATCTTTAATAATATCCAGCTTCAAAGATAGCTCTACAATTATTTGATAGTAGTAAAGAACTGACAGTAACATGGATTAACTAGCGTAAATTGGAATATATTTTCAAGTAAGGAGATATTTGTTAAATCACGTTATATTTGCAAATAAAGTTTGTGTTTCAGTTGTCTTAATTCTTAAAATTATAAGTTGACTTTTGGGCAGGATTTTAATAGCAGACATCAAAAGCGACATAAACCACGTGATGCGTTACTATGGCACTGGACGTGATGGAGTTCATCTTTCGCTGAACCAGATATTCCTGGAGATAAATACAAGTTGTGACGGAAACTGCATCAATGAGCACGTGAATAACTGGATGACTCATCTGCCTGATGGCAAATGGTCAAACTGGATGGTTAGTTCTCTCTCTCTCTCTCTCTCTCTCTCTCTCTCTCTCTCTCTCTCTCTCTCTCTCGTTTGAAAGTTGTGTTGATATGGCAATATGATATTATTTGGTCCTTGATACATTTGTTCCATTCCGCATAGCTCTTATTACTGCCATTTTTCACATTCCGTGTTGCCTTTTTTACTTACCGTTTGTTCCATTCCGTGTTGCACTTCTTACTTAGCTTTTGTTCAACCTTTTGTTTAAATTCCGGATCGCCCTTTTTACTTACATTTGTCACATTTCGTATTGCCTTCTTACTTACGTTTTGTTCACATTCCGTATGTCCCTTATTCTTTACTGTTACGTGTTTAGTCTCTAATAAACGGTAACAAAGAAAGAGTAAAATCAAGCTTTGTAAAATTTAAAAACTAAATTATGTCCCTGGAAAAATGAGGTAAAAATAGAAAAAGAACTTACGTTTATAAGAATAAAATCCAAGAATAATCCAAAAATAATCCAAGAATAATCCAAGAATTAAATTTTAAACGTCCATGTCAAATTATCTTTCTCTATTCCATATTTCCTTTTTCCATATCACACTGCACTCTTTTAATGCCACCGCTCCGGTGGCCTAGTGGTTAGAGCGTCCGCCGCGGAAGCGGGAGGTCGTGGGTTCGATCCCCGGCCGAGTCATACCAAAGACTTACAAAAATGGTACTAACAGCTGCCTCGCTTGACGTTCAGTATTAAGAGGTTAGTGTTAGGACTGGTCGGCCTGGTGTCAGGATAATGTGACTGGGTGGGACATCATGCTACATGTCTGCGGCATGATGCCCCAGTGGTAGACATCACTATAAACTGCCTCACTGCAGACATCGTAGCGATATGACTGAAAAATTGTTAAAGCTACGTTAAAAATCCTAATCAAACAAACAAACTTTTAATGCCGTATAACTTTATTTTCTCATTCCATATTACCAGTAATATCCATGCCATATTACCAGTAATATCCATGCCATATGACCCTTTTCCCGACTGTATCAACCTTTCTCCACGCTTTTTTACCTTCTTTTCCTATGTCACCCTTTAATCTATACCATATTACCCTTTAAAAGGGTGTTATTTACTACCTGTCATCACCATCATCATCATCATCATCATCATCATCATCACCTTGACCTAGTGTGGTCGCGCGGCACTGTACTGCTGAACATCTGACCAGTTCCCTCCTCTTGTCTCGATTATGTGCCTATGCCTGTGTCTCGCAAAACTTTTTCTGGTCCATTATGTTATGTCAGTCCACTCTTTTCTGTCTACCTCTCCTTCTGTCACCCTGGATGCTGCCCTGCAGTACTGTTATGGATGAACTGTTGGCTCCAGTGAAATGGTCATACCATTTCAGCTTTCTCTATTTGACGGTGGTGATAAGGTCTTCATATTAGCCTACTTTGCGCCAGACGGTGCTACGCACTTTTTCATTTGTGATATTGTCCGTGTAAGAGATACCAAGGATGATTCTATAGCATATCGTTTCAATTGCCTTGGTTCTACGGTGTAATTCTGCTGTCAGGGTCCAGGCCTCGCATGAATACAAAATGACTGAGATGACTAGAGCTCTCAATAGTCTGTTTTTAGTTTTCAGACAGATATCCGTGTCTCTCCCGATGAGTCTTAGCTTGACATAGCTGCCGTTGTTTGTACTGCTTGTGACAAAATTTATGCTCCTGATCACTCTTCGGTGGTTATTGAAGCAATATATTTGAACTGGCTCGCCATTTCCAGGTCTGCACTTCTGACTTTAATCTTGGTTGAGATTTGTTTGCCATTATTTGACATCAGCTTTATCTTCTCGGTGCTTATCTCCATGTCAAGTCTGGAAGATGTTTCATTCAGGTTCTTCACTAAGGTCGGCAAGTTAGTCTTGACTGCTTGTCAGCCCATCAATATCGTCTGCAAAGCGGAGGTTAGTGATGTTATGCCTTCCAATGCTGACTGTCCCACAGTTGTGTCCGGAGCTTCGCTTATGATGCGCTCTAGGTAGATGTTGAAAAGCGTGGGTAACAGGGGACATTCTTGACGCACCTCGACTGTTGTCTGGAACCAGTCACTTACAGACCCTTGAGTACGTACTGCACTGGTAGCCTTGACATGCAGCTGCTTGATGCTATTAGCCAACTTGTGACCCATGTTGTACGTCTTCATTGTGGCCCAAAATGCATCATGCCACACTGTAAAAGGCCTTTTTAAAATTTATGAACATATGATAGATATCTTGTTCATGTTGTGAGTACATTTCACACAGAACCCTGATATTGAACATTCGTTTTGTTGTGCTCCTTCCACTCTTGAACACCTGCCTGTTCTTCAGCAATTATTTTTGCTGCTTGTGGTTTCAGTCTGTTCAAGATGATATTCAGCATCACCTTATTTGCATGGATGATCCAACTTGATAGGTCTGTATTTTTGCCACAGCTGGAGATTGTTGTTTTGGGGGAGAGTTATAATCAGTGACTGGGTCCGCTGTGTTGACCCATTCACCTGTCTGCCAGATCGTATTGCAGAGCTTCGTTTTTGCTACCTGTATCAGTTCCAAAATATAAAACAATTCTTACTTCCTATTGTTTACATCGGTGATGGGAAATTCATCGTTGTTTTGCTGAACGTCTTGAATCTTGTCGATGACTTTGAAAGGTGTCAGTTCTGTTGGGCTGTAAAACCTATTCCAAACGGCAACTTCAAACGATCGTCTTCTTTGACTTATAATCGTTGTGTCAGTGTAAATGAAGACTTGAAATTTGTAAACTCTAATGTGTAAGTGTATGCCGTGATTCTAAACTTTCTGATGGAGCGTGTTTCCTTCTCAAGAATGTGGTAATATTTTTTCGGGTGCTACTATTTTTTACTTTGACTCGGAGTTGACTCTCGTGTTCTGGGCGCAGACGTAGGACTTGATTCGGGCTCTTTCATGTAGTTTTTAAAATCGCTCGCATGGAATTCAGTTCATGGGTATGCAATAGGTCTCATCGCTGCCTCGTACTTCTTTCTTCTTTCTCAACGCAATTGTGAGATGGCTTGATTTTCTTTGTAAAATTGCAAATTGCTACATTGTGCACGCAACGGAGCTGCTTGGGTGCGAGGCAAAAGATAGATAATATGGGGTTTCCATACGATTTTCACACAGAGTAGGCTAAAATAGATACTAGCGTTATGAATAGGTATTGGTGTTTTCAATATGAATATCTCTCTCTCTCTCTCTCTCTCTCTCTCTCTCTCTCTCTCTCTCTATATATATATATATATATATATATATATATATATATATATATATATATATATATATATATATGCTGAGAGTTTTCCAAAGGAATTTCATACAAGTTGTGGTTATAAATATTTTCTAGGATTTAGGGAGTTTAAATGGTGTAATTGATACTATATGTGTAATGGTGTAATTGATACTATATGTGTAATGGTGTAATTGATACTATATGTGTAATGGTGTAATTGATACTATATGTGTAATGGTGTAATTGATACTATATGTGTAATGGTGTAATTGATACTATATGTGTAATGGTGTAATTGATACTATATGTGTAGCGTGATGGATAGTTCGTTATGTGAGATTAGATGTAGTTTGTTTTTAACCCTCCTCCTTTCGGTCTTATAGTACGTGTAAGTGTCTGTATGTGTGAGTCTAACTTGACAATTCAAACTTAAATCCCCTTACTATTACCATTCCCTTTTGACTATATACACCTTTTGACTCTATGAACCCTTTCGACGCTATAAAACCAATTAGACTCTATAAACCCTTTTGACTCTATAAACCCTATTAGACTATATAAACCCTTTTCACTCTATAAACCCTTTCGACTCTATAAACCCTTTTGACTCTATAAACCCTTTCGACTTTATAAAACCTTTTGACTCTATAAACCCTTTCGACTCTATAAAACCTTTTGACTCTATAAACCATTTCGACTCTATAAACCCTTTTGAATCTATAAACCCTTTCGACTTTATAAAACCTTTTGACTCTATAAACCCTTTCGACTCTATAAAACCTTTTGACTCTATAAACCCTTTTGACTCTATAAACCCTTTTGACTCTATAAACCCTATTTGACTCTATAAACTCTTTCGACTATACACCCTTTTGACTCTATAAACCCTTTCGACTCTATAAAACCTTTTGACTCTATAAACCCTTTTGACTCTATAAACCCTTTTGACTCTATAAACCCTATTTGACTCTATAAACTCTTTCGACTATAAACCCTTTTGACTCTATAAACCCTTTTGACTCTATAAACCCTATTTGACTCTATAAACTCTTTCGACTATACACCCTTTTGACTCTATACACCCTTTTGACTCTATACACCCTTTTGACTCTATACACCCTTTTGACTCTATACACCCTTTTGACTCTATACACCCTTTTGACTCTATACATCCTTTCTGAGGCCATATATTCCGTCACATATTACCTTTATGTACCATGTAACACATAATTCCAATCCCGACCTAGACTCGCACGTATGTATCATCATCAATAGCATATAATTTAAAAATATTAAAAACCCCACACAATAAGAGCTAACAAGCAATGGAAATTAAATACATAAATAAACACATTAATAATAATAATAATAATAATAATAATAATAATAATAATAATAATAATAATAATAATAATAATAATAATAATAATTTTCTACCATTTTGTTGGCGTAGAACTTGCAGATGTTTACATATATTGCACCAAGTGTCAAACTCTCACCAGCGTAATTTTAGTATATAAATGATAGTATCAACTATCTTAGATGATTTCCTAATTTACAACAAGGGCCTGTATAATGCCAGTCATTTCTCAAGACAGCTGCTCGGCATCAACATTGTTTGTGATACATTTGTATATTTCATAGGCTGGAGACGAGAACACTAAAAGGCTTGCTGATCGAATTAATTCCACAAGTTATATTAAGGCTCTGTCGATGTTGATGCTGCTGTTACCAGGGACACCACTCTGGTACTATGGCGACGAGGTCAACATGATAGATAACTCTGATACAAATATGGTCGAAACAGGGGGCCGGAACCAATTGATGAGGGGTCTGATGTATTGGAATAATGAAACTAATGGCGGATTTCAGAACTGTGTCAGTAATTCAAGCTGCAAGGACACTTGGATGAGACCAAATGGTGGCCACATAAATAATAACGTACAAGTGAGTTGACCAATTTCTTAAATTGTTTCTTGAAAAATAATGCAATAGATATGTTTATCTGTACAAACATACATGTTTATCATGCAAGAAAGACATGTTTATTATGTATCAATAATGACAAGTTTATCATGTACAAATAGACTTATTTTCCTGTACAAATATACATGTTTATCATGCACAAAAGACAGGTTTATTATGTATCAATATTGACATGTTTATCATGTACAAATATACATGTTTATCTGTACAAAATGACATGTGCATAATGTATAAATAGACATGTTTATTAAGCACAAAAACAGGTTGATTAAGTACCATATGACCTGTTTATCGCGTACCAATATGTGTGTTTATCATGTGCTAATACTAATGTTTATCATGTACAAATATATATATTTTCATCGAGTACAAGCAAACATGTTTATCATGTACAAACATACATTGTATTATGTATCAATTTAGACATGTTTATCATGTACAAAAAAGACGTGTATTAGACATCCATAGACATGTTTATTAAGCACAAAAACACGTTGATGTTGTACCAAACGACATGTTTATCGCGAACCAATAAATGTGTTTATCATGTACAAATATTCATATTTATCATGTACAAATATTCATGTTTATTATGTATCAATAAGTCCTACTTAGTCAACAGGACACGACACAAATTATATCTGCAAATGGAATACACTCCAGCCCAGTTGACGTATGATGTGGTGTTCCAGAGGGATCTGTTCTTGGACCTGTTCTCTTCATTCTGTACACTCAGCCGCTCTCAATTGTCATAGATCATCACCCAGTGTCGCACCAACTGTACGCTGATGACACCCAAATATACAAGTCTAGCCACCCAACTGAAGTTGATGCTACCATCCATGGAGTAGACAAGTGCATTTCGGATGTGAAATCATGGATGACATGTAACAAGCTGCAGATGAATGATAAAACTGAGGCTATTCTGATCACAACACAAAGACTTTCTCATTCACATCCTTTACCTCAGACAATAAATATCAGCAACACCAACATTAAATTCTCACAGTCAGTACGGAGTCTAGGCGTTACTCTAGACAGTACTCTCACATTGCACCAACATGTCATGAACATCTGCAGGGCTGTATATCTTGAATTGAGACGCATCAGTTCCATTCGTAAATATCTTTCAGTTGATGGCACAAAAACACGTGTGTTCATTAGTACTTTCAAGACTGGACTATTGTAACTCAATTCTGTCTTGTTCATCACAATATTTACTCCAGAAACTTCAAAACGTTCAAAACACAGCTGCACGGATCATCTTTAGAGTACCTCGATCAGAGCACATCTCAACACTGCTCTGTAACCTACACTGGCTATCAATTCGATACAGAATCAAACACAAAATTTGTTCTCTGTGCTATATTTCAATGACAGACCCCAGTCCAACATACCTATCCAGCCTCACCCATGTGTATACACCAGCTAGATCCTTACGCTTTTCTTCTGATAATCGTATACTCATTGTTCCCAAGGTGAAAGCAAAGTCATATGGACAACGTTCGTTTGCACACCAGGGCCCTGCGACGTGGAACGAATTGCCCATTGAAATTAGACACAAAGACACAGTGGTCCCTTTTAAGAGTGCTCTCAAGACATCTGTTTCGACTGCAGGGACAACCATAGCGACCTAATCATGTTTTGTATCTTATATGTTTTCAGCATGTTTTTATGTTTTCCAATTTCATTGTGTTTGTCATTTGTTGTTCTGTAGTGTAGTCATCTCATTATTGATGGTGTAAAGCGCTTAGAGCTTTGAAAGATTAGGCGCTATACAAAGTCCTCATTATTATTATTATTATTTTTATTATTATTATTATTATTATTATTATTATTATTATTATATACATGTTTGTTATGTACAAATATTCATTTTGAGCATGTACAAGCAGACATGTGTATCATGTACAAACCGGCATATTTATCATGTGCAAATAGACATGATTATCTTGTACAAATATATATTTTCTGATCATATACAGGCAGATATGTTTATCATTTACAAATATACATGTTTTTCATGTACAAATATACATGTTTATCATGTACAAATATACATGTTTTTCTTGTACAAATATACATGTTTTTCCAGTACAAATAGACATGTTTTTCATGTATAAATACATATGTGTATCATGTACAAATATACATGTTTATCATGTACAAATATACATGTTTATCATGTACAAATATACATGTTTTTCATGTACAAATATACATGTTTATATAGATATGTTTATCTGTACAAACATACATGTTTATCATGCAAGAAAGACATGTTTATTATGTATCAATAATGACAAGTTTATCATGTACAAATAGACTTATTTTCCTGTACAAATATACATGTTTATCATGCACAAAAGACAGGTTTATTATGTATCAATATTGACATGTTTATCATGTACAAATATACATGTTTATCTGTACAAAATGACATGTGCATAATGTATAAATAGACATGTTTATTAAGCACAAAAACAGGTTGATTAAGTACCATATGACCTGTTTATCGCGTACCAATATGTGTGTTTATCATGTGCTAATACTAATGTTTATCATGTACAAATATATATATTTTCATCGAGTACAAGCAAACATGTTTATCATGTACAAACATACATTGTATTATGTATCAATTTAGACATGTTTATCATGTACAAAAAAGACGTGTATTAGACATCCATAGACATGTTTATTAAGCACAAAAACACGTTGATGTTGTACCAAACGACATGTTTATCGCGAACCAATAAATGTGTTTATCATGTACAAATATTCATATTTATCATGTACAAATATTCATGTTTATTATGTATCAATAAGTCCTACTTAGTCAACAGGACACGACACAAATTATATCTGCAAATGGAATACACTCCAGCCCAGTTGACGTATGATGTGGTGTTCCAGAGGGATCTGTTCTTGGACCTGTTCTCTTCATTCTGTACACTCAGCCGCTCTCAATTGTCATAGATCATCACCCAGTGTCGCACCAACTGTACGCTGATGACACCCAAATATACAAGTCTAGCCACCCAACTGAAGTTGATGCTACCATCCATGGAGTAGACAAGTGCATTTCGGATGTGAAATCATGGATGACATGTAACAAGCTGCAGATGAATGATAAAACTGAGGCTATTCTGATCACAACACAAAGACTTTCTCATTCACATCCTTTACCTCAGACAATAAATATCAGCAACACCAACATTAAATTCTCACAGTCAGTACGGAGTCTAGGCGTTACTCTAGACAGTACTCTCACATTGCACCAACATGTCATGAACATCTGCAGGGCTGTATATCTTGAATTGAGACGCATCAGTTCCATTCGTAAATATCTTTCAGTTGATGGCACAAAAACACGTGTGTTCATTAGTACTTTCAAGACTGGACTATTGTAACTCAATTCTGTCTTGTTCATCACAATATTTACTCCAGAAACTTCAAAACGTTCAAAACACAGCTGCACGGATCATCTTTAGAGTACCTCGATCAGAGCACATCTCAACACTGCTCTGTAACCTACACTGGCTATCAATTCGATACAGAATCAAACACAAAATTTGTTCTCTGTGCTATATTTCAATGACAGACCCCAGTCCAACATACCTATCCAGCCTCACCCATGTGTATACACCAGCTAGATCCTTACGCTTTTCTTCTGATAATCGTATACTCATTGTTCCCAAGGTGAAAGCAAAGTCATATGGACAACGTTCGTTTGCACACCAGGGCCCTGCGACGTGGAACGAATTGCCCATTGAAATTAGACACAAAGACACAGTGGTCCCTTTTAAGAGTGCTCTCAAGACATCTGTTTCGACTGCAGGGACAACCATAGCGACCTAATCATGTTTTGTGTCTTATATGTTTTCAGCATGTTTTTATGTTTTCCAATTTCATTGTGTTTGTCATTTGTTGTTCTGTAGTGTAGTCATCTCATTATTGATGGTGTAAAGCGCTTAGAGCTTTGAAAGATTAGGCGCTATACAAAGTCCTCATTATTATTATTATTATTTTTATTATTATTATTATTATTATTATTATTATTATTATATACATGTTTGTTATGTACAAATATTCATTTTGAGCATGTACAAGCAGACATGTGTATCATGTACAAACCGGCATATTTATCATGTGCAAATAGACATGATTATCTTGTACAAATATATATTTTCTGATCATATACAGGCAGATATGTTTATCATTTACAAATATACATGTTTTTCATGTACAAATATACATGTTTATCATGTACAAATATACATGTTTTTCTTGTACAAATATACATGTTTTTCCAGTACAAATAGACATGTTTTTCATGTATAAATACATATGTGTATCATGTACAAATATACATGTTTATCATGTACAAATATACATGTTTATCATGTACAAATATACATGTTTTTCATGTGCAAATATACATGTTTATCGTGTACAAACAGACTTGTTTTTCATGTATAAATACATGTGTATCATGTACAAATATACATGTTTATCTTGTATAAATATACATGTTTATCATGTACTAATATACATGTTTTTCATGTACAAATATACATGTTTTTCCAGTACAAATAGACATATTTTTCATGTATAAAGACATGTGTATATCATATACAAATATTCATGTTTATCTTGTATAAATAGACATGTTTATCAAGTACAAAGATCCATGTTTTTCATGTACAAATATACATGTTTATCATGTACAAATAGACATGTTTATCATGTACAAATAGACATGTTCCTCATGTACAAATAGACATGTTTATCGTGTACAAACAGACTTGTTTTTCATGTATAAATACATGTGTATCATGTACAAATATACATGTTTATCTTGTATAAATATACATGTTTATCATGTACTAATATACATGTTTTTCATGTACAAATATACATGTTTTTCCAGTACAAATAGACATATTTTTCATGTATAAAGACATGTGTATATCATATACAAATATTCATGTTTATCTTGTATAAATAGACATGTTTATCAAGTACAAAGATCCATGTTTTTCATGTACAAATATACATGTTTATCATGTACAAATATTCATATTTATCATGTACAAATATTCATGTTTATTATGTATCAATAAGTCCTACTTAGTCAACAGGACACGACACAAATTATATCTGCAAATGGAATACACTCCAGCCCAGTTGACGTGGTGTTCCAGAGGGATCTGTTCTTGGACCTGTTCTCTTCATTCTGTACACTCAGCCGCTCTCAATTGTCATAGATCATCACCCAGTGTCGCACCAACTGTACGCTGATGACACCCAAATATACAAGTCTAGCCACCCAACTGAAGTTGATGCTACCATCCATGGAGTAGACAAGTGCATTTCGGATGTGAAATCATGGATGACATGTAACAAGCTGCAGATGAATGATAAAACTGAGGCTATTCTGATCACAACACAAAGACTTTCTCATTCACATCCTTTACCTCAGACAATAAATATCAGCAACACCAACATTAAATTCTCACAGTCAGTACGGAGTCTAGGCGTTACTCTAGACAGTACTCTCACATTGCACCAACATGTCATGAACATCTGCAGGGCTGTATATCTTGAATTGAGACGCATCAGTTCCATTCGTAAATATCTTTCAGTTGATGGCACAAAAACACGTGTGTTCATTAGTACTTTCAAGACTGGACTATTGTAACTCAATTCTGTCTTGTTCATCACAATATTTACTCCAGAAACTTCAAAACGTTCAAAACACAGCTGCACGGATCATCTTTAGAGTACCTCGATCAGAGCACATCTCAACACTGCTCTGTAACCTACACTGGCTATCAATTCGATACAGAATCAAACACAAAATTTGTTCTCTGTGCTATATTTCAATGACAGACCCCAGTCCAACATACCTATCCAGCCTCACCCATGTGTATACACCAGCTAGATCCTTACGCTTTTCTTCTGATAATTGTATACTCATTGTTCCCAAGGTGAAAGCAAAGTCATATGGACAACGTTCGTTTGCACACCAGGGCCCTGCGACGTGGAACGAATTGCCCATTGAAATTAGACACAAAGACACAGTGGTCCCTTTTAAGAGTGCTCTCAAGACATCTGTTTCGACTGCAGGGACAACCATAGCAACCTAATCATGTTTTGTATCTTATATGTTTTCAGCATGTTTTTATGTTTTCCAATTTCATTGTGTTTGTCATTTGTTGTTCTGTAGTGTAGTCATCTCATTATTGATGGTGTAAAGCGCTTAGAGCTTTGAAAGATTAGGCGCTATACAAAGTCCTCATTATTATTATTATTATTTTTATTATTATTATTATTATTATTATTATTATTATTATTATTATTATATACATGTTTGTTATGTACAAATATTCATTTTGAGCATGTACAAGCAGACATGTGTATCATGTACAAACCGGCATATTTATCATGTGCAAATAGACATGATTATCTTGTACAAATATATATTTTCTGATCATATACAGGCAGATATGTTTATCATTTACAAATATACATGTTTTTCATGTACAAATATACATGTTTATCATGTACAAATATACATGTTTTTCTTGTACAAATATACATGTTTTTCCAGTACAAATAGACATGTTTTTCATGTATAAATACATATGTGTATCATGTACAAATATACATGTTTATCATGTACAAATATACATGTTTATCATGTACAAATATACATGTTTTTCATGTACAAATATACATGTTTATCGTGTACAAACAGACTTGTTTTTCATGTATAAATACATGTGTATCATGTACAAATATACATGTTTATCTTGTATAAATATACATGTTTATCATGTACTAATATACATGTTTTTCATGTACAAATATACATGTTTTTCCAGTACAAATAGACATATTTTTCATGTATAAAGACATGTGTATATCATATACAAATATTCATGTTTATCTTGTATAAATAGACATGTTTATCAAGTACAAAGATCCATGTTTTTCATGTACAAATATACATGTTTATCATGTACAAATAGACATGTTTATCATGTACAAATAGACATGTTCCTCATGTACAAATAGACATGTTTATTATGTATAAAAAGACATGTTTTTCATATACAAATATTCATGTTATCATGTGCACAATATTTTCAGCAGAGCGCCTGTGCTGACGGAATTTCGTTTAAAATATAGTTTTAAAATATTTGCAATAAAATAGTCATAATTGTCTGTTTTCTTACATACATCAAACATCACTGTCAAACACGAGTTTCTCAGTGGCCTTCCATCGTGCCATTGTTGGCAAAATCCATATTAAATCAACTTGATTTTAACATCAGCCGAACATGGCTAAACCAAGTTGACTAAGCATTATTTTGCCCACTGGTCATCTGCTGGGTCAATATGTCAGGTCTACAATAACCTGACTAATGATCATAAAATCGAGACATTGGGTCGATGTTGGTTTAGCAGTGATCACCCAATATATCAGGCCAACAATGGCCTGACTAATCATCATAAACATTGGGTCGACGTTGGTTTAGCAGTGATCACCGTTGGGGCAACTGATTATCAGTGAGCAAATAATACTAGATCGACGTCATTTACCCATGTTATGATGACGTTGTAGAATACGTTGGTACAATGTTGGCTTACGTTAATGTGGTATGTAATTAATATCATTCATACTGTTAACTTGTAACTTCCATTCATTCTAATTTACAAAAGTGCAAAGGTAAGCAGTGGTACGATACAATACATAACTGTGTTTAGTTCTAACGAAGTTTGTAGTGACTGAGAAAAGTCTTTATTCATTAATAGAAAATGTATATTTTCTGTCCTGGAAATTTGGTAAGCGATGCTCTAACTAGTGCAATGTTAGGTTACATTGAAATTGATTCGTATAATAGCGCGTGAACTGATTAATAAACCACTATGATTGGTGATTGCAGGAGTTTTCATTTGCAATCACATTATTATGTTTGATTACAATGGTCAGGATTGGTGGTGTTTCACAAGTTTTGAAGAAACCAGTTTAGCATAACACATTTCCAGTTGTTGCCGTCTTTACCAAAGCTCTTTGGAGAGTTTAAATCTTGTAGCCAATGATGTGTACAGTCTGATGTGTATAGGACAGTGTTCGTATCACACAGCATCGCGAATTTAATCGTTTCTGTAGCTAAGTTAATATTCAGGTGAGAGAAGAAAATAGGAAGCTAAATGTACTTGATTCGTTTTACGCTAAGTATTAGGTAATTTTAAGTACATTTAATCAAGTTGACCTGAAAAGTTACTGAGCTACAGATAGGATAAAATTCACTATGTTGTGTGGAACTAACTATTGTTTCTAGGGCGTATGAGTCACTCTCTCTCTCTCTCTCTCTCTCTCTCTCTCAAAATATTTTGCTAGGTGTGCTATGGAAGTTGGAGAGATATTTAGTTGATTTACGGGTAATTTTTTAATATATCTGTTGTTGCATGTGGTTGATCTTATCACATATCCGTCGGTCACAAACATAAGACAACAAGGGTGTCTTCTTTTTAAAAGTAGTTCCTAACACGTGGACACCATAACTGAGACGACCTGACTAGACAATCAGATTGAAACAGGAAAAATAAGGGTAGCAAAACTGCTAGATTTCTCTGTCGCATGGATCAAAATCATTCACTCACCGACCATCAGACAAACGTACTTAATATCTGCCAACACTCATACATACATACATACATACATACATACATACATACATACATACATACATACATACATACATACATACATACCTACGTCATCAGCTAACAATTTGTTTTTTTTAACAGATGTTAAATGAATCAGACGGATCGCTGATAAAATTCCTACGCAGTTTGACTACATTACGTCAGCAGCCGTCGTTTGAACATGGCTATTACACACGTGTCTATTCCAGTGCAAATGTTTTTGCGTTTATAAGAGAGTTTGACGGGGAGAAGGGGTAAGGATACAAATTTGTTACAACAAAAGACATTCCCTTGTTCACCCAAACAGACACACACACACAAAACCTGAAGTAAACATGCACACACGTACAAATAACTATAAGCGCAAAGTGATGAAGCTTCATCGTGCAATTTAAGTGTTATAGATGAAATGGACTTTCATCAAACGTCATGCTTAGTATCGTAAATGATAAGGGGCTTATGAGCACATTTCAATGTTTCCATCACGCAGTGTTTGTTTTCGCTTGTTAACGCTTCTACGTCGAACTTTAATAACCTCATTGAGGTAACCAAAAATGGTTTTTGAAAAATAGTATTAGATTACAACAATAATCAACAATAACTTTCTACATCGACATTTTTTCTTCTGCATTCAAAATAAAATGGTAGCTTATTTCATTCTGAATATTTGATCCAACAAACCATTATCACATATTACTGAATAAAGAGAAGACTCATCTACAAGCGTCTACAACATATGCTGAATTTGATCACACTCGTCATGTATAGAACGAAGTTTTAGCCGAACGAACATAAACAAGTTGTAGCAGTTGTGTAGAGTTTAATGCCATTTTTCAGCACGCAATAGGCTATACATAGCTACCAGTATTAATGGTGGAGGAAGAACCCGGGAAACCCCCCAAAAGAACCACCGACCCACGAGAAGCTACTAGCAAACTTTCTCACATACCCATATTGGTCCAATCTGAGACTAGAACCCACGATGATAGAGGTCAGATGGCAGTGATCCGTAACGTAGAACGCTTTAGACCACTCGGGGCCCCGAGCATAGATAAGTATCAATTGGGTCTTTGCAGGATTAGTGTGGGATGCATTATTTAAGCTTACTAAGGCGAAATTAGAACTGATAACTGACCCTAACATGTACTAGTTTATCGTAAAAGGAATCCGTGGCGGAATCAGTGTGGTGATAAATACGCATTCAAGGGCCACTATTAAATATATATCTGACTACGATTCTACTAAACCATGGAAATATTTCCTGAATCTTGACCAAAATTACTTGTATTGTTGTGTGATATCAG
The DNA here is from genome assembly GCA_030141615.1 of Unio pictorum. Classification (NCBI taxonomy): domain Eukaryota; kingdom Metazoa; phylum Mollusca; class Bivalvia; order Unionida; family Unionidae; genus Unio; species Unio pictorum. The sequence continues at coordinate 1,572,502 of JARLTB010000240.1, read as the reverse complement.
GACGAATGCCAACTGGTTGTATTGGTGGGAAATCTTTTGAAACTGTCATCACATTAACGAGTGATGTGACTGTGGACTTTTCCAATTTAGATTTTACTTTTTTCGTTGAAGTCAGTGCAGAATATCCAGAATCATTACACGACCTACACAATGATTACACGGCAGAAATAATACAATTCCAGAATCATTACATGACCTACACAATGGTTACACGGCAGAAATAATACAATTCCAGAATCATTACATGACTTACACAATGATTGCACGGCAGAAATAATACCATTCCAGAATCATTTATTATCAAACAGTTATCAAATCGTCATGGAAAACCGTGTTCAGTATCTAAATTAGTTTCTTGATGAGTAAACAATTATATATTTGTCATTGCAGTTTGCTAAAACAAGCAATCGATACTGATCTGATGATCACAAATATTTATCAAATCTTTTAAATTAAAACAATCATGTTGGATGTCAGATTAAATCAAAGTTAATACTGGTATGCGAACCATAGCAAAACAGATTTAGAAAACGACTTTTGAAAGTTCATGAACAATGAGGTATTCGGATAATCGATGGAAAATATTTGTAACAGAGTTGATATCGAACTCGTCAATACTACGAAACGATACGGCAAGATAGTTACTTCCGAAACGTTCGCTGGAAGAATACATACCAATGAATATCTTGTTATGGTTAACAAATACAAAACAAATTTAGCTCCTAACAAACCAATATAAGTCGTTGCACCTGTATTGGAAATTTCAGAGTGGTTGATGTATGATTTTCACTACAATTTCGTAAAGCATAGGTGTCCAAGCTCAAAATTGTTGTTTACAGACACGGATTCTCTTGCGATTTAGATCAATGGTGTTGTTGACTGTGCTAACGATGATGTTTCCAAGATATTTTTATAACAGGGATGAATTTGATTTATTTGATGACTCCAAAGATACTGGATTCCATGACCCGACAAATAAAAGTTATCGGTAAGATGAAAGAGGAGTTCTGTTTCAAACCGAGTATCGACTTTGTTTGGGTAAACAGCATAATGGATACAGTATTGTCCTTAAACACTAAGAAAAGTATGATGAAGGCAAAAGGTGTTAAAATATGTTGATAAATATAATTTTACTTATGACTTATTCAAGAAAGTTGTATTCGGTGACGAAAAGATCACACAGTAGAAACGGTGACAATTATATCATACCGCCATCAAATTAAAATATATAAAATCTATCAAGAAGGACTGGTAAATTTTGACGAGAAAAGATTTTGTACTGATGATGTAAACACGCATGTGTTACAACATTTGAAAAAAAAACCGCTTGTAGGTGATTCTTCTTTTTATTGAGTAAAATGTGATAAGGGTTTGTTTGAGTACAAATTCAGTACGAAATATACTACCACTTTTTTAATGCAGAAGAAAAAATTTCAATGTAGAAAGTATTATTGTTGTAATTTAATACTATTTTAAAAAAATATTATTGATTACCACAGTGAGGTTTCTGGGGCCCCGAGTGGCGGAGTGGTCTAAAGCGCTGTCCGTTATCACTGCCATCTCACCTCTGTCTGCGTGGGTTCGAGTCTCAGATTCGGCCAATGTGGGTATGTGAGAAAGCTTGCCAGTAGCTTCTCGTGGATCGGTGGTTCTTTCCGGGGGTTTTCCGGGTTCTTCCTCCACCATTAATACTGGCCGCCATGTATAGCCTATATTGTACTGAAAAATAGCGTAGAACCATAAAAAAAAAAAAATAATAATAATACAAAAACAAACAGTGAGGTTTCTAAAGTTCGGCTTAGAAGCATTTAAAAGCGAAAACAAACACTGCTATATCAACACATATCGAAATGTGCTCATAATCACCTTATCTTTTACTATTTCTATCTCTTTCAGATGTTAATTTAGTTATCTCATCTCATCTCATCAGTAAAGCCATAGTTAACATTGTTAATGCATATGTATTTAAAAGTAAACTTTGTCTTTACATATATATATATATATATATATATATATATATATATATATATATATTGGTTCCGTTTCTAGTATTCAAAGAAGCGATTCAATTCATTAGTAATTTTTCTTAAAAGGAATGTAATATTTAATACTATATTCCAGATACCTAAAAGAAATGTAATATTTAATACTATATTGCAGATACTGAAAATGAATGTAATATTTAATACGATATTGCAGATACCTAAATGGAATGTAATATTTAATACTATATTCCAGATACCTAAAAGGAATGTAATATTTAATACGATATTGCAGATACCTAAATGGAATGTAATATTTAATACTATATTCCAGATACCTAAAAGGAATGTAATATTTAATACTATATTCCAGATACTTAAAAGAAATGTAATATTTAATACTATTATACTATTGCAGATACTTAAAAGGAATGTAATATTTAATACTATATTCCAGATACCTAAAAGGAATGTAATATTTAATACTATATTGCAGATATATAAAAGGAATGTAATATTTAATACTATATTCCAGATACCTAAAAGAAATGTAATATTTAATACTATATTGCAGATACCTCGTCGCTATCAACTTTGGAAGAAGCGAAGTGAGTGGCGACTTTACCGGTTCTCATAGCACTGTGCAGAGCAAGGGTACAGTAGAGATTGATTCCGAATTAATTTATTCTTCTGAAGCGGAGGTCGACCCGAAATCTCTCAAGCTGAAGCCGTACAACGGGGTTGTGGTGTCCTGGGACTATATGGCGAAGGAACTCTAACTTTTGCAACAAATCCTGTCACGAGAAAAAATTTAAACAAAACATTATAAAGACGTGATCTTGTGTATTGATCTATATCTTATATTAATCAATAATTCAAAGTTTCTTTATTTTTACTTTTAAGAATTTCGGTGCAGTTTTTTTTATATATCTTGCTTATAATTACGTAATAACGCTAAAGAAGTAAATAAAATAATTGTACACACCTGTGATTGGAGGTTTTCAGAGAACGTATCATCATCTAAATATTGGTTGTTGTGCCTTGTCCACCGGATGATTTGAATAGAACAAACCCTTTCATATTAACAAATTTGTAATGTCCGATTTTGTTGACGAATATTAATCTCAGTCTAATTGAAATAAGGCGTCATAAACATTTGAAATCCTTTTTATTGGACACGTATAGTCGCCCGTAAAACTGTGGAAATTCCATTATGTATTAAAAAAATTAAAAATAAAATCTCTTTTTGCCATTTTATATATATTTCTTACAATCTTTCTTTGCAATCCAGTTTATATCTTTAATTGAATAATTGAATAAAATAAATTTATTTAATCTGCTTTCTGGATATATCAATAATATAAGCTTACATACCCTTTTCTAGCTCTTAAATCTCCTACAACCACTTATCTACTACCCAAGTGATTGCCTTTTTCATGTTGGACTGGAGTCTGTCAGTGAAGATTTTATATATATATATATATATATATATATATATATATATATATATATATATATATATATATATATATATATATATATATATATATATATATATATATATATATATATATATGCAGCAATTATTATTATAAAAGAAGTATTCAGCAGTTCAAACTCTTAACGCAGTTTGAGTGATATCTTTTTAAATATCGTAATAACTGGCCTCTAGCCACGACAGTTTCATCTTTACTGTACATTATACTAATTGTTTTATTAAGAAAAGAAACAATATGTTTACTCCATATACTGTTGTCTGCACTCTCAACATTATACTTTTCCAAGGGGATTTATTTAGAGTATCACGCAGATACAGATACAGTACAGTGAACGGCTCCAACCCTCAGATTTTGGGATGAGATGGAGGGATGAAGAAATCGTGCACACGTATTAAAAAGGTCAATAGTAAACCAATTATTGTTGGTGGTAAATACTCCAGTACCCACGTTTGTATATAAACATCGCTTTTAGCTAATAAACTCCACACCTGAATAGCATCATCTGTAAAATCAATTTGCAAATTAATTACTTTGAAATGCTAGGACTGCACCACATTTACAAGGGTGGATCTCAGAATGTTATCATCAGGTCATTGGAGAATCTAGTCTAAAATGTGACCATGTCAATGGGTGGGTTGATTAAATGACTGTTTAATGTTGAAAACATTAATGGATTATAGGAGTTGTTATGTGTATGAGTTTCAAGGACATTCAAAGTGAAAGTTGAAATCTCCAAAATTAATTAGGTTGACACCTATACAATTTCCATACTTGAGAAGATTCGGAAACGGATCCAAAAAGAGAGATTCAGTCAGCTTTTTTTCCTACTAAAAGGGCAGTAGAGGCAGAAATAAAAATGGACTGACCTTTGTTCCACTGTCAGTGTTGTTTGCACTAGTTCAAATGATGTGTGGCAGAAATTGAATGCTGTGTTTTATTTAAGACATTTTATCACGGACTTCTTTATGATAACAGCAATTCCACCTCGGCAAGAGTGTGGCGGGGAACGACTTGATAGAGTAACTGGTGGGTGTTAGATCCGCATACGTGGGCTCATCTCCTTATGCTTTTAGCCATGTTTCTGTCAGGAATAAGATGTCAATGTTCTGATAGTTGATACAATTAACTTTCTGATCGCTTTTCCGGTGGTCCTACTGACTGGGCATTGAATAATGTAATACGTAACGGTATGTCTGGGATGGTTGACACAACGGTTAACGATTTAATATGGATTTGCACTAGGTTATCTAACTTAACGGACAAATGTTTAAACTGTTTAGACGCAAATAGCAAAAGGCAGATAACTCGAATTATTCTTCCTGTTCTACGCCTGCCAGCTTTGAAGCAACGTTTCATTTTTCGCTTCCGTTTACATTTAAGTAATGATCAGCAAGTCATGAGCACAATGTAGTATGAAGAGCCAAGGAGTGGTCATTTATAGCAATTAATGATGGTCCATCATAGCAACACGGGTTGACTGACGATCATGTGATGGCGGTTTATTCAAGAACAAAGGACGTAACATTGGAGCAAGACAGCTGATACAAATTCTAATTATTCTCGTTTCCAAAACAAGGATATAAAGACACACATACGAATTGAACAGCCAATGCATGATGAAACAGAATAATGTAGACGAAGATATACAATAAGCACATATATCATCATGAAAAGCTGCTTCGAGCCGGTTAAGCGATAGCGGCCATCTTTCGGGATCAATCACCCTCGGGTATCGTTGTACGCCAAAAACGAAACTAGAGTACATGTATTTAATACATAAAAGGGTATAAACAATTCCGTGATAAATATATCATATGAATAATGAGATGTACTCAGATAATTAATCCTCATTCATATCTTTAATTTTGTCATCAGTTCCGGGAATTTTTTTTTCAATAAATGTTTAAACAGATGAAATAATTATCTTCTCTTGTGCATTCTGCTGCTTTCGTTCTTTCTTTAGTTGTTTCTGTTTTGCTGTTTTCGTTCTTCATAATGATCATAATCCCCGCCGTTTGCCGCATTTATGTATTCTCAATACGACTCATTTTTTGTCAATTCGAAAGGTGTTAGTTGTAATTTTATAAAACATATCAGACCAGTGTTGAATACTGGTAATATATTTTTGTGCTCTGGATTCAACAATTTGGTTCTTAGTTCATAATGTGCAACAACAAGAGCTAGAAACTCATTTTGGATTATCGATTACTTTTTTTTTAAATCAGTTTTATCGATTACTTTTATAAGTCTTCGACTGGTTCTTCGTTGGTTTTTAAAGATCTTATAAAAGCCTTGATGCTTCTTCAGTTTTTTCAGATATATTTTCATGATGAGGAAGATGAGGTTTAGTTGCTGCAGTAACAGGTCTGAATAATTGTTGAGAACTCTTTGAAAAATTCATCTGAGATTCCTGACGTTCTTGTAAGTTTCGCTTTACAGAATCACGAATTGGTAGAAATGGCTTACTTGCGTCTAGTCGCTCTCGAGCTAAATTGTGCAAGATTCTGATGCCTTATTATTTATATAAAATAATGATCTAATTCTCAGCAGCAGAGAGGGTGTGATCACAAACAAGTGTCATGTCGGATAAACGTATACACGTACAAAATTGTGACAAAAGGACAAAAAAGTAACCCTAACGTCTCTCTTGGGGAGTAACTCTCGAAAGTTAGAAGCTATGGTTTGACGTTATTGGCGTAATTTATCGTTTTCTAACAAGCCTTAGTTTAGCAAACGGAACCTTCTAAATCGATGTGGCTTCTCTCTCTCTCTCTCTCTCTCTCTCTCTCTCTCTCTCTCTCTCTCTCTCTCTCTCTCTCTCTCTGAAGCATTAGTTTAGCAAATTGTACCTTCTACATCGAGTGGGTTCGACTTATTTGCTGCGACTGAAAGATACTGTAGGGAACCCACACACATTCTCAACTATAAATAAATTAACCAGCTAGTTGAACACTTTCAATGGCGGGTTTAATAGTTTTACAAAATATTAAAATACATGCCTTACAATTAACATTAAAGGAACGAATTATGGTAGATCCAGAGGGATTGTATCGTTGATTACGATGTCAAGCTACCTAGAGTAATACAACTGGTACCGATATTTAGCTCGGACATTTGACTTTGTATGCATATGCAAACTTTGGCTTACTATCATATTTTGTTCAGAAGTATGTTTCCACGTTACTGATCAGAATACGCCATGAATGTCCCCGATCTGAATGAAATACTACATTCTCATTGGCCGTTGAATATTAAGTTAATAATTAATTGCAGGAGGTCATTTTCTTTAAACTTTTAACCAGTGAGAGGGCAGTATTCCATTCAGCGGTACGTCACTTGCACTTCCAGCCTGACGTAGCATGTCTTGATGAAGCCACAAATAAGATATACGTTATTATAAAACAATTGTAGGGAGTCAGACCTCTTTTCCTTATAGAAATTCTTTGAACCAAATCACCCAGGATCCGCTAACCAGAGAGCACGAGAAAATCCAACTATTGTTATTAATAATGCAACGCAAAACATTTATCTCGGCCACACAATCCAATTCTATAAGTGTTGTGACTCCCTGTCAAATATCAGCATGATTAGAATGACGTGATAACATTGCATCTCCCAGCTGACAATTTTAATTATGGGGTGCAGGAATCGGTGCAAAAGCATGCATACTTTAAAATGTAGACATATGAAAATTGCAACAAACTATGTACACATTTAAATCAGCGAAAGTAGTAGCTATGTAACAATCCAATTGTGCAGGTTGTCATGCAACATTTTAGTCATTCTAATGGCGTTGATGAAACTGCACAGGTTACGTCTTTAACGACAAAGAATTACATAAGGGTCAAGCAAATCTTGAATTTATATTTGTCACTTCTTTTGGATAGAACAGGGCTTAGTCACAATAATACATTGACAGGACTGCATATTTGTAATTTTATTATTTAAGTATGTAATGTTAGTTTGTTTTTGTTTGGTTTTTATCGTTTAAAAGTCATTTTTCAGCACAATATGGGCTATACATGGCGGCCAGTATTAATGGTGGAGGAAGAATCCGGAAAACCCCCGGAAAGAACCACCGATCCACGAGAAGCTACTGGCAAGCGTTCTCACATAACTACATTAGCCGAATCTTAGACTCGAACCCACGCAGACAGAGGTGAGGTGGCAGTGATCCGTAATGGACAGCGCTTTAGACCACTTGGCCACTCGGGGCCCCTTGTACTGTTAGTAATAACATGCATTGGTTAAATATAATTATCGTTTTCATATCTTCACAAAAATAAATTTCAAAACCCAGCCTGGCCCTTATTTCGTTTTCCGACCGCTCCGGTGGCCTAGTGGTTAGAGCGTCGGCCCCGGAAGCGGGAGGTCGTCGGTTCGATCCCTGGCCGAGTCATATCAAAGACTTACAAAACTGGTACTTACAGCTGCCTCGATTGACGCTCAGCATTAAGAGGTTAGTGTTAGGACTGGTCGGCCTGGTGTCAGGATAATGTGACTGGGTGAGGCATCATGCTACATGTCTGCGGCATGATGTCTCAGTGCTAGACATCACTATAAACTGCCTCACTGCAGACATCGTAGCGGTATGACTGAAAAATTGTTAAAGCTACGTTAAAAATCCTAATCAAACAAACAAACAAACAAATTTCGTTTTCTTAAATCCCACAACATAACATTGTCCCATATGGTTCTGATCCACATATTCAATATTTAGGCAAAATCTTTTAACAGATAATGACATTGTTGTTATTGAATTATATATTTTCCTGAATCTACTTGCCCATACGGTTATGAATACGGACAATCTAATGAAGCCTTATTTCATAGAAACGGATTACCGCCATTACAGATTCACTTACAGTTTCAAACTGTTTTGATAAAGAAAATAACACAACATGGCATTTAAAATCTTGGTGGTTTTTTTTTAAAGTTGGAAAATGTTCCATCATTAAAATTCAAACATACCTTTATTTACAATGTAGTCTTAGAAAGACTGATTTAAAGGTAAGAAAGGTATTCAAGTGACTTATTGTGTTAGAAAGACTGATTTAAAGGTAAGAAAGGTATTCAAGTGACTTATTATGTTAGAAAGACTGATTTAAAGGTAAGAAAGGTATTCATTCAAGTGACTTATTTGGAAGAGATAAAAACAATCTTAATGTACTGTTTCTATAACTCAGTAGTTTTATAGCTGATACCTCTGGTGGTCATTCCAGGTTGCTGCACCAACAGCAAGAAAATGATGTCTTGGAATTTAGTCCTATTGAGACTAATGTAAATGTAGAAAATGTCCTGAATGGAATTATTACATATAAGTAATATTCTGAAGACATAAAAAAAATTTAATATATCATTATACATGAACCTTGAATTATTTTGTAATGTCCACTCTTCATAACACTTGGCGATACACAGGTAGATGATCAAACAAATGTGATTTGTATTCAATCAGTTTTGCCTGAAACACATGGTCCAGTAATCAGCATGCAAAAGGGATGGTGAAACCAAGGTGCTTCCCCTCTTTGATGACCTAATCATTTGTTGATCACACTGCGAAACAGATAAAGAGAAAAATGCAGGAATTGCTTTTAAGAATTCAGGGAAAAGCTACAAAGGTAGACGTAATATTTACATTTATTTTAATGTTTAATGAGTCAAGATAAAAGTCATATATAATTTCAAAAACATTGTTTGCTATACTAAAAGTACATTTTAAAAGATTCATAATTCAGGGCGTAATCTCTTCATATTAAAATATACACATTTATGCTACAATATATTGACATGTTATAAAACAATTCATGGATGCTTCCTTTTAAGCTACATCCAAGTCATATTTTAAAAAGCTACAGTTTTTTGTGTAAGATATTGTTATGCCAGAACACAAAAAAAACTTGATCCGCAAAATAAACATACTTTATAAAACACAGTTCTTTGTACGAAAGAATGTAGATTTAAGGAATACTATGTTGAGGACATTAAAAACACTTCATGTACATCATATTTACATGTCATGGTCTCATTTATGTCAAAGTAAACACATAGGCTATACTAAATGATATCACAAGGGAAACAGAGTCGCAAGACAAGAGACAATAGAACGTTAGTGTTATGCACTAAGACTTATTTCTGGATTTAGCTGTTAGACCTGAAGCTATGCTGTTTTCAGTTATACCAGTGATCAGATGGGACTCTTTAACATACAATCAAGATAAAGAGCCATCAATGTTTAAACAAGAAACTGTCATGAGGTACTTCTTCTGATGTCTTGGGCATTTATTTATTTTTAGCAATCTACAGTTATAAATAAATTAATATAAAAAATTCAACTGTTATCTCTTCGTTGATCACAACATTCAAATTCTACATAGTTTACGGTTGCGTTAGGTTTGCATCAGATGCCATGAAGGATGGTCTTAGTGTATCAAAAATAAAACGACTGTCCGGAGATTGATTGTTCTTTTGTATGTCTCAGGCCCATGGCAGTGTTGTTGTGCCTAATTTTGTTTCTTGTATATCTTTTTGTATCATGTTTTCCTTTGGTAGTATTCCCCCCCCCCCCCTTCCCGAGTGGTTTAGGAGTCGACCCATTGGCATGCAAATATGGTAGGGAGTCTTTGTTTGACAAATTCATCAGCATGATACCCCAAACGACACAGCCATCCACAGTATATTTGTTAAGTATTCATAAGAGTACATCACGTTTACTTTTTTACATTACCAGCCTCTTGACACCACCAATAGTGTAATACAGTATTAATGTTAAACCTATGTACAAATTGTATTCCAAGTGATGCCTTTGATCCACAAGTGTCATTTCTGTTCCTCAGGTAACCCTGTATCCCATAGATAATACCGTTTCATTAAATGGCACACTTCACACTACAATGTTTGTTTCCCCAGCATGTGTCCTCGTGTGCTAATTCAGGTTTCCACTGTTATTCAACATTTTATAGCATACTTTTGACACGTTTTTTATTTCAGTACGTCCTCATATGCAGACTTAACTGACTAAATAGTTACGATATACTTCACATAAAAATAATTTTCCTGCAATATGTATCACCATGTGCTTAATTCAGATTGTTTTGTTCACGAAACATCTGACCAAATACTTCACACTAACATGTTGGTCTTTCTCCATTATGTATCCTCATTTACATCATGACATAACCACTCAAACTAACATTGTATTATATACGTCCCACTTTTTCTACAGTATGTATAATTTTGTATCTTCAGACCTCCATGTCCATTCCGACGGAACCATTTATCACATACTGCACACTGAAAAGATTTCTCACTAGCATGTGTTCTCATGTGCCTTTTCAGATGTCATTTCAAACGGATCCATTTATTACACATTGCACACTTCAATGGTTTTCCCCACAGTATGTGTTCTCATGTGCCTTTTCAGATGTCCATTTCGACGGAACCATTTATCACATATTGCACACTTAAATGATTTCTCACTAGCATGTATAAACATGTGCTTCCTCAGATATCTGGTGTCAATGAACCGTTTATCACATATTGCACACTTGATTGGTTTGTTTCCACTATGTATCTTTCTGTGCAAGTTCAGACTTCCACTTTGATTAAATCCTTTATTACATAATTCACACTTAAATGGTTTTTCATCAGTATGAGTCCTCAGGTGCACTTTTAATTCGCCATTCCGACTAAATCTTTTATCACATACCGCACACTTAAACGATTTCTCTCCAGTATGTACCCTCTTGTGATTCTTCAGAGATCCCGAGTTCATGAAGCGTTTATTACATACCTCACACGTGAACGGTTTTTCTCCAGTATGTATCCTCTTGTGATTCTTCAGAGATCCCGAGTTAATGAAGCGTTTATCACATACCTCACACATGAACGGTTTTTCTCCAGTATGTACCCTCTTGTGATTCTTCAGAGATCCCGAGCTACTGAAGCGTTTATCACATACCTCACACGTGAACGGTTTTTCTCCAGTATGTATCCTCTTGTGGGTTCTCAGACTACCACTCTGACTAAACCCTTTATCACAAACCTCGCACTTGAATGGTTTTTCCCCAGTATGTACCCTCTTGTGATTCTTCAGATATTCCGAGTTACGGAATCGTCTATCACATACCTCACACGTGAACGGTTTTTCTCCAGTATGTATCCTCTTGTGGGAGCTCAGACTACCACTTTGACTAAACCTTTTATCACATACCTCACACTTAAATGGTTTTTCCCCAGTATGCGTTCTTCTGTGTATTCTTAGAAGCGCACTTTGACTAAATATTTTATTGCATATTTCACACTTAAATGTGTTTTCGGCAGTATGTTTATTCGTGTGCTTATTCCGATTTGTACTGTGACGAAACCTTTTAAAACATATATCACATTTGAATGGTTTTCGTACATTGGGTATCCTATCGTCCTTTTTCAAAAGTCCAGTTTCACAAAACATTGTATTACAGAATTCACACTTCAATTTTCTTTTCTAGTAGGAATCCGCGTGTGCCTCGTTTAATATTGACTTACAGGTTGATTAAAGACTTGATTTTTCTACTGCAATCCGTGGTGTACAAATTAAAATTCCTACTGCTACTAAACCATTTCTTAGATCTTCCACTTACCGTCGGCATCAGATAACTCAAGTCTTTATCTTCTGAACCTCAGTTTTCATACCAATGTTTTTTTTTCTACCCTCAGTTCTGCCACCAAGTGGAGTTTTGATTTGCAATCCCTTATTGATACACTGCATACTTCGCACATTCTATCAAGCTTTTGGTCTCCTGCATATAAGCTAATCGCCGACCGTCCAAAATCCGTGCCTGCTCTGGTTCGTGCACCACGTTTTTCGCGAGCTCATGCGTTAATCATGCACGCTGATGTCATTAAATGGGTCAATACCTTTCGTTGACAACGACAATAAGTATTGATCAGGAAATACTCGACCACATACATTTTAATAACCATTACAGTTCAGAAAAGATAAAGCACTTCACACATATCGTTGACCTTAACATATTGCCCGTTTTTTGGTTCGTGCATCACATTTCACGCGACCTCGTTTTCGTATCCAGATGTAATTAACTGCGTCAAAACTTTCGTTTACAGAAGCAGTAAGTACTGATTAGAAAACATTCGAGCAGATGAAATTTAAGTACATACTACAATTCCGTAAAATAACGAAAACACAAAAGAGTATCTAATTTAACCAATGCCATTTTTTTACTCAAGTTTTTGGCCCTGTAGTGATTGTTAGCAGTTCTAGCCGGGGTCGCTGTTCATATTTGTTTACCAAACGTTTTTTCTTTTTCAAAGCGGGGAAACCCATAACATGTATTTATTTATTTTTACGACAAAGACAATGCAAAGTCTTGGTTACCATATCATGCACTAACATTTTAGGAAAATTTATGCAAATAAAGAAAAATAAAGAATGAAACTTATCACTCAGAATTTGAGGTATAAGGATGAACAATCTTTTTTATTCGTTAACATTTATAAGAAAATCGTATACAAATTCCCTACGAAATTTGAAAAAAACGAAATAATAAAATGCATCTTATTTATTCTTCTAAACTTTGTCGTCCATGTTTTATTGCAGTTTATATGCGTGTAAAAGAAAAATAAATACATGACAAATACGAATATTAATAATACAGAAGCAGCAGAGGGGGCGAATCCGACAACTTGTTATAGGCATCTTTTCGGAAAATTAAGGCTTCCTCGAAAAGTGAATCAGACAAGTGTCAATTTGGTAAACTAAGGTTTCCTCGAAGATGCCATAATTGTTGTCGCCGCCCCCTCTGCTGCTATGGGTTAACCGAATATTTTATCAAGTCCGTCCCCCTCTGCTGCTATGGGTTAACAATGAAAATCATTTAGAATTTCACAAACAGACTAATTTGTAGAACCTCACCTTGTAAATCAATCAGATTATTGGATTGATCAGTGAGTTTAAAATTAATTCTCGTTAGTGAATCATTATGACATCGCATATAGAGAGGATTAGTTGGATCCTCGATTATTAAAAATCCTGGAGGAGCTATTGGTGCAAATGAATATAAAATATATCCCTGCTGAGCTTGATTTGATCGCTCGAGATTTATTTGATAGCTTCCTTCGATAACATCACATTCTAAATTTAGTGCTATCACCGAGATTATATTCACGTTGAACGGAGCGATATGCCTGCCGCCTCCGTCTGGGTCATTATTATGTTTGAGGATTGTTGTTTGTGGTTGTGGTGCTGTTTTTTTTTCATGCGTCATGGATTTTTTGGAAACCTTCATCAATGATGTCACTGAGAAGTTTTTTTTTAGTTCTGGTGCGTTATATTCGTGTAGTTTGAATGTTGGAATATCTTCTTTGTTTATACCATAAAATGTCGCAAACTCTGTTCTCGTTTTAGGATTATCGTCACCTAATATCTTTTGAATAATTTTCAAATAAAATATTTCCATGTCATCGATGATTTTCTTAAATGTTTCTACGACGCTGATAAATTCATCTTGGGTGAGAGTACCGGATTTAAGAGATATTAACAACAGCGAAAAATCAATATTGAACGCTATGAAATTATCAACGATTTTATCCCGTCGGGTTGTGATTCTACCAAAGCGATTTTCTATTATTTCAGCGAAAAAATCCCACTTATTGTATTCTCTATAGATTTTTACTGGATTATCAGATTTAATCCTGTCAGTGACATAATCAGATTTTTTCGGTTCAGGTGGTATGTTAACTTGTCGAGGTTGGATTTCAGGCCATCCCAGTATAGTTCTTATTGAACTCTGATAGATATCTACGACATAACTAGCAGCTGATAACGTCGGCTCGTGGACCGTTATAGCGATTTTCGATTCTGCTCCAGTAATAGATTTTATTCTACGCTGAAATTCAGCATTGATTTGTTCGATTTGGTATGACCCAGATGGTATCGAAACAACGTTCCAGTCTGGAGTTCCATCGGGTTTATTCTTATTTGCAAATACCAAGGAATTATTCGGTTGTTGACCGCCAAATGCTACCGATCTAATATTAGGCCAGCTATGGTACATTCGTAGTTTTGCTAGCGCTATTTCTTTCACGGGAATCGGAATCGGGAAATTCACACTGAATTCAGGATTGGTTGATGTTATTGAGATTATGCTGGTCTTCATCGGTGTGGTATTTTCCGTTATTTGTTGAATTGGTTCGGTATTCTTTGCTATTCGTTGAAGTAGTTCCTGCGGTGTTGTCATTGTTATTATACTTATGTTGTATTTCTAATTTTGACATCGCGGAATCATAAATACTTACCATCACTGAGAACTCACTATCTGATATCATTGAGGTTATTGAGATCATGCTGGTTTTCGGGTTTGTGTTCTCCACTATTTGTTGAAGTAATTCCTGCGGTGTTGTCATTATAATCATATTGTCGCTCTAATTTTGATATCGCGGAATCATAAATACTTACCATCACTGAGAATTCGCTATCTGATATAAATGTATCATCGAGCGACGACGATATCAACGAGGATAATTGCGAGTACGCGGTTGATACAACATGAAATTTAATTAAATAATCTTGCAGTTTACACTGACTGCATGATGATAATTTTTTTGTTATAATCGAAATAATTTCCGCGATTGTTGTCGCCGCGGATATACAAATTGGAACAGCTATCGGAGCAATCATTGTCACCGAAGATAGTATTATACCAGCTCCGGCGATTACACCACTCACCGAGTACACGGTAACATCACTTGCGGTGATTCTTCGTCGGTTTTTTGTTAGTTTTATTTGATACTCCTCGGCGAGGGTTTTGAGTCTAGTTTGAAATTCTCTGACCTGATCATAGCGATATTGAGATACCGAAGGTACCGTTGATGACGACATTTTATTTCTAAATCAGTTTACGATTTCAATTGAAACCGCTAGTGAAATTGCTTTGAAATTTTCAGTTAGTTGTTTACTCAAATCTGCAACGAATTCCACATACCATGATACCGAAATTCTAACCAAATTTGTATCAGTGGATGCTATCGTGAACTGTTCGGCTGTATCCTTGTCGATGATTGTTGATATCATGTTGTTAACCCCAGATGAACTCGACGATGATATATTAAATTAAGTTGGTGTCACTAGTGTTAATCGATAAATACCTTTGACGGTTGCAGTGATATCTAATTTGTTGTTTGTGGGTGTCCACGCAAATGATCCGTGTTGGATCGTGTATACTACGTTGTTGGTTTTCGCAAGAGGGATTTTTGTTTTTTCAACGATTGTTATCATCATCGTTGCATCTTCCCTGATTGCCTCGATGGTGTTTTTCATCTCATCTATGGAGTTTTTAATATCAGGAAGTTTTATATCAATTTTATCCAGCGTGGTTACAAAAAATTTCTCAATGATATTTTTACGAAATGATGTAAACTTTTCAACGTGGTCGGCATATTTGCTTTGAAGTGTTGCTAGTTCCAACATAGAATCTTTTATCGTTGTGAGCTTCGGTGTAGTCACCGGTGGATTTCCAAGGAAATCTAATCACGGTTTGTCAATATTGTTAATTCTATCAACTATTGTTGATACAAGTACACCCGGTTTGAGTTTACCCCGATCGGAAAATAACGCGATAGTGCCTTCGGTTGCGTCTCGTTGTTTAATTAAAATATCATCCATGGAAACATTACTAGATTTCAATTTACCCTGATCGGAAAACAACGCGATAGTGACTTCGGTTGCGTCTCGTTGTTTAATTAAAATATCATCCAAAACATTGCTAGATTTCAATTTACCCTGACGATCTTGAAATACAACTATTTCCCTGGGGTCAAGACTTGTTAAGTTCAACGTCTCAGCGATTTCATCTTCGATTTTTTTTTTATATCACCGGTCGTATATGTTTCTGTGGTTGGTTTCTTCGACGGTAATAGAGGTCTTACCCAAATATCAATCATGTTATTGTAAAACTCTTTCTGTCTCTAAAATCTTTGATTTCCAGCGATTGCTGGTATATTCATTTACGACGACATGTGGTGGTTTTCCAGATGTTGAAATATGAATCAAAATAAAAAATTGCACGTGGATCAATCGCGTATGCAACCCAATGGGTTCCGGGTCCGGTGCTGTTATCGAGATTAATGATACCGGTTTCAACGCTGTTTGGTTGTTCCGGCAACTGATCTTTCATAAAGACACCTCTGAAGTTTTTAATCGCGAGTTTACTTAGCAGCATCGAGTAAATCAAAATTGGACATTGGAGTCAAAGATTCTTCAATCGAAGGTTCCTCAACTAGTAAACCGGTCCTAGTCTTAGACGCTATCCGCTGTACCATGAATACGGGGTTCCTCGTAGTCTTAGACCCTTTCCCTTTTTTTATCCTCGCCCAGCTGCTTTCTTTAGTGCCATTCCTGGTGCGGTACTAACAGCCCATAACGCCGCCGCTTTAGCCACCGCTGGGGCCGCTGCCGCAATCAACGCTGGTAACGCAGATAACAACGGGAATATACCACCTGATTTTTTCATCTCGCTGATCGCAGCTGCAGAGAGAGTAACCTGAACACCTTTTTTATCTTTGAACGCATCATTGAAGTGTTTTATTTGACGAGTTGTCAGCGACAATTTATTCACCCCGCCAGTAATCTGGTTGGGTTTCAGTGTTAGTGTAGTTCCGCATTTTTTTAGCCGATTCCGATTGTAATTTTTTGAGTTGACCGGGAGTTAATGCAACACTAATATGACTGTATTTCATTATACAATAACAGATTGATTTAATTGTTATATGATTTCCACTGGCGCATCTATCACTCTCATTCTTCCGCCAACACATTCGAGTAGCATTGATTTGTCGCTGAGAATGACAGTAACTGCTCTTTAATTCGGGATAAGAATATCACCCGCCGCATTAGTCGGACGCTTTACACGAGCTATAAAGTGTATATCAACGACAGATTGTCTTGTTAAATCAAGATGTTCCAACGAAAAGTAATAAATCGGATATAGATTTTTAAAATCCAATTGATCAACGTTTTGATCGCGAGCCATATATGTCAACAGACGATGATACACGCGGGCTATATTGTTAGTGTTGTAATCAAGTTGTATATCCTCGGATGGTTCCTGTTATCCGTTTATTCTCAGCGAGACTTATCTAACGCCTAACTGATCAAATATCATATGGCTGCGTTGTTGATTATCTAATCGCGTTCTATCTTGTAGCGCAATAAATATATGACGTGGAGCTGAAACACCTTGTCGCGCTGCCAGGTGCCATGTAAGTGTATTATCAATATTAGACTCTATAGTATCTGTGGTCACTGATAGCCAACTCAACAACGACTTTCCTACTTGGTCCATAAATGATAGTAATTTCCCCTCTGTGGTGATTGATGGAGTCAACACTGGCATCCATAATGACAGTTTTGTTAAAACGACTTTACCGGCAGCAACAAGAGCACTGCGCCAGATTGCATTATGATCAGTACCCTTTCGCACTAGTACTACCGTATGCTTTGCTCCATAGATAACTTTTCGGACATTTCTACAGAATCCGAAAATATGATGCTGTGGAATCGCACATGAAAATTGTCGACGTGGTCTTTTCAATGTTGCTACTCGTGTTGCAAATCCTAGGTTGTAATTACCATTAACACTTTTGATAACATCAAAGGGGGTAGCTGATCTTGCTTCGTGATCACCAGTATCATCTGGTTGATCAGCGACTCCAGTAGCCACTGGTGTTCGTAATTTAGTATACTGGACATGTTCAGGGTGATCAGTAATATCCTTAGAAAACATCATAGATGGGCCTGCCAATCTTGTATAATCATCAGAATATCTTGATAACCCTATTATTGTTGTGGCAACATCAACTTCACGTACAATGGATTCAATTTCTCTTCCATCAATGAGATATTTTGCACTTTCAAATAGCGCCATGATACCATTATTGACAAAACCAACTCGGATATTTTGGTCATCTGCGTATGCTGTATCATTTTCTTGTAGAAGTTCTCCTTGTACTTCAATAAACGCTTCACAAGGCAAAAGTATTTACTGGTATCGTGAACTTGAAGTTCAATTCTTGATCGAAGATCTGGTTGTATTGCTTGATAAGAATAAAATTGATAATAACGTACCGAATCATCCATATATATATATATATATATATATATATATATATATATATATATATATATATATATATATATATATATATATATATATATATATATATATATATATATCCTTGATATATCAGCGTCTAAATCATCGACGTCGTCGTGGTTTTTTTAAACCACTTCACGCTATCATATTTGCGGTTATGTTATCTTGGGTATTAGTCATCAGCGACGCTAGTTTCTGATCTACTGCGTTATTTACTATTTTACTAACACTCGCGAGCATTTCCGCTGTAGATTGTAACGGTCCCGGTTTCTTTCGCCGTCGAACTAGCGCTGTTTATCCCGAGCAGCCGAAAACGCTTTTCCGGCAGCATCTCCAACAGCGTTAATATCCTTATCACGAATAACATCAATGGCTTTCATCGATAACTGTTTTGCTAGCGGCGCTACTTTTGGAGCCATTCTTGCAAATAACCCTGCAATGGTATTACCGAGACCATCACCATAATATGTTCTATAAAATGGAAGCCGCGAGTTTACTACATAGACGCTGGTTGGTTTATCATGGTTGTAGTGTATGATCATCTTATTTAAATGGTATTTATCTAATGTTAAAATGGTTTCCAATCCAAAGGATTTTCAGTCATGGTGATCAATCACTATGGTGATCCATATGATTTTCCACTAACTCTTCAATGAAATCTCGATATGTTGCAATGTTCATGATACCACCTTGAAAAAACCGCATGCAGATATCAGCTGCTTCATTAATTATTTCCGGTGAGTTATTTCCGGCTCGTTTTCCTCCGATGAGAACCTCTAATCGTGCTATATCACCGAGAATATTACCAGGACAACTAATTAGACATGAAAATCTTCGATTTTCCCCTAAAATTCCACCCCCAGAAAATTCCTCCCCGGTTGCACCCTGTGTTTCTCGACTTTGTAAATCACTAAAAACAATTTCAACATCATCTTCATCTCGATCAGATGATATATTCGATAATCCAAGCGAAGCTTGGGGTTGTAGTTGTTGTTGAGATTCTAATTGTTTTTTTCGTCTTCGTGTTTGTCTCCGTGTTGGTGTTTGACGTTTTCGCTCTTGTCGTTCTTCTATTTCTCGTTGTTGCTCTTCTATTAATTCTTTTTTTATAATTATTGATTCCCTTTTTAAATTCCTTATACCCCAACTCTTCCTTATTCAAGCGACCAATCCCTTTATTTATTTTATACAAATTATCCAACCAATCATTACTTGATATTTTATCATTCTTGTACTCATCCGCTAAAAACTCTTTTCTTGAATTATAACTGTTAGCAACAAAATTACCAAAAGCTTCATAATCCCTTGATTCTAATAATTTAAAATTTTGTATTAGTTTTTTAGCTTCATCGGTAAATTTATCTAACAGAGAAACATTCGTTTTCTTCGGACCAGGAGGTGGTTTTGTTAACAACGCTGATGTTTTTTCAGTTCCCGTTACTATTTTTTCAAGTTCACTAATAAGAGATTTTTCTTCTCTTGGTTTGTCCTTGGGAACATCCCCCCATATAGCTCGCTCAGTTGCTGATATTAGCCCTTTTGCTGCTTCCTTTGTTGCTATAGTAACCGGTTGAAATAACTGTTCAGATCCCACGGAAAGGTCAGTCTAAAGACTCTGCCGATTTTGTAATTTACCCCTGACAGAATCACGGACGGGTATATATTTTTTGATAGCCGCCAGTCTCTCTCTCTCTCTCGCCGATCGAGTGGTTAATGCTTCATTTACCATTATTGAAATCGTAAACAATCTTCCAATTTGAATCTCGAAGAGATTTTCATGTAGTGATTTTCTCACCATACATGAAAATCCAAAGAATTTCAAATGGAAAGAGTCTAATTGATTCATTTAAAAAAAAAATTGACTGTTTAACCCGATAAATGTCAATGAAAAATAACCAAAACAAAACTACTCGCTGAAGTGTTTTTCACCGTGGTAATTTAACCCCATGTTGCAAGCCGGTATTGATTGAGCTTACATGCCTTTTCATTGTATTGCAGTCCATGGTTATTTATAGTACAAATTTTACCTTGCAGTTACAAGCTTATAGCGGAATGCTTCATTTACCATTATTGAAACAGTGAAGCAATTTGAATCCCGAAGAGATTTTGGCATCATAAAATGATTTTCACGTTTAACCAGACTCAGAAATGCAATGAAAAGAGCATAAAAAAAAAACACTCGCTGAAATGTTTTTCGCTGTGTCAATTTACTTCCATGTTAAGCCAGTATTGATTATACAGTTATGCGCCTTTCCATTGTATTGCAGTCCATGGTTATTTATAGTACAAATTTTACTTTGCAACCTTATAGCGGAATGCAACATCTGCAGTGGTGTATTTATAACGAGAATTTTACTACGCGTTTTACATGTCATACAACTAACGGTGAGGACAACAAAGAAATTCATGCATGGCCGTTATCTAGCGGTTTTTGTTCATTTATTAATGCCCGTATATTTCTAATTTTTGCATTAACCTGCTTTTTGATCTCATATTGTTGACCTAGTTCTCTTCTAACTCTTTCTACGATGGTAAACAACGGGACAAACACATTAATATCGTTACATTGTGTAAGGGTATCACGGAGAGAATTCTGAATCTTTTTTATCAAATATTTCTTTGGTAATACATATTTATTATGCATAGAAGCGAAACAAATATCCTGATAATCAGAGAGGATTTTATCGCAATCTAAACCATCTGACAATGGTATTTTTAGGGATTTTAGATTAGATATTTCATTTATAATTTCATCAATATCTTCAGAGTTCATATATAATTTTATAATATATATTTAATACAATAAAAATTGATATATTTTTTCAAAAATAAACAGTAATCGTGATAGCGGTTATTCATTCATTGGGTTCCTTATTAGGCCTTTGTGTCTCTGTTAGGGTTCTTTCTTTGAGAGTTGTTTATGGTATATACAATGATTGGTAGATGGTTGAACAATGAATGGTACATGTATTACAGTGAGTATTTTTTTATGATATTTACAATGAACGGTAAATGGTTATATACAGTGAGTTTATGATATATACAGTCAGTATTTTTTATGATATTTACAATGAATGGCAAATGGTTATATGCGGTGATATTTACAATGAATGGTTTACTCTCTTTGAAATGAGACCCTATGACAGTTTCTTTGGCCGATAATTACCCAAATGTGATGGAAAGCTAAATCTACGTTACTGTTTATTCCGACGTCCATATCATACACCACAAAGCATTATTCCCCTCATAAGGGATCTAACTAGTCAAATAACGAGTTAGAAACCAAGGAAGATATGCTTAGGGAAATGGGCGTCTACAATGGGATGGTATTTACAATGAATGATGGGATGGTATATACAATGAATGATGTGATATTTACAATGAATGATGGGATGGTATATACAGTGAGATGGTATATACAATGAATGATGGGATGGGATGAAATGATGGGATGGGATGAAATGAATGATGGGATGGAATGATAGGCGGGTCTACATCCATACGGACCTAATTCATACAACCCAGAACAAAATTCCCAGGTTGTATGGATACAAAAAGTACCCACACACCGTGGAATAGTGTGCGAGTTGTATGAATTGGTCACATATGGGCTTCGACGCTAAAGCCCAATAATAACACAGACGATATAGTATATAAACTGGTTATAGATGAAAGTTGAACACAAAGGTGTGTGATCGCTATATCTTTCGTGTTTTTAATAATGATTATTAACAGCATTCAAGCAAGACTGAATGTTTCAAAAACACTAAAAAAAGAATATAGATGTTTGTAAATAGTTCCTATTTGATTCGTTTTTCTATAAAAGCCGATAATTGATTATCTCCGTTGAGAATCGTGATAATTATAACAGCCAATCAGAAGATAGCCCATCAAAATCGCAATCTAAGGGAGATAACTATTTCATAGGCTGATATACCCTGACGATTTATCTCCGTTTATACCAAAATATAATCAGGCATACGAAAGTCATTTTTCGTGAAAAAGTCTACGATAAATTCCATGCAAAATCGACTACTTTACCCGACTGAGACCACCGCGATATTTTTATGTTTTTTGACTGATTTTTATCTGTTTTGTTTTTTGTCTGATTTCGACTGATTTTCAACGATAAAATGAAAAATATCGCAAAAAATGATTTTCATGAAAACGTCTACGAGAAATCTCATGCAAAATCGACTACTTTACCCGACTGAAACCACTGAAAATCAGTCAAAAATCGACCAAAATCAGTCAAAAACCGACCAAAATCAGTCAAAAATCGACTAAAATCAGTCCAAAAAAAATAGTAAATTTATTTATTTTTTTGTAAACCAATCAGATTTTATACATAAATAAATTGAATTTTTTGTCCATTTCTTTTTGAAAAAGCTGATCGATAAGTTCCTTCTGCTACTCTTTGTATTGAGGGTTTACAAATATCAAAATATCTACTAGCATCACCCATTGATTTGAATATCATTTCTTCATTAGTTACTGCCTTAAATGATTTTATGGGTCTTTTCCCAATTGATTTATAAGTATCAGTTCCTCCTCGTTTTAAATTCTCACTCTGTGTAACAGTTTCTAGATTATCCAATTTGTTATTATGCGGATTGGAATCAATGTGATCGATAACATGACCATCCTTGATCAATCCGTTATAACATTCATACACGAAACGATGATTAAGATATTTCTTCTTCCCAGCAGTAAACATCAAATACCCCATATTATTCACAACACCGACTGACTTCTTCGATCTGCAGTGTCTGACAGTACCATCACTGGATGCCTCGTAGTTTGGAATCTCAGGATGTGGTTGGAATTCTTGGTTACTACTATACTATACTATTGTTTGTCTAATTCATTATTTGGTTGAATGATAACACTACTTGGAAATCTTTCAATGTAATCTTGAGATGTTCGAATGACCTTGTCACTAACGCTGTCAGTCATTGATGAAATTTTTAATGGAGTTTTTATCTCTCTTATCATAATAACGCTTCAACTCTCTGTATCTCTTACCACCACAACCAAGATACAATTGTGATATTCCTCGCACCCCTACTCCACATCTTATACAAGGAATCGGACCAAGGCTTCCGCGACGAACGCTTTACATATGATACCCACAGAACTCCTTTCTGCATGATTTGTTACACGGGTTACTGATCCAATCATAAGCCATTTGCAATGATTTATTATATAATAAATTCTCTATTTAAATACTTGTCTTAATTATAGCATGAAGGAATTCGAGAGATTATCGAAAATTAAGCCCTGGAAAAATGCTAAATTTAATCTCGATAGAGTCTCCTTAGCACCAAAAAATCTAATAGGTGATAGAACCATGATAAGTAAAATCAGTGACTGTTTTAATGAATTCAAACAAAATGGAGCATCTCATTGTTGGTCAACATTTCGAATTCATGGTAGTGTTGATGCTACCATGAACGACGAACGCTCAGCAGTGATAATCTCACATCTTACGCGGAAAAGGTATTTTTTTTAGAATAAAATTCATTATTCGTTCAGACACTGGAGATTGGATTATCAGGGATAAATTTGAACCCATCTTGAAGGATAAAAGAACTGTCACTGTGAGTCGAGATTCCAAACCAGGAATTCTGACTGGAATTGACATACCGTACTACGAAAGATCTTATCCTGTAACAGCAGTTGTTTATGGGATATATTTGTTAAATGATAAACCAAGTGTTGAAAAACTAAAAACCATGAAACTGTCATTGATGACTTCGTCATCGACTTCGCCAAGGGTGAATTGTGTAGCAGAACGAATAATAGAACACTTCACAAATGCATCCCGGGGAAACAAATTGACTGATTTAAGACGCCAAAAAATAAATGAATGAGAATTAACAGTTAATAAGAACGGAGCATCAATTCAGGATATAGCCAAATTAGAAAAATCATTAAGATTCCCAATAACCGTAGCGACGATAACCGGCGAGATATTATACCAATCAAAATATAAATCAAATGGAGCTCCAATCAAAATTATTGATCATAACGAACACGCGTGGACACCTGCGGGAACAATATTTCCGCGAGCACGAACAGTAAAATATATACCCGAAGAATTTACCGTTCCAGAATTCTCTGAGAACAAATTGTTCGATGCTATTTACCAATTGAGTAAAAACGATCCGGTGTCAGTGTGGTTACTTTACAGTGCTGAAAAACCCGAGGGTGGATTCGATCAGTTTGTAAGACCCAATGGAGAATTATACCGTACCGAAGCACTCTATGACAAGATGAAAAAACTAGCTAGTAGTTTCTCGAAGAGTTTCGACGATGAACAATTAGTAACAAATTGCTTTACAATTACGACGGTTGCGGCTCATTTTGCGAGAAAGAGAAACTCCTGGAAACCAACACGATCTGAATTTCTCACAGACATCAAATCAAGCTGCATCGAATACAACCACGGCGGATTATGGAATACAAAATATAAACCCGAAACCATTATTTCGGTTGATATAGTCGCGTGTTATCCCGGGAGTTTTCTCGGGTATGGAGAATGCGCTAAATACTTCAAGCGATTTGGACATCCCACCCATGAGATGACACTTGTTGCGATTAATGGACCACTACCTGATTTTGATTTAACCGGATTCGCTCGTGTGGTATCATTTGAATTGGCTAAAGGACTTCATCCGTGTTTTTATGTCTGGATTGGTAGACATATGTCTGAAAAACATTGGATGCCAATAGTGCTGTTACGTTATATAACCGATTGTAGCATGCTGATATCGTTGATTGTCAGTGAAGCAATTATATCATATCGAGCACAGACTGAAGTCTGGTTGCCACAACCTGATATAGATTGTATAATCAGCGAACAACGAAAACAGTTTCCTGATCTCGACGAAGAATATATCATGAATTGGTCCAAACAGTTATATGAAATCAGAAACAAAGATGCAAAAGATCTCGGTAGAAGAATAATTGTTAAGTTCACTCAAGGTGGTAAATACGACAATACAAGATATTCTTCACGGTTGATTATAGATGATGCTGAATACGATTTTATAATCGCGGATGTAACATCTAAGGGTATATATGTCGATCGTAAAGACGCTTTCTTGTCCGATGGAACCAAATTGGGTACAATTGTTACTTACAGCGATGGACACAGTCTTCAGTATACACATTTGAGAGCATCTATGCTGGCTTATGCTTCTATCAATCTGTTTTCGATGATAAAAAGATTTCCTGACACCGCAATTAGAGTCGCCACTGATTCATTTTACATAGACATGAAACACAGAAACGCAGTAGCTGAATTCACAAATTCCGACGAGAGTTGGGGATCATGGAGAATTAAGCGGGAAATACCGTGTGATTACTCCAAATCAGCAGATGTTACGATTGAAGATAAATATTTGAGCGGCGATAAAATATCAGAACTATCTCATGCACCGCAGATATCTGATCCTGTATGTAGATATAAAACAATTTATTTAAACGGTTGTGGCGGGTCAGGAAAAACGACTCGCGCGATTGAATTACTTCGTGGGAAATCAAACATGATTGTGTTAACACCGACACACAGACTTGCCAGAGAGATGAAAAAACGAGAGGTTAATGCTTGTACTTATCATAGTTTCTTTCGATGGAAAGGCGACGAATGGACTCCTGATCGAATGGGTGAGAAATCTATCCCCGGCGTCATATTTTGGGATGAGATATGCACGGTGTCATTAGATGTATTACAAAAGTTTCTCGAGTGGTTATTGCACGCGAATACAAAAGTCGTCATGTGCCGCGATCATGGCCAACCACCACCATTTGTCGGTTTATCCCCACATAATTGGCTAAAGAATTTCGTAGACTATTACGAAGAAATTAACACCGATCATAAAGCACTTGATGCACAATTACGCGAGTTCAAGAAAGTAATCAGATTACAACCAGATAGAATCCAATGTGAGATAGCGCGTGAAATAATTTCGGAAACTCCCATTAATGATTTTTGGGAGGCGATGAGACCAAACGATTTGATAATCGCAAGTAGAAAAATAGTCAGAGACACACTTCAGGTGAAGTTATTTGAAACACATAAAGAATAATTTACAACGCTTCCAGTGCCGTTGTGTTATAGCCCTTCGGATACACGAAATCAGAATATTGAAGTTGATATTCCAGGACAGTGTGAAAAGCAGAATTTAGTGCTAAATGATATTGTGCTGGTTGATATCAGCGTCGTCAAAGATGCATTGCGTGCTGATAAATCCCCATGGACGCTAGGATACGCAGCAACAATACATTCTTCACAGGGATTGACTATATCCGATACAATTGTTTGGATAGTGGATAATCACATCGAGTGGTCGAATTTAGTTTATCTCGCAGTGTCCAGAGTACGAAGAATAAATCAACTACGAAGAGTTGTCCTGACAGAGTCAGGAGATGATAATGACACTACAATCAATGATATTGTCACTGGTGATTTCATCACTAAGGACATAATCAGAAAAAAACTATCTGGTTATAAACAACAGGATAAAAAAATAGAGAATTTGATATTGATGCTGAATTAATAATTACGCTGAAGCAACAACAGAATAATCACTGCGCGAGTTGCAATTGTATAATGCGCTGGTGCTGGTCGGATCCTCGACAATTTACCGTAGACAGAAAAGATAGCAGCGTAGGCCATACTAGAAATAATGTGATGCTGACTTGTCCTGAGTGCAACAGACGAAGAGGTGCTAGTTAAGACCACGCGGCGGTAATTGAGTATCCTCGGGTATCACTTGTAGTTGTTGTCGAGTAAACCCACGCTGAGGAGCAGTTGAATCCAATCTATAGATTGCTGGTCTACCCGTAGATCGTGTTATACCGGATATTTTATGCGCGGTGACACTCCAAATAGGATCAGTAGCCCTTTTTTGGCCACCTTCGAGCACTCCTGGTTCATATAAATACCTCACAGTGACATTACCGAGAATTGGTTCTTTTGAAAAATCTTTTTGTGGTTGTACGGGTATATACTTCTTTTTAATGGCGTTGTTAGGTTTCATGTTGATTGTTCGAGTAAACTCGTTATTCAGCGCAGTAATCACAGCTGGTAATCTCTTGACCCATTCACGGGATCGTTTATATTGAATAATTTCTTTCGCGTATTGATATCCAAATAACCGCTCAGCAAGCGTCCGATTAAATCGTTCAACAATTGTCTGATCGCGATGTAGTGCAGTATGCCCTCGTCGTAACGCGGTATTATGATTCTTCATCGTTGATAGAACCGCACCTTGAAATTCCTTGCCAGGATCAACTTGTAATAGATTTGGCCAGCGCAGAGGACCTCTTCGATAAATCCTTTCAAACGCAGAAGCCACTTTAGTTGATGATTTTGTTTTTAACGGTTCTGCTTGTTTGTATCGACGCGCAACATCAACTATGGTTAGCGCGTATTTGTAACCACCATCATGCGGCAGAAATAATATATCAGCTTGATGAACTTAATTGGGAACGGTCACATCAAAATGCGAGTAGTTAATTTGTTTAGGCGGCGGTAGATAAATTTGCCATATCGCCTGTTTAGATAACCAATTAGCCGCAGTGGTATATTTTACCTTCGCGGCGCTATTGAGTTTACCAATTGCTGCTTTACCCCGCCAGTATCCGCTTGGAGAATAGTAAATAGATTCCATGTTGTTATTAATTACCGGCACCTAACATCAATTTACCTTTCATAGCCGATTTTACTAACCATGAAGCCAATTTTTCTTTGAATGATTTATCAGTGATAGAATTCAACGCATGAATTAATTTTACATCTGCGAGATGTCTGTATTGCAGATTACTGCTTTTATAAGCGACATCATGAACATGACATGCTTTATCAATGGCGTTTATTGGATATTCACCCGGTCGAGGTTGGTTTTGATCATCGAGTCTGATATCGAGTCTAGTCCCGGGTCCACAGTAACTATATCCTGGAAGGTGTTTTTCTCCTAGATACTTCGCCCACGGCGTCCCTGGAAGTTTAATTAACTTGGCTGCAATATCACCTCCTCGTTTTTTTTAAATCCCTTTGATTTATCAAAGGAAACAAATCTAAATTTCTTTGTACTGCATTTTATACACTTACCAGAAAGTGCTGATCGGTTATTTTTAGTTGTAATCGTTGTCAAGTCGTTTGTGCCAGTACACGTCTTACACTTCACACAATATAGATCCATAATTTATATATAATAACATGAATGTAATTGATTATTCAGCTACCCGTCGACGGGAACCTATCAAACATCATGCGATGTTGCCGAATTCAATTAGAATGATTATAATCGGACCATCTGGATCCGGCAAGACACAGCTGCTACTTAATTTAATAACGAGATGGATGAAATGGGACAAGTTGTATTTGATAGCTCCTAGTGTAGACGATCAGCGATGTTACAATGTATTAAAAGATTTTATCGACAACGCAATAGAAAAATCCGGCGAGGGTATTATTGAATTTATAACTGATATCGAAGAAGCACCGAGTATCGATGCTATTGATGGAGATATTAACAATTTAGTCGTATACGATGATATCATGTTAGACAATCAAAAAAAATCTGCTAGGATATTTTCCAAAGGCAGACATAAAAACACTGATGTGATATATGTTACCAAACGATACACTCAAATACCAAAAGTGATCAGAGATAGCTGCAATTTACTGTGTGTGTTTAACGGAGTTGATACTCATACGCTACGAAATATTTGGCAAACTTGGTGCTGCGGTGATATGGATTATAATCAATTTAGAAATTTCTTTAGTCGCGCTCAGTCAACCCCGCATGGATTTGTGACGATAAATTTAGCAGACCCTCGAACGCGATATCGTATCGGACTTGATAAAATATTCGGTAAACCCATAGCAGCAGTGGGGGCGGCGACAACAATCATGGCATCTTCGAGGAAACCTTAGTTTACCAAATTGACACTTGTCTGATTCACTTTTCGAGGAAGCCTTAATTTTCCGAATAGATGCCTATAAAAAGTTGTCAGATTCGCCCCCTCTGCTGCTACAGACTAAAAACAAGGATCAAATTATATAACTATGTATTCACACTGCCGCCTTTTACCAAAAATTTTTGGAAAGACTATTCGCACGGCCGCCTTTTACCATCTTTTTGACAGGCTATTCGCACGGCCACCGTGTGGTCAAAAATAGAAACGTACGGCGACTACGCAATCATTAGAGACAAGAAGAAAACAATGATTGCTATTAATGTAAACTAAGCTAATCCTAGCACACACCCATCTTTATTCAGGTTTGTTTGCATATTTAATGGTCTACATAAATTATAAGAAAGGAAATTGTTTCATAGTGTGTAATTCGTATGGCGACCGTGTACTGCACATCTGCCGTTCGCTAACCATAGTAAGATTGCGATCGCTGTGTTCAGTTTGAATTATAATTGCTATGATATTCTGTGCAAACAAGCGGAGTCCGTCTGCTGAATCTATGGTTTTTCCCACAAGAGAATGTTGGGCAATGCAAATTTCCTTTAATATTAATTTTTTGTTGTCCTCAATAGACACACATGGGAAGAGTGGAAAATTATTATTAATATTATTATTATTAGTAGTAGTATTATTATTATTATATATATATATATATATATATATATATATATATATATATATATATATATATATATATATATATATATATATATATATATATATATGTATATGCAGCAATTATTATTATTATAAAAGAAGTATTCAGCAGTTCTAACTCAACTCAACGTATTTCGAGTGATATCTTTTTAAATATCGTAAAAACTGGTCTCTAGCCACGACAGTTTCATCTTTACTGTACATTATACTAATTGTTTTATTAAGAAAAGAAACAATATGTTTACTCCATATACTGTTTTCTGCACTCTCAACATTATACTTTTCCAAGGGGATTTATTTAGAGTATCACGCAGATACAGATACAGTACAGTGAACGGCTCCAACCCTCAGATTTGGGGGTGAGATGGAGGGATGAAGAAATCGTGCACACGTATTGAAAAGGGCAATAGGAAACCAGTTATTGTTGGTGGTAAATACTCCAGTACCCACGTTTGTATATAAACATCGCTTTTAGCTAATAAACTCCACACCTGAATAGCATCATCTGTAAAATCAATTTGCAAATTAATTACTTTGAAATGCAAGGATTACACCACATTTATTTTAGTAAAGGAAAATCAATGTATGAATTGCATCAAAGTTGGAAAGCAAGGGTTATTACAGTTGCATTACATATGCTATAATTTAGCTGCCTCTGGGAAAACTCAGGCAACTGGAAATTAATGTTAACTGCCCAGCATGTTTGTGCCAGATTCCATTGCAAATATATATATAACACAATAATTTTGCAGAATGAATAATATGATTGGAATATACCAAAAATGCTAGGTTTGTACAGTTTGTTTTCAAACTGTAATATAATTTTTGTTAAAAATATTTTCTTAAAAATGCTACTATAAGTTTATTTTGCACTTTCTTTAGGCACGTTTTAAATTCCCTCCCAGTTATTTGGGTAGTAACTCTGGATAGAATGCCAAGTGCGTGACAGATGGGTCATCAGTTTGACTACTGCACCGATTAATTGTGATCCGTAACGGACAGCGCTTTAGACCACTTGACCACTCAGGGCCCCTTGTACTGTTAGTAATAACATGCATTGGTTAAATATAATTATCATTTTCATATCTTCACATCAATAAATTTCAAAACCCAACCTGGCCTTTATTTCGTTTTCTGAAATTCCACAACATAACATTGTCCCATATGGTTTTGATCCACATATTCAATATTTGGGCTAAATCTTTTAACAGATAATGACATTATTGTCATTGAATTATATATTTACCTGAATCTACTTGCCCATATGGTTACGAATACGGACAATCTAATGAAGTCTTATTTCATAGAAACAGGATATCCGCCATTACAGATTCACTTACAGTTTCAAACTGTTTTGATAAAGAAAATAACGCAACATGGCATTTAAAATCTTAGTGTCTTTTTTTTAAAGTTGGAAAATGTTCATCATTAAAAATCATATACAAATAGCAGTAGATATAACATCAGGAACTTGAGCAGTAATATCTTGCATGCGAATGGACGAATGACCAATCTAGCCATTCAAATATTCCTTTCAAGGTATGGGATATCTTCAGTAGAGCATATCTGTAATACATGGAATATAATAAGATATTAGGAAACGGATCATATTCCATAAACTGAATAGTTTAATAACAAATTAATGTGGTTTATTCGAAGTTATTGCATGGTGCCTACATACCTGTATTTACAATGTAGTCTTAGAAAGACTGATTTAAAGGTAAGAAAGGTATTCAAGTGACTTATTGTGTTAGAAAGACTGATTTAAAGGTAAGAAAGGTATTCAAGTGACTTATTTGGAAGAGATTAAAAAAATCTTAATGTACTGTTTCTATAACTCAGTAGTTTTATAGTTGATACCTCTGTCATTCCAGGTTGCTGCAGCAACCTCAAGAATATGATGTCTTGGAATTTAGTCCTTGCAAGACTAATGTAAAGGTAGAAAATGTCCTATATATATATATATATATATATATATATATATATATATATATATATATATATATATATATATATATATATATATATATATAAGTAATATTCTGAAGACATAAAAAAAATTAAAATATATCAGTATACATGAACCTTGAATTATTTTGTAATGTCCACTCTTCCTAACACCTGGCAATACACAGGTAGATGATAAAACAAATGTGATTTGTATTCAATCAGTTTTGCATGAAACACATGATCCAGTAATCAGCACGTAAAATGGATGGTGAAAACAAGGTGCCTCCCCTTTCTGATGACCTAATCATTTGTTGATCACACTGCGAAACAGATAAAGAGAAAAATGCAGGAATTGCTTTTAAGAATTCAGGGAAAAGCTACAAAGGTAGACGTAATATTTACATTTATTTTAATGTTTAATGAGTCAAGATAAAAGTCATATATAATTTCAAAAACATTGCTTGCTATACTAAAAGTACATTTTAAAAGATTCATAATTCAGGGCGTAATCTCTTCATATTAAAATATACACATTTATGCTACAATATATTGACATGTTATAAAACAATTCATGGATGCTTCCTTTTAAGCTACATCCAAGTCATATTTTAAAAAGCTACAGTTTTTTGTGTAAGATATTGTTATGCCAGAACACAAAAAAAACTTGATCCGCAAAATAAACATACTTTATAAAACACAGTTCTTTGTACGAAAGAATGTAGATTTAAGGAATACTATGTTGAGGACATTAAAAACACTTCATGTACATCATATTTACATGTCATGGTCTCATTTATGTCAAAGTAAACACATAGGCTATACTAAATGATATCACAAGGGAAACAGAGTCGCAAGACAAGAGACAATAGAACGTTAGTGTTATGCACTAAGACTTATCTCTGGATTTAGCTGTTAGACCTGAAGCTATGCTGTTTTCAGTTATACCAGTGATGCGATGGGACTCTTTAACATACAATCAAGATAAAGAGCCATCAATGTTTAAACAAGAAACTGTCATGAGGTACTTCTTCTGATGTCTTGGGCATTTATTTATTTTTAACAATCTACAGTTATAAATAAATTAATATAAAAATTTCAACTGTTGTCTCTTCGTTGATCACAACATTCAAATTCATCATAGTTTACGGTTGCGTTAGGTTCGCATCAGATGCCATGAAGGATGGTCTTAGTGTATCAAAAATAAAACGACTGTCCGGAGATTGATTGTTCTTTTGTATGTCTCAGGCCCATATCAGTGTTGTTGTGCCTAATTTTGTTTCTTGTATATCTTTTTGTATCATGTTTTCCTTTGGTAGTATCCCCCCCCCCTTCCCGAGTGGTTTAGGATTCGACCAATTAGCATGCAAATATGGTAGGGAGTCTTTGTTTGACAAATTCATCAGCATGATACCCCAAACGACACAGCCATCCACAGTATATTTGTTAAGTATTCATAAAAGTACATTCTCATGTTTACATTTTTACATTACCAGCCTCTTGCCAACACCAATAGTGTAATACAGCATTATTGTTAAACCTATGAACAAATTGTACTCAAGGTGATGCTTTTGATCCACAAGTGTCATTTCTGTTCCTCAGGTAACCCTGTATCCCATAGATAATACCGTTTCCTTAAATGGCACACTTCACACTACAATGTTTGTTTCCCCAGCATGTGTCCTCATGTGCTAATTCAGGTTTCCACTCTTATTCAACATTTTATAGCATACTTTTGACACGTTTTTTATTTAGTACGTCCTCATATGCAGACTTAACTGACTAAATAGTTTGCGATATACTTCACATAAAAATAATTTTCCTGCAATATGTATCGCCATTAATTTCGATTGCCGTGTTCACGAAAATCTGACCAAATACTTCACACTAACATGTTTGTACGTCTCCATTATGTATCCTCATTTACATCATGACATAACCACTCAAACTAACAGTGTATTATATACTTCCCACTTTTTCTACAGTATGTATAATTTTGTGTCTTCAGACCTCCACTTTCACACACAGTTTTCTTTTCCTGCTTGTATCTTCATGTGCATTAGTAGATTTCCACTCTGACTAAACCCTTCATTACATACTTCAAAATTAAATGGTCCCCACTAGTACGTCTTCTCATGTGCTTTTTTAAAACCATGTCCATTCCGACGGAACCCTTTATCACATGCTGCACGCTTATATGGTTTGCCCCCCCCCACCCCCCGTATGTGTTCTCATGTGCCTTTTCAGATGTCCATTACTTTATCACATATTGCACACTTTAAAGATCCGCCATAGTCTCGTGCGTTTTTCTGATGTCCATTCCGAATGAACCTTTCATTACATACTGCACAATTAAATGCCCCCCCCCCCCATTATGTGTTCGCATGTGTTGTTTTAGATGTCCATTATGACGGAACCATTTATCACATACTGCACGCTTAAAACATTTCTCACTAGCGTGTGTTCTCATGTGCCTTTTCAGATGTCCATTCAAACGGAACCATTTATTACCCATTGCACACTTCAATGGTTTTCCCCACAGTATGTGTTCTCATGTGCATTTTCAGATGTCCATTTCGACGGAACCATTTATCACATATTGCACACTTAAAAGATTTCTCACTAGAATGTATAAACATGTGCTTCCTCAGATATATGGCGTCAATGAACCGTTTATCACATATTGCACACTTGACTGGTTTGTTTCCACTATGTATCTTTCTGTGCAAGTTCAGACTACCACTTTGACTAAATCCTTTATGACATACCTCACACGTGAACGGTTTTTCTCCAGTATGTATCCTCTTGTGGGATCTCAGACTACTACTTTGACTAAACCCTTTATCACATACCTCACACTGATATGGTTTGTCACCAGTATGAGTTCTCAGGTGCACTTTTAATTCGCCATTCCGACTAAATCTTTTATCACATACCGCACACTTAAACGATTTCTCTCCAGTATGTACCCTCTTGTGATTCTTCAGATATCCCGAGTTACTGAAGCGTTTATCACATACCTCACACGTGAACGGTTTTTCTCCAGTATGTATCCTCTTGTGATTCTTCAGATATCCCGAGTTACTGAAGCGTTTATCACATACCTCACACGTGAACGGTTTTTCTCCAGTATGTACCCACTTGTGATTCTTCAGATATCCCGAGTTACTGAAGCGTTTATCACATACCTCACACGTGAATGGTTTTTCTCCAGTATGTATCCTCTTGTGGGATCTCAGACTACCACTTTGACTAAACCTTTTATCACATACCTCACACTTAAATGGTTTTTCCCCAGTATGCGTCCTCGTGTGTATTCTTAAAAGCGCACTTTGACTAAATATTTTATTGCATATTTCACACTTAAATTTGTTTTCGGCAGTATGTTTATTCGTGTGCTTATTCCGATTTGTACTGTGACGAAACCTTTTAAAACATATATCACATTTGAATGGTTTTCGTACATTGGGTATCCTATCGTCCTTTTTCAAAAGTCCAGTTTCACAAAACATTGTATTACAATTTTCTTTTCTAGTAGGAATCCGCGTGTGCCTCGTTTAATATTGACTTACAGTTGGATTAAAGACCTGACCTCTAAACATTTTTCTGCAGCAATTCCTGGTGTGCAAATTAAAATTCATACTGCTACTAAATCATTTCTTAGATCTTCCACTTACCGTCGGCATCAGATAACCCAAGTCTTTATCTTCTGAACCTCAGTTTTCATACCAATGTTTTTTTTTTCTACCCTCAGTTCTGCCACCAAGTGGAGTTTTTATTTGTAATCCCTTAATGATACACTGCATACTTCGCACAAATCCGTGCCTGCCCCTAGTTCGTGCACCACGTTTCTCGCGAGCTCATGCGTTAATCATGCATGATGATGTCATTAAATGGGTCAATACCTTTCGTTGACAACGACAATAAGTATTGATCAGGAAATACTCGACCACATACATTTTAATAACCATTACAGTTCAGAAAAGATAAAGCACTTCACACATATCGTTGACCTTAACATATTGCCCGTTTTTG
Organism: Unio pictorum; assembly: GCA_030141615.1. Lineage (NCBI taxonomy): Eukaryota > Metazoa > Mollusca > Bivalvia > Unionida > Unionidae > Unio > Unio pictorum. Next base: position 1,536,244 of record JARLTB010000240.1, on the reverse strand, counting down.
GTTCGTACATCACATTTCACGCGACTTCGTTTTCGTATCCTGATGTAATTAACTGGGTCAATACTTTCGTTTACAGAAGCAATAAGTACTGATTAGAAAACATTCGACCAAATAAAATTTAAGTACATACTACAATTCCGTAAAATAACGAAAACACAAAAGAGTATCCAATTTAACCAGTGCCATTTTTTTTACTCAAGTTTGTGGCCCTGGAGTGATTGTTAGCAGTTCTAGCCGGGGTCGCTGTTCATATTTGTTTACCAAACGTTTTTTTTTTTAAAGCGGGAAACCCATAACATGTATTTATTTATTTTTACGACAAAGGCAATGCAAAATCTTGGTTACCATATCATGCACTAACATTTTAGGAAAATTTATGCAAATATAGAAAACTAAAGAATAAGGTATAAGGATAAACAATATATGTTATTCCATAACATTTATAAGAAAATTAATATTAGCACGAAACTGTAATCCGTGTGGTCGAGTGAAAATGTGCATACTTATGACTCAAACAATTAAGAATGCCATTATCCTAGATTTCATTTTACTTTGTTTAATGTATGCTTGGCACATTGTGGCCTTTGATTATAACATATTTACATTACTCTCATTTACTGTATAGAGATACATATCTAAGTGCATGGGGCCCCGAGTGGCCGAGTGGTCTAAAGCGCTGTCCGTTACGGACCACTGCCATCTCACCTCTGTCTGCGTGTGTTCGAGTCTAAGATTCGGCAAATGTAGTTATGTGAGAAAGCTTGCCAGTAGCTTCTCATGGGTCGGTGGTTCTTTCCGGGCTTTGTCCGGTTTCTTCCTCCACCATTAATACTGGCCGCCATGTATAGCCTATATTGTACTGAAAAATGGCGTTAAACCATTAAAAAAAAAAAAAAAAAAAAATCTAAGTGCATGCTTTGTTCTGCAAGTGTAATTTAAGTTCATCACTATCATATGGGTACTATTGCATCCTTTCATGATTCTTCAAACTTCCACGGTTACATACATTTCATGGCACACTTCAAACTTCCACGGTTACATACATTTCATGGCACACTTCAAACTTCCACGGTTACATACATTTCATGGCACACTTCAAACTTCCACGGTTACATACATTTCATGGCACATTTCAGACTTCCACGGTTACATACATTTCATGGCACACTTCAAACTTCCACGGTTACATACATTTCATGGCACATTTCAGACTTCCACGGTTACATACATTTCATGGCACATTTCAGACTACAATGTTTTTTGACTGGTATGTTGTCCTCATGTTGTACTAACTCAGAGTTCCACTGTTACTATACCTTTTATAGCATACTTTTGACACTTTTTCAGATCGTCTCCACATATGCATTGCTGGATATTAAATTTGACTGAACAGTTACTTACATACTTCACGATCAATTTTTTGGTCTTCCAGCAATGTGTCTTCATGTGCCAATTTATATTACCATACTCATAAAATGTTTGACGTCATACTTCACGCTTAAATGTTTGACGTCATACTTCACACTTAAATGTTTGACGTCATACTTCACACCTAAATGTTTGACGTCATACTTCAAACTTAATGTTTGACGTCATACTTCACACTTAAATGTTTGACGTCATACTTCACACTTAAATCTTTGACGACATACTTCACACTTAAATGTTTGACGTCATCCTTCACACTTAAATGTTTGATGTCATAAATGTTTCTTCTTCACTATGTGTCTTCATGCGCATGTTCATATTTTCACTTTGACTAAATCGTTTATCATATATTTTACATCATATCGATTTTTCATAGCATGTATCCTTATTCTACACGTCATGAACCGTTTAACGTTTCGTGATTTGACTTTTGGTTCGGGCATCACGTTTGTCACGACCTCACTAACTCAGTTCCACTGTTACTATACCTTTTATAGCATACTTTTGACACTTTTTCAGATCGTCTCCACATATGCATTGCTGGATATTAAATTTGACTGAACAGTTAATTACATACTTCACGATCAATTTTTTGGTCTTCCAGCAATGTGTGTCTTCATGTGCCAATTTATATTTCCATTCTCATAAAATGTTTGACGTCATACTTCACACTTAAATGTTCCTTCTTCACTATGTATATTCATGCACACGTTCATATTTCCACTTTGACTAAATCGTTTATAATATAATTTTTACCCTTATGATTTTTCACTAGCATGTTTCCCTATTCTACACATGTCATGAACCGTTTAACGTTTCTTCATTTGCCTTTTGGTTCGGGCATCACGCTTATCACGACCTCACGAGCTGATTTTGAGATCCTGATGTCATTTACTGGGTCAATACCTTTTGTTGACAACCACAATAAGTATTGATTAGGAAATATTGGAACAAATGAATAACTCAATACATTTCCAACAAAACGAAAGCACAATACAAATATTCAAATAATTAATGCCAATTGTTGGCTTTACGTTTATGGCTATGGAGCGAGTGTTAGCAATTCATGCCAGTGTTGCTGTTTACATGTTTATTCACCGGACATGCTCTTGTTGTTATTGTTGTTGTAGGGTTTAGCGCCATTTTTCAGCACACGATAGGTTATACATGGAGGCCATTATTGTTATTCAAGGAAAAACCCAGAGAAAATACCATAGAGAACCACCGATCTACGGGAAGCAACTGACAAGCTTTCTCACATATCCACCTTGTCGAATCTGAGACTCGAACCAAAGCAGGCAGAGTTGAGATCAGAGCTGTATTATCCGTAAGGCTGACTAGGCTGAAGCCTAGGGGCCCTCCAAAAGCAGGGGCCCATGCAACCTTTAGCCATGATATGGCAATGCTGCGTAATCGAAAATTCTACATTAAACAAATTCCTACTCCATGCCACAAGAATCAGACTGCTGCTAAATTCCACCTTTTAAAAGAATTTTTGGTAAGTTTGTATTAATTAAAAGAGCGCGAAATTCGTGGGTGGATGTCGAGGGGCCCAGGGAAGCTCGAAGCCTAGCAGCCTGACATGGGTTAATACGGCACTGGTTGAGATGGCAATAATCCATAACGGACAGACCTTTAGACGACTCGGTCACTCGGGGTCACCGGTTTACCGGACCTAATTATTAGGGGGAAACAAAACAGTTATATTTTGTTACGGAAAAGGGAATGCAAAATACAGCTTATTACAACACGCATCTGTTACCCGCTTTAGGACAATATGTAGCAAATAGACATCTGTACAGAATGAAATTTTTCAATTAAATATATAGATATAAGGAGAACAATCTGTGTTATTCAATACAGTTAGAAAATAAAAATCGTATAAAAATTCACGACGTGTAATTGTCATGGTTGTTGTTGTTGCTGTTGTAGAGTTTAACGCCATTTTTTCAGCACACGATAGGCTATACATGGCGGCAAGTATCATTGTTGGAGGAAGAACCCGGGAAAACCCCCGGAAGGAACCACCGACCCACGAGAAGCTACTGGCAAGCTTTCTCACATAACTACATTAGCCGAATCTTAGACTCGAACCCACGCAGACAGAAGCGAGATGGCAATGATCCGTAACGGAAAGCGCCTATAATTTTCATGGTAATTGTATCTAAATTTGTAAAGGGAAAAAAAGAAATTAAATATGCATCTTATATTTATCGTTGATATTTTTGGCCTCAGTGTTTTATTGCAATTCACATGCGTGTAAAATAAATACATGCCATATATGAATATAAATAATACATGATATCATAAACGATATAATAATGTAACTGCGAATTAGCGTGGCAGTCGTGTATCAGCTTTAGGAAAGACCATTCGGGAAAAGTAGACACAGTACTTCCGGTTATGTAAACTGAACTAAACATAACATATACCCGTCTTTAGCTTTACAGGTTTCCTAGCCGATTAATTGGTCTATGCAAATTGTAAAACACGAAAATGTTCCCTAGTAAATAGTTCGTATGGCGGCTGTCACGGAATTGTGTAAATCCTTTTATTTATTAAATTCATGTAGGTTTCGTTTTTGTGTACAACGATACCCAAGGATTATATATAAATATAATGTGTACCAATACAGGTTTAAAGAGCAATGAATACATTTGCACATTTCTCTAATATGATTACACACCACTAAAAATTGTATACATTGAACACAAAAAATATTCTAGCAAGAGAAATGACATCCATTTTGATTCCGTTCCCGAAGGTATGTGTGATCATCGGATTTGACTTCGACAATTTATTTGATTACCTGCTTCCATTATCAAAGATATTTCCAGGTTCCGGAATTTGATGAGACCTTAGTTCCAGTATTTGATGAGACCTTAGTTCCGACATTTGATAGACCTTAGTTCAGGCATTTGATCAGACCTTAGTTCCGGCATTTGATCAGACCTTAGTTCTGGTATTTGAGATCGCCCATCTGATGGTATGCGGTCAGAAGATTATTCCGTGTTCATCAACAACTGGTACGTTCGATACATGGAAGTAGTTCAGTACGGTGGGTAAAGTTTATTACAATTTAGAAGACGAACATAAAACTCAAAATTGGTAAATAATGTCGGTCTCAGAAATATCTGTACAATAAATTGTACAATTTTCCACATATCAGATACTATTTTAAGTGTCGGATGTAATAATGAGTTACAATTCTAATGTCAGACATAGTGAGTGACAATTCTAAATGTCAGAATAGTGAGTTACAACTACAAGTGTCAGACATAGTGAGTTACAACTACAAATGTCAGACATAGTGAGTTACAACTACATATGTCAGTCATAGTGAGTTACAACTACAAATGTCAGACATAGTGAGTTACAACTACAAGTGTCAAACATAGTGAGTTACAATTATAAATGTCAGACATAGTGAGTTACAACTATAAATGTCAGACATAGTGAGTTACAACTACAAGTGTCAGACATAGTGAGTTACAACTACAAATGTCAGACATAGTGAGTTACAACTACAAATGTCAGACATAGTGAGTTACAACTACAAATGTCAGACATAGTGAGTTACAACTGTAAATGTTAGACATAGTGAGTTACAACTGCAAATGTACACACATAAAAGGGTTTATACAATTCCGTGATAAATATATCATATAAATAATGAGATGTACTCAGATAATTAATCCTCATTCATATCTTTAATTTTGTCATCAGTTCCGGGAATAAAGTTTTCAATAAATATTTAAACAGATGAAATAATTATCTTCTCTTGTGTTTTTTGCTGCTTTGTTCTTTCTTTAGTTGTTTCTGTTTTGCTGTTTTCGTTCTTCATAATGATCATAATCCCCGCCGTTTGCCGCATTTATGTATTCTAAATACGATTCATTTATTTTCAATTCGAATGGTGTTAGTTGTAATTTTATAAAACATATCAGACCAGTGTTGAATACTGGTAATTTATTTTTGTGCTCTGGATTCAACATTTTGGTTCTTAGTTCATAATGTGCAACAACAAGAGCTAGAAACTCATTTGGATTATCGATTGCTTTTATTTGGATCAGTTTTATCGATTACTTTTAAAGCAATATTCAGTAAATCTAATATGTAAGTCTTCGACTGGTTCTTCGTTGTTTTTTTAAGATCTTATAAAAGCCTTGATGCTTCTTCAGTTTGTTCATATATATGTTCATGATGAGGAAGATGAGGTTTAGTTGCTGCAGTATCAGGTCTGAAATTGTTGAGAACTCTTTGCAAAATTCATCTGAGATTCCTGAAGTTCTTGTAAGTTTCGCTTTACAGAATCACGAACTGGTAGAAATGGCTTACTTGTTTCTAGTCGCTCTCGAGCTAATTAGTTGTGCAAGATTCAGATGCATTATTATTTATATAAAAATAATGATCTAATTCTCAGCAGCAGAGAGGGTGTGATCACAAATAAGTGTCATGTCGGATAAACTTACACACGTACAAAATTGTGACAAAAGGACAAAAAAGTAACCCTAACGTCTCTCTTGGGGAGTAACTCTCGAAAGTTAGAAGCTATGGTTTGACGTTATTGGCGTAATTTATCGTTTTCTAACAAGCCTTAGTTTAGCAAATGGAACCTTCTAAATCGATGTGGGTTCTCTCTCTCTCTCTCTCTCTCTCTCTCTCTCTCTCTCTCTCTCTCTCTCTCTCTCTCTCTCTCTCTCTCTCTCTCTCTCTCTCTCTCTCTCTGAAGCCTTAGTTTATTTAAATCGAGTGGGTTCGACTTCTTTGCTGCGCCTGAAAAATACTGTAGGGAACCCACACACATTCTCAACTATAAATAAATTAACCAGCTAGTTGAACACTTTCAATGGCGAGTTTAATAGTTTTACAAAATATTAAAATACATGCCTTACAATTAACGTTAAAGGAACGAATTATGGTAGATCCACAGGGATTGTATCGTTGATTACAATGTCAAGCTACCTAGAGTAATACAACTGGTACCGATATTTAGCTCGGACATTTGACTTTGTATGCATATGCAAACTTTGGCTTACTATCATATTTTGTTCAGAAGTATGTTTCCACCTTACTGATCAGAATACGCCATGAACGTCCCCGATCTGAATGAAATACTACATTCTCATTGGCCAATGAATATTAAGTTAATAATTAATTGCAAAAGGTCATTTTCTTTAAACTTTTAACCAATGAGAGGGCAGTATTCCATTCAGCGGTACGTCACTTGCACTTCAAGCCTGACGTAGCATGTCTTGATGAAGCCAAAAATAGGACATACGTTATTATAAAACAATTGTAGTGAGTCAGAACTCTTTTCCTTATAGTAATTCTTTGAACCAAATCACCCAGGATCCGCTAACCAGAGAGCACTAGAAAATCCAACTATTGTTATTAATATTGCAACGTAAAACATTTATCTCGGCCACACAATCCAATTCTATAATTGTTGTGACTCCCTTTCAAATATCAGCTTGATTAGAATGACGAGATTACATTAGAACTCCGAACAGACAATTTTCCTTATGGGGTGCAGAAATCGGTGCAAAGGCATGCATACTTCAAAATTTAGACATGAAAATTGCAACAAACTACGTACACACTTAAATCAGCGATAGCAGTAGTTAAGTAACAATCGAGTTGTGCAGGTTACCATTCAACTTGTTAGTCATTCTAATGGAGTTGATGAAACTGCACAGGTTACGTCTTTAACGACAAAGAATGACATAAGGGTTAAGCAAAACTTGAATTTATATTTGTCACTTCTTTTGGATAGAACAGGGCTTAGTCACAATAATACATTGACAGGACTGCACATTTCTAATTTTATTATTTAAGTATGTACTGTTAGTTTGTTTTTGTTTTTTATCGTTTAAAAAGCCATTTTTCAGCACAATATAGGCTATACATGGCGGCCAGTATTAATGATGGAGGAAGAACCCGGGAAAACCCCTTGAAAGAACCACCGACTCACGAGAAGCTACTGGCAAGCTTTCTCACGTAACTACATTAGCCGAATCTTAGACTCGAACCTACGCAGACAGAGGTGAGGTGGAAGTGATTCTTATCGGACAGCGCTTTAGACCACTTGGCCAATCGGGGCCCCTTGTACTGTTAGTAATAACATGCATTGGTTAAATATAATTATCGTTTTCATATCTTCACAAAAATAAATTTCAAAACCCAACCTGGCCCTTATTTCGTTTTCTGAAATCCCACAACATAACATTGTCCCATATGGTTCTGATCCACATATTCAATATTTTGGCTAAATATTTTAACAGATAATGACATTGTTGTCATTGAATTATATATTTTCTTGAATTTACGTGCCCATATGGTTATGAATACGGACAATCTAATGAAGTCTTATTTCATAGAAACAGGATATCCGCCATTACAGATTCACTTACAGTTTCAAACTGTTTTGATAAAAAAAAATAACGCAACATGGCATTTAAAATCTTGGTGGTTTTTTTGAAAGTTGGAAAATGTTCATCATTAAAAATCATATACAAATAGCAGCAGATCTAACATCAGGAATTTAGCAGTAATATCTTGCATGCGAATGGACGAATGAGCAATCTAGCCATTCAAATATTCCTTTCAAGGTATGGGATATCTTCAGTAGAGCATATCTGTAATAATTGGAATATAATAAGATATTAGGAAACGGATCATATTCCATAAACTGAATAGTTTAATAACAGGTTAATGTGGTTTATTCCAAGTTATTGCATGGTGCCTACATACCTGTATTTACAATGTAGTCTTAGAAACACTGATTTAAAGGTAAGAAAGGTATTCAAGTGACTTATTGTGTTAGAAAGACCGATTTAAAGGTAATAAAGGTATTCAAGTGACTTATTGTGTTAGAAAGACTGATTTAAAGGTAAGAAAGGCATTCAAGTGACTTATTTGGAAGAGATAAAAAAAAAATCTTAATGTACTGTTTCTATAACTCAGTAGTTTTATAGTTGATACCTCTGGTGGTCATTCCAGGTTGCTGCACCAACCGCAAGAATATGATGTCTTGGAATGTAGTCCTATCGAGACTAATTAAAAGGTAGAAAATGTCCTGAAGGGAATTATTACATATAAATAATATTCTGAAGACATAAATAAATTTAAATAATATTATACATGAACCTTGAATTATTTTGTAATGTCCACTCTTCATAACACTTGGCGATACACAGGTAGATGATCAAACAAATGTGATTTGTATTCAATCAGTTTTGCCTGAAACACATGGTCCAGTAATCAGCATGTAAAAGGGATGGTGAAAACAAGGTGCCTCCCCTCTTTGATGACCTAAGCATTTGTTGATCACATTGAGAACAGATAAAGAGAAAAATGCAGGAATTGCTTTTGAGAATTCAGGGAAAATCTACAAAGGTGGACGTAATATTTACATTTATTTTAATGTTTAATGAGTCAAGATAAAAGTCATATATAATTTCAAAAACAGTGCTTGCTATACTAAAAGTACATTTTAAAAGATTCATAATTCAGGGCGTAATCTTTTCATATTAAAATATACACATTTATGCTACAATATATTGACATGTTATAAAACAATTCATGGATGCTTCCTTTTAAGCTACATCCAAGTCATATTTTAAAAAGCTACAGTTTATTGTGTAAGATATTGTTATGCCAGAACAAAATAAAACTTGATCCGCAAAATAAAAATACTTTATAAAACACAGTTCTTTGTACGAAACAATGTAGATTTAAGGAATACTATGTTGAGGACATTAAAATCACTTCATGTACATCATATTTACATGTCATGGTCTCATTTATGTCAAAGTAAACACATAGGCTATACTAAATGATATCACAAGGGAAACAGAGTCGCAAGACAAGAGACAATAAAACGTTAGTATTATGCACTAAGACTTATTTCTGGATTTAGCTGTTAGACCTGAAGCTATGCTGTTTTCAGTTATACCAGTGATGAGATGGGACTCTTTAACATACAATCAAGATAAAGAGCCATCAATGTTTAAACAAGAAACTGTTATGAGGTACTTCTTCTGATGTCTTGGGATTTTATTTATTTTTAACAATCTACAGTTATAAATAAATTAATATAAAAAATTCAACTGTTGTCTCTTCGTTGATCACAACATTCAAATTCATCATAGTTTACGGTTGCGTTAGGTTTGCATCAGATGCCATGAAGGATGGTCTTAGTGTATCAAAAATAAAACGACTGTCCGGAGATTGATTGTTCTTTTGTATGTCTCACGCCCATGGCAGTGTTGTTGTGCTTAATTTTATTTCTTGCATATCTTTTTGTATCATGTTTTCCTTTGGTATTATCCCCCTCCCTTCCCGAGTGGTTTACTTTTTTACATTACCAGCCTCTTGACACCACCAATAGTGTAATACAGTATTAATGTTACGCCTATGTACAAATTGTACTCCAACTGATGCTTTTGATCCACAAGTGTCATTTCTGTTCCTCAGATAACCCTGTATCCCATAGATAATACCGTTTCCTTAAATGGCACACTTCACACTACAATGTTTGTTTCCCCAGCATGTGTCCTCATGTGCTAATTCAGGTTTCCACTCTTATTCAACATTTTATAGCATACTTTTGACACGATTTTTATTTCAGTACGTCCTCATATGCAGACTTAACATGGACTAAATAGTTTATGACATACTTCACATAAACATAATTTTCCTGCAATATATATCGCCATTAATTTAGATTGCCGTGTTCACGAAAATCTGACCAAATACTTCACACTAACGTGTTTCTCTTTCTCCATTATGTATCCTCATTACATCATGACATAACCACTCAAACTAACATTATATTATATACTTCCCACTTTTTCTACAGTATGTATAATTCTGTGTCTTCAGACGTCCACTTTCACAGTTTTTTTTCTGCTTGTATCTTCATGTGCATTAGTAGATTTCGACTCTGACTAAACCCTTCATTACATACTGCAAACTTAAATGGTCCCCACTAGTATGTCTCCTCATGTGCTTTTTTAAAACCATGTCCATTCCGACGGAACCCTTTATCACATGCTGCACACTTAAATGGTTTGCCCCCCCCCTCCACATATGTATTCTCATGTGCTTTTTCAGATGTCCATTACTTTATCACATATTGCACACTTAAAAGATCCGCTCCAGTCTCGTGCGTTTTTTAGATCTCCATTCCGAATGAACCCTTTATTACATACTGCACAATTAAATGGTCCCCCCCCCCCCAGTATGTGTTCTCATGTGTTGTTTTAGATGTCCATTCCGACGGAACCATTTATTACATACTGCAGACTTAAAAGATTTCTCACTAGCATGTGTTCTCATGTGCCTTTTCAGATGTCATTTCAAACGGATCCATTTATTACACATTGCACACTTCAATGGTTTTCCCCACAGTATGTGTTCTCATGTGCCTTTTCAGATGACCATTTCGACGGAACCATTTATCACATATTGCACACTTAAAAGATTTCTCACTAGTATGTATAAACATGTGCTTCCTCAGATATCTGGGGTCAATGAACCGTTTATCACATATTGCACACTTGATTGGTTTGTTTCCACTATGTATCTTTCTGTGCAAGTTCAGACTTCCCCTTTGATTAAATCCTTTATTACATAATTCACACTTAAATGGTTTTTCATCAGTATGAGTCCTCAGGTGCACTTTTAATTCGCCATTCCGACTAAATCTTTTATCACATACCGCACACTTAAACGATTTCTCTCCAGTATGTACCCTCTTGTGAATCTTCAGAGATCCCGAGCTACTGAAGCGTTTATCACATACCTCACACGTGAACGGTTTTTCTCCAGTATGTACCCTCTTGTGATTCTTCAGATATCCCGAGTTACTGAAGCGTTTATCACATACCTCACACGTGAACGGTTTTTCTCCAGTATGTATCCTCTTGTGGGATCTCAGACTACCACTCTGACTAAACCCTTTATCACAAACCTCGCACTTGAATGGTTTTTCCTCAGTATGTACCCTCTTGTGATTCTTCAGATATTCCGAGTTACGGAATCGTTTATCACATACATCACACGTGAACGGCTTTTCTCCAGTATGTATCCTCTTGTGGGATCTCAGACTACTACTTTGACTAAACCCTTTATCACATACCTCACACTTAAATGGTTTGTCACCAGTATGAGTCCTCAGGTGCACTTTTAATTCGCCATTCCGACTAAATCTTTTATCACATACCGCACACTTAAACGATTTCTCTCCAGTATGTACCCTCTTGTGATTCTTCAGATATCCCGAGTTACTGAAGCGTTTATCACATACCTCACACGTGAACGGTTTTTCGCCAGTATGTATCCTCTTGTGATTCTTCAGATATCCCGAGTTACTGAAGCGTTTATCACATACCTCACACGTGAACGGTTTTTCTCCAGTATGTACCCACTTGTGATTCTTCAGATATCCCGAGTTACTGAAGCGTTTATCACATACCTCACACGTGAATGGTTTTTCTCCAGTATGTATCCTCTTGTGGGATCTCAGACTACCACTTTGACTAAACCTTTTATCACATACCTCACACTTAAATGGTTTTTCCCCAGTATGCGTCCTCGTGTGTATTCTTAGAAGCGCACTTTGACTAAATATTTTATTGCATATTTCACACTTAAATGCGTTTTCGGCAGTATGTTTATTCGTGTGCTTATTCCGATTTGTACTGTGACGAAACCTTTTAAAACATATCACATTTGAATGGTTTTCGTACATTGGGTATCCTATCGTCCTTTTTCAAAAGTCCAGTTTCACAATACATTGTATTACAGAATTCACACTTCAATTTTCTTTTCTAGTAGGAATCCGCGTGTGCCTCGTTTAATATTGACTTACAGTTGGATTAAAGATCTGACCTCTAAACATTTTTCTGCAGCAATTCCTGGTGTGCAAAGTAAAATTCATACTGCTACTAAATCATTTCTTAGATCTTCCACTTACCGTCGGCATCAGATAACTCAAGTCTTTATCTTCTGAACCTCAGTTTTCATACCAATGTTTTTTTCCTACCCTCAGTTCTGCCACCAAGTGGAGTTTTTATTTGTAATCCCTTAATGATACACTGCATACTTCGCACAAATCCGTGCCTGCCCCTGGTTCGTGCACCACGTTTCTCGCGAGCTCATGCGTTAACCATGCATGATGATGTCATTAAATGGGTCAATACTTTCGCTGAGAACGACAATAAGTATTGATCAGGAAATACTGGACCACATACATTTTAATAACCATTACAGTTCAGAAAAGATAAAGCACTTCACACATATCGTTGACCTTAACATATTGCCCGTTTTTGGTTCGTACATCACATTTCACGCGACCTCGTTTTCGTATCCTGATGTAATTAACTTGGTCAATACTTTCGTTTACAGAAGCAGTAAGTACTGATTAGAAAACATTCGACCAAATAAAATTTAAGTACATACTACAATTCCGTAAAATAACGAAAACACAAAAGAGTATCCAATTTAACCAGTGCCATTTTTTTTACTCAAGTTTGTGGCCCTGGAGTGATTGTTAGCAGTTCTAGCCGGGGTCGCTGTTCATATTTGTTTACCAAACTTTTTTTTTTTTTTTTAAAGCGGGAAACCCATAACATGTATTTATTTATTTTTACGACAAAGGCAATGCAAAATCTTGGTTACCATATCATGCACTAACATTTTAGGAAAATTTATGCAAATATAGAAAACTAAAGAATAAGGTATAAGGATAAACAATATATGTTATTCCATAACATTTATAAGAAAATTAATATTAGCACGAAACTGTAATCCGTGTGGTCGAGTGAAAATGTGCATACTTATGACTCAAACAATTAAGAATGCCATTATCCTAGATTTCATTTTACTTTGTTTAATGTATGCTTGGCACATTGTGGCCTTTGATTATAACATATTTACATTACTCTCATTTACTGTATAGAGATACATATCTAAGTGCATGCTTTGTTCTGCAAGTGTAATTTAAGTTCATCACTATCATATGGGTACTATTGCATCCTTTCATGATCCTTCAAACTTCCACGGTTACATACATTTCATGGCACACTTCAAACTTCCACGATTACATACATTTCATGGCACACTTCAAACTTCCACGGTTACATACATTTCATGGCACACTTCAAACTTCCACGGTTACATACATTTCATGGCACACTTCAAACTTCCACGATTACATACATTTCATGGCACACTTCAAACTTCCACGGTTACTTACATTTCATGGCACACTTCAAACTTCCACGGTTACATACATTTCATGGCACACTTCAAACTTCCACGGTTACATACATTTCATGGCACACTTCAAACTTCCACGGTTACATACATTTCATGGCACATTTCAGACTTCCACGGTTACATACATTTCATGGCACACTTCAAACTTCCACGGTTACATACATTTCATGGCACATTTCAGACTTCCACGGTTACATACATTTCATGGCACATTTGAGACTACAATGTTTTTTGACTGGTATGTTGTCCTCATGTTGTACTAACTCAGAGTTCCACTGTTACTATACCTTTTATAGCATACTTGTGACACTTTTTCAGATCGTCTCCACATATGCATTGCTGGATATTAAATTTGACTGAACAGTTACTTACATACTTCACGATCAATTTTTTTGTCTTCCAGCAATGTGTCTTCATGTGCCAATTTATATTACCATACTCATAAAATGTTTGACGTCATACTTCACGCTTAAATGTTTGACGTCATACTTCACACTTAAATGTTTGACGTCATACTTCACACCTAAATGTTTGACGTCATACTTCAAACTTAATGTTTGACGTCATACTTCACACTTAAATGTTTGACGTCATACTTCACACTTAAATGTTTGACGACATACTTCACACTTAAATGTTTGACGTCATACTTCACACTTAAATGTTTGATGTCATAAATGTTTCTTCTTCACTATGTGTCTTCATGCGCATGTTCATATTTTCACTTTGACTAAATCGTTTATCATATATTTTACATCATATCGATTTTTCATAGCATGTATCCTTATTCTACACGTCATGAACCGTTTAACGTTTCGTGATTTGACTTTTGGTTCGGGCATCACGTTTGTCACGACCTCACTAACTCAGTTCCACTGTTACTATACCTTTTATAGCATACTTTTGACACTTTTTCAGATCGTCTCCACATATGCATTGCTGGATATTAACTTTGACTGAACAGTTAATTACATACTTCACAATCAATTTTTTGGTCTTCCAGCAATGTGTTTCTTCATGTGCCAGTTTATATTTCCATTCTCATAAAATGTTTGACGTCATCTTCACTATGTATATTCATGCACACGTTCATATTTCCACTTTGACTAAATCGTTTATAATATAATTTTTACCCTATGATTTTTCACTAGCATGTTTCCCTATTCTACACGTCATGAACCGTTTAACGTTTCTTCATTTGCATTTTGGTTCGGGCATCACGCTTGTCACGACCTCACGAGCTGATTTTGAGATCCTGATGTCATTTACTGGGTCAATACCTTTTGTTGACAACCACAATAAGTATTGATTAGGAAATATTGGAACAAATGAATAACTCTCTACATTTCCAACAAAACGAAAGCACAATACAAATATTCAAATAACTAATGCCAATTGTTGGCTTTACGTTTATGGCTCTAGAGCGAGTGTTAGCAATTCATGCGAGTGTTGCTGTTTACATGTTTATTCACCGGACATGTTGTTGTTGTTATTGTTGTTGTAGGGTTTAGCGCCATTTTTCAGCACACGATAGGTTATACATGGAGGCCATTATTGTTATTCAAGGAAAACCATAGAGAAAATACCATAGAGAACCACCGATCTACGGAAAGCAACTGCCAAGCTTTCTCACATATCCACCTTGTCGAATCTGAGACTCGAACCAAAGCAGGCAGAGTTGAGATCAGAGCTGTATTATCCGTAAGGCTGACTAGGCTGAAGCCTAGGGGCCCTCCAAGAGCAGGGGCGCATGCAACCTTTAGCCATGATATGGCAATGCTGCGTGATCGAAAATTCCACATTAAACAAATTCCTACTCCATGCCACAAGAATCAGACTGCTGCTAAATTCCACCTTTTAAAAGAATTTTTGGTAAGTTTGTATTAATTAAAAGAGCGCGAAATTCGCGGGTGGATGTCGAGGGGCCCAGAGAAGCTCGAAGCCTAGCAGCCCTGCCATGGGTTAATACGGCACTGGTTGAGATGGCAATAATCCGTAACGGACAGACCTTTAGACGACTCGGTCACTCGGGGTCACCGGTTTACCGGACCTAATTATTAGGGGGAAACAAAACAGTTATATTTTGTTACGGAAAAGGGAATGCAAAATACAGCTTATTACAACACGCATCTGTTACCCGCTTTAGGACAATATGTAGCAAATAGACAGCTATACAGAATGAAATTTTTCAATTAAATATATAGATATAAGGAGAACAATCTGTGTTATTCAATACAGTTAGAAAATAAAAATCTTATAAAAATTCACGACGTGTAATTGTCATGGTTGTTGTTGTTGTTGTTGTTGCTGCTGTTGTAGAGTTTAACGCCATTTTTTCAGCACACGATAGGCTATACATAGCGGCCAGTATCATTGGTGGAGGAAGAACCCGGGAAAAACCCCGGAAAGAACCACCGACCCACGAGAAGCTACTGGCAAGCTTTCTCACATAACTACATTAGCCGAATCTTAGACTCGAACCCACGCAGACAGAAGTGAGATAGCAAAGATCCGTAACGGAAAGCGCCTATAATTTTCATGGTAATTGTATCTAAATTTGTAAAGGGAAAAAAAGAAATTAAATATGCATCTTATATTTATCGTTGATATTTTTGGCCTCAGTGTTTTATTGCAATTCACATGCGTGTAAAATAAATACATGCCATATATCAATATAAATAATACATGGTACCATAAACGATATAATAATGTAACTGCATATTATCATGGCAGTCGTGTATCAGCTTTAGGAAAGACCATTCGGGAAAAGTAAACACAGTACTTCCGGTTATGTAAACTGAACTAAACATAACATATACCCGTCTTTAGCTTTACAGGTTTCCTAGCCGATTAATTGGTCTATGCAAATTGTAAAACACGAAAATGTTCCCTAGTAAATAGTTCGTATGGCGGCTGTCACGGAATTGTGTAAATCCTTTTATTTATTAAATTCATGTAGGTTTCGTTTTTGTGTACAACGATACCCAAGGATTATATAAATATAATCTGTACCAATACAGGTTTAAAAAGCAATGAATACATTTGCACATTTCTCTAATATGATTACACGCTGCTAAAAATTGTATACATTGAACACAAAAAATATTCTAACAAGAGAAATGACATCCATTTTGATTCCGTTCCCGAAGGTATGTATGATCATCGGATTTGACTTCGACAATTTATATGATTACCTGCTTCCATTATCAAAGATATTTCCAGGTTCCGGTAGTTGATGAGACCTTAGTTCCTGCATTTGATGAGACCTTAGTTCCAACATTTGATAGACCTTAGTTCGGGCATTTGATCAGACCTTAGTTCCGGCATTTGATCGGACCTTAGTTCCGGCATTTGATCAGACCTTAGTTCTGGTATTTGAGATCGCCCATCTGATGGTATGCGGTCAGTAGATTATTCCGTGTTCGTCAACAACTGGTAAGTTCGATACATGGAAGTCGTTCAGTACGGTGGGTAAAGTTTATTACAATTTAGTAGACGAACATAAAACTCAAAATTGGTAAATAATGTCGGTCTCAGAAATATCTGTACAATAAATTGTACAATTTTCCACATATCAGATAGTATTTTAAGTGTCAGATGTAATGATGAGTTACAATTCTAATGTCAGACATAGTGATTGACAATTCTAAATGTCAGAATAGTGAGTTACAACTACAAGTGTCATAGTGAGTTACAACAATAATGTCAGACATATAGTGGGTTACATCTACAAATGTCAGACATAGTGCGTTAGAACTACAAATGTCAGACATAGTGAGTTACAACTATAAGTGTCAGACATAGTGAGTTACAACTACAAATGTCAGACATAGTGAGTTACAACTACAAGTGTCAGACATAGTGAGTTACAACTACAAATGTCAGACATAGTGAGTTACAACTACAAATGTCAGACATAGTGAGTTACAACTGTAAATGTCAGACATAGTGAGTTACAACTGCAAATGTACACACATAAAAGGGTTTATACAATTCCGTGATAAATATATCATATTAATAATGAGATGTACTCAGATAATTAATCCTCATTCATATCTTTAATTTTGTCATCAGTTCCGGGAATAAAGTTTTCAATAAATGTTTAAACAGATGAAATAATTATCTTCTCTTGTGTTTTTTGCTGCTTTGTTCTTTCTTTAGTTGTTTCTGTTTTGCTGTTTTCCAATCTGATTAAAATCAGCTGTTACGCACTACGACACTAACATCTGAACTAACTCGATACGGGGTCATGTCCAGGCGACCTTTGCATGATACATACTAATTAAAATTTCCACCAATCGGATTGGAACTTTCAAACATCAGTTCGATAGCGAAGCAAACTGGACTTCTGAGCATTCTTTTTGCGATGGATTTTCGTTTCGGCGAAGGCAGATTTAAGAGTAAAGTTTTTGAAACAGTTTCTGCGGATTCTTTTAGCCTTTTCTTTACCTCTAAAACTTCCTTTTCTGACCTCAACACTTTTTCAACTGATCTGTAACATTTTTGGCACACTCCACTTTCGTCATCTGCAGCGATTCTTACTTCAGTAACTCGCGCGATGTTTTCCACTCGTTCCGAATTTAACTTAAGTTTTCTGTCCAGAAATTTCTTTTCAATCTCGCTGCCGTCTTCAAGCCTTTCTATCTGGATGAACGAAAACCCGCACAAAACACAAATATTTCCAAGAAAATACGTTTTTATTGGTGTTATGATTTGCACCGAGGGGGTTTCCATTTTCTATTGTCTTTCGATATCTCTCGGTTTCTTTCTATCCGACACGATGTCTGCGAAATACTGTTACTGGTTTGCCAGTCGCGTTTTGATTGGTCAATGCAAAGGTCGCCTGGACATGACCCCGTATCGAGTTAGTTCAGATGTTAGTGTCGTAGTACGTAACAGCTGATTTTAATCAGATTGGCTGTTTTCGTTCTTCATAATGATCATAATCCCCGCCGTTTGCCGCATTTATGTATTCTAAATACGATTCATTTGTTGTCAATTCGAATGGTGTTAGTTGTAATTTTATAAAACATATCAGACCAGTGTTGAATACTGGTAATTTATTTTTGTGCTCTGGATTCAACATTTTGGTTCTTAGTTCATAATGTGCAACAACAAGAGCTAGAAACTCATTTGGATTATCGATTACTTTTATTTGGATCAGTTTTATCGATTACTTTTAAAGCAATATTCAGTAAATGTAATATGTAAGTCTTCCACTGGTTCTTCGTTGTTTTTTTTTAAGATCTTATAAAAGCCTTAATGCTTCTTCAGTTTGTTCATATATATGTTCATGATGAGGAAGATGAGGTTTAGTTGCTGCAGTAGCAGGTGTGAATAATTGTTGAGAACTCTGCAAAATTCATCTGAGATTCCTGACGTTCTTGTAAGTTTCGCTTTACAGAATCACGAACTGGTAGAAATGGCTTACTTGCTTCTAGTCGCTCTCGAGCTAATTAGTTGTGCAAGATTCAGATGCATTATTATTTATATATAATTGCAATGGAAGTAGCTTGTAGAGGAAAGTAATTTTTCGATTGGTCAGAATGTTATCACGTGATCAAAATGAATTGCGTTCATTTCAGGATGAACTGTTAGGAGAAACTACTTTTCAAAGAATACCCACGTCTATAAAGAGTCACGTGTACAGCAAATGATAAACAATGCTAGTGAAGGCAGAAAGGAAGTAAACATTAAAAGAAAAGAACAATTTTACAATTTTTTTTTAATAATAATTGAATTACATTAATCTGAAAGATTAAAGCAACATATACTTCACATTTTTTAAAAAAAAAATATTTTTTGTTGAAATATGTTAAAAGTATGGATAAAAATTAAGTGCGCTAGGTCAAGGTCACCGGCATTATGGCTATCGTGTCAGAATTTTGGAGATTCGTTCGCTAACTTTGCCTTATCAGAAAGATTTCTCGCATGATGATATTTATAATTTTGACCCTTCTATATTTGACGTGCCTTTTTACGTGGAAAAAGTATTACAAACTGAGTTGTCATTTCGTTTGACGGATGAAAGGTTGATCTAGCGGCCTACAGGATGATCACAAACCAAAACACTTCAAATCACTTAAGTCTCTAAAACATATCAGAACAGCGGTACTCAAAATCTACCAATAAAAACACTAAATGGGTCTACAAAACTTGTACAGGTAGATTTTATCATTCATTCGATAATCATAATAAATTAACTATAATAACAATAATAATGACCAGTATACTGGACTGTTCATTAATATAAGTATTGGTAATATTGCTTGATACTTAATTTTTTCTTATGTTTTCTTAAATTATATATTATGAAAAGACAATATACTGTTTCATTCATGCCATTTTTATACAAAAGACTTAACATGCTTTTAAGTGAATAAAATGTAGTTTATCTTTAAATTAATATTTGTGACAGCATAACAAATGTAACAAATTTGTTATATAAATACAAATTATGGAAAGGAGATATGCAAGAATGATTGTTCCCAAAGATCAAAATATTTAAAATGTTATAAAATAGTTTCTACCAAGCAGTGCAACATATGACTTTGAGAATGACACAAAGATAAGAATATAGAGATAGAACTGAAGTCATCTTAGTCTGCACATTTGTCATTTGGCCCAAATGTTAACCATATTTTATCCCAAAGCAGCCCCTAAGGTCACCACACCATGAAATAGGATGCTCCTTGAAGCCCGAGCTAAAGAATATCATAAAAACACTTTTTAAAATGTTGGAGCTATTATTAATTGCTTTAATCAGGTTGAATGTGGTCATTCAATTAATAATTCATTGTTACACACCCTGAGTTTAAAAATCAAACAACATGTTAAATGTTAAATGGAAATATAAAGTTGAACTCAACACATGCCAGTTATTCCTCCATCAGACATGTATGCGATCAATCAATACCTGATGCATGATAATCCTATCACACTCAGATACAGGGTTTGGTTATACCTCTCCATCCACTATGTTACACTTGGATTAGAATTCCACAGACAATTAATACCCACCAGTCTCGAAATCAGATTTGATGAAACAGGGGCTGAATATGTCAATTTGACCCATCAAACTATGGAAACAAATCATCATGGAGACTTAAATGATAAGGAGGAAAATTCTTACATGGGAATTATGCAGCTGGTGGTCAAAACTGCCCAGTCAGGTCAGTAAAATACTACCTCACACACATTAATCCAAGAGCTGAATCAATGTTTTATCACATTGATAAAAATGCTATTGAAAATCCCCAATTTTGTCAAATATGGTATACCATAACATGAGTTGGACAGAGATAATTAGGCAGTTTTATGCCTGACATATGCAAAAATACCCATATATCTGCAAGATATACTGCTCACTCTCTTTGTGCAAAAGCTTTGAATGCAATGATCAACACCAACCTTCCTGCTAGGTACATTATGTATCTGTCTGACTACTCCAATGAACTATCACTGAAACCATACACAAGGCCCAGCACTCAACATTAAAAAATATGATTAACATTCTTTCCAATTGATGTTCAAATGTAACATTGTCTGCTCAAGAATCTTTTGCAGTACTCACTTTCATGCAAATGTAAATGTTCACATGACCTCAACAAACTCAAGAAATCTAACTCAAGAAAATGTTCAAATGACCCCTATAAACCCAAGCAGTACATATCAAGTAATTGTTAATGAATCTGCTCAAAATCTCTATCAAACACTATATGCTAATACAATGAACTCTATGACAAGTTCATCCAACTATCATTTCAATAAATTCACCTTCCAGTTTAAATGCAACTAAACAAAGTGCAAACAAGTTAAGAAAATACATGATATGCAAGTTAAGTGTCAACAATCCAGTCTAGAACAATAGTTTTTGTCATGTATAACTCCTGGTACTTTTTTATGTCAATTTCCAATTAATAATTTTATATAAATTTTCTAAACTTATGTCCCAAACTTAATGAGAGGGATATGGTTATGAACCATTGTCACTAAATCATGTAAAAAAAATAGAAAGATAAAATAAGTACTCAATTATTTTTTAACTGTGTATGTCTGAACCAACAAAAATGATCACACACTTTCTATAACCTAACCTCATACACCTAGATGTACTAGTCAAGCCTGTTTATATACACGAAAATAGGTTTTGAAGAACGAAATTAGATCATTCATGTGTGATAAATATGCAAAATCACACTGGCAGTATATGAATGCATACATTCTTGTCCATGAATCCCGACTTTAAATATAGAGCTCCACTTTGAATACAGGTGTTCATTAAGGTAAAATATCAAAATCACGGCAGCAAATTCCATACATCATTTTCCATTGAATCAAGGACTGGTATTATGATGACCTTATTACGATCAGGCAGGACAACCCCAAGTGCTATAAATAGCTACGTAAACAAACACCAAATTATGTATTACTACGCTCAGTTAAGATTTATGTTTCTTACTGATGGAAATAAAATAACATAGCAAACAAATGAAATTTCAATTACTTGCACTTCAAGCCTGACGTAGCATGTCTTGATGAAGCCAAAAATAGGACATACGTTATTATAAAACAATTCCAGTGAGTCAGAACTCTTTTCCTTATAGTAATTCTTTGAACCAAATCACCCAGGATCCACTAACCAAAGAGCACGAGAAAATCCAACTATTGTTATAAATATTGCAACGTAAAACATTTATCTCGGACACACAATCCACTTCTATAATTGTTGTGACTCCATTTGAAATATCAGCTTGATTAGAATGACGAGATTACATTAGAACTCCGAACAGACAATTTTCCTTCTGGGGTGCAGAAATCGGTGCAAAGGCATGCATACTTCAAAATTTAGACATGAAAATTGCAACAAACTACGTACACATTTAAATCAGCGAAAGCAGTAGTTAAGTAACAATCGCGTTGTGCAGGTTATCATGCAACTTGTTAGTCATTCTAATGGAGATGATGAAACTGCACAGGTTACGTCTTTAACGACAAAGAATGACATAAGGGTCAAACAAAACTTGAATTTATATTTGTCACTTCTTTTGGATAGAACAGGGCTTAGCCACAATAATACATTGACAGGACTGCACATTTGTAATTTTATTATTTAAGTATGTACTGTTAGTTTGTTTTTGTTTTAATCGTTTAAAAAGCCATTTTTCAGCACAATATAGGCTATACATGGCGGCCAGTATTAATGGTGGAGGAAGAGCCCGGAAACCCCTTGAAAGAACCACCGACTCACGAGAAGCTACTGGCAAGCTTTCTCACATAACTACATTAGGCGAATCTTAGACTCGAACCCACGCAGACAGAGGTGAGGTGGCAGTGATCCGTAACGGACAGCGCTTTAGACTACTTGGCCACTCGGGGCCCCTTGTTCTGTTAGTAATAACATGCATTGGTTAAATATAATTATCGTTTTCATATCTTCACAAAAATAAATTTCAAAACCCAATCTGGCCTTATTTCGTTTTCTGAAATCCCACAACATAACATTGCCCCATATAGTTCTGATCCACATATTCAATATTTGGGCTAAATCTTTTAACAGATAATGACATTGTTGTCATTGAATTATATATTTTCGTGTTAGAAAGACTGATTTAAAGGTAAGAAAGTTATTCAAGTGACTTATTGTCTTAGAAAGACTGATTTAAACGTAAGAAAGGTATTCAAGTGACTTATTGTCTTAGAAAGACTGATTTAAACGTAAGAAAGGTATTCAAGTGACTTACTTGGAAGAGATAAAAAAAAATCTTAATGTACTGTTTCAATAACTCAGTGGTTGTAAAGTTGATACCTCTGGTGGTCATTCCAGGTTACTGCACAAACCTCAACAATATGATGTCTTGGAATTTAGTCCATGCAAGTCTAATGTAAAGGTTGAAAATGTCCTCAATAGAATGTTTACATACAAGTAATATAATGAAGACATAAAAAAATTTAAATATATCATTATACATGAACCTTCTTAAATTATGTTGTAATGTCCACTCTTCATAACACCTGGCAATACACAGGTAGATGATTAAACAAATATGATTTATATTCAATCAGTTTTGCCTCAAACACATGGCCTAGTTATCAGCATGTAAAAGTGATGGTGAAAACAAGGTGCCTCCCCTCTTTGATGACCTAAGCGTGTGTTGATCACACTGAGAACAGAAAAAGAGAAAAATGCACGAATTGCTTTTGAGAATTCAGGGAAAATCTACAAAGATAGACGTAATATTTACATTTATTTTAATGTTTAATGAGTCAAGATAAAAGTCATATATAATTTCAAAAACAGTGCTTGCTATACTAAAAGTACATTTTAAAAGATTCATAATTCAGGGCATAATCTTTTCATATTAAAATACACAAATTTATGCTTCAATATATTGACATGTTATAAAACAATTCATGGATGCTTCCTTTTAAGCTACATCCAAGTCATATTTTAAAAAGCTACAGTTTTTTGTGTAAGATATTTTTATGCCAGAACAAAAAAAAAAACTTGATCCGCAAAAAAAAAATACTTTATAAAACACAGTTCTTTGTACGAAACAATGTAGATTTAAGGAATACTATGTTGAGGACATTAAAAACACTTCATGTACATCATATTTACATGTCATGGTCTCAATTATGTCAAAGTAAACACAGGCTATAATAAATAATTGCTTTGATTTTTATGGTTTAACGCCATTTTTAAGCACAATATAGGCTACACATGGCGGCCAGTATTAATGGTGGAAGAAGAACCCGGAAAAAACCCCAGAAAGAACCATCAACCCACGAGAAGCTACTGGCAAGCTTTCTCACGTAACTACATTAGCCGAATCTTCGACTCGAACCCACGTAGACAGAGGTGAGGTGGCAGTGATCCGTAACGGACAGCGCTTTAGACCACTTGGCCAATCGGGGTCCCTTGTACTGTTAGTAATAACATGCATTGGTTAAATATAATTATCGTTTTCATATCTTCACAAAAATAAATTTAAAAACCCAACCTGGCCCTTATTTCGTTTTTTGAAATCCCACAACATAACATTGTCCCATATGGTTCTGATCCACATATTCAATATTTGGGCTGAATCTTTTAACAGATAATGACATTGTTGTCATTGAATTATATATTTTCTTGAATCTACTTGCCCATATTGTTATGAATACGGACAATCTAATGAAGTCTTATTTCATAGTAACAGGATATCCGCCATTACAGATTCACTTACAGTTTCAAACTGTTTTGAGAAAAAAATAACGCAACATGGCATTTAAAATCTTGGTGTTTTTTTTTTTAAAAGTTGGAAAATGTTCATCATTAAAAATCATATACAAATAGCAGTAGATCTAAAATCAGGAACTTGAGCAGTAATATCTTGCATGCGAATGGACGAATGACCAATCTAGCCATTCAAATATTCCTTTCAAGGTATGAGATATCTTCAGTAGAGCATATCTGTAATACTTGGAATATAATAAGATATTAGGAAAGGGATCATATTCCATAAACTGAATAGTTTAATAACAGATTAATGTGGTTTATTCCAAGTTATTGCATGGTGCCTACATACCTGTATTTACAATGTAGTCTTAGAAAGGCTGATTTAAAGGTAAGAAAGGTATTCAAGTGACTTATTGTGTTAGAAAGACTGATTTAAAGGTTCAAGAAAGGTATTTAAGTGACTTATTGTGTTAGAAAGACCGATTTAAAGGTAAGAAAGGTATTCAAGTGACTTATTGTCTTAGAAAGACTGATTTAAAGGTAAGAAAGGTATTCAAGTGACTTATTGTGTTAGAAAGACTGATTTAAAGGTAAGAAAGGTATTCAAGTGACTTATTGTGTTAGAAATACTGATTTAAAGGTAAGAAAGGTATTCAAGTGACTTATTTCGAAGAGATAAAAACAATCTTAATGTACTGTTTCTATAACTCAGTAGTTTTATAGTTGATACATCTGGTGGTCATTCCAGGTTACTGCACCAACCTCAACAATATGATGTCTTGGAATTTAGTCCTATCAAGACTAATTAAAAGATAGAAAATGTCCAGAATGGAATTATTACATATAAGTAATATTCTGAAGACATAAATAGATTTAAATATATCATTATACATGAACCTTCTTGAATTATTTTGTAATGTCCACTCTTCATAACACATGGCAATACATAGGTAGATGATCAAACAAATGTGATTTGTTCTCCATCAGTTTTGCCTGAAACACATGTTCCAGTAATCAGCATGTAAAAGGGATGGTGAAAACAAGGTGCCTCCCCTCTTTGATGACCTAAGTATGTGTTGATCACATTGAAAACAGATAAAGAGAAAAATGCAGGAATTGCTTTTGAAAATTCAGGGAAAAGCTACAAAGGTAGACGTAATATTTACATTTCTTTTAATGTTTAATGAGTCTTGATAAAATTCATATATAATTTCAAAAACAGAGCTTGCTATACTAAAAGTACATTTTAAAAGATTCATAATTCAGGGCATAATGATTTCGTATTAAAATATATAAATTTATGCTACAATATATTGACATGTTATAAAACAATTCATGGATGCTTCCTTTTAAGCTACATCCAAGTCATATTTTAAAAAGCTACAGTTTATTGTGTAAGATATTGTTATGCCAGAAACAAATAAAACTTGATCCGCAAAATAAAAATACTTTATAAAACACAGTTCTTGGTACGAAACAGTGTAGATTTAAGGAATACTATGTTGAGGACATTAAAAACACTTCAAGTACATCATATTTACATGTCATGGTCTCATTTATGTCAAAGTAAGCACATATGCTATAATAAATCGTATTACAAGGGAAACAGAGTTGCAAGACAAGAGGCAATAGAACGTTAGTATTATGCACTCAGACTTATTTCTGGATTTAGCTGTTAGACCTGAATCTATGCTGTTTTCACTTATAGCAGTGATGAGATGGTACTCTTTAACATAAAATCAAGGTAAAGAGCCATCAATGTTTAAACAAGAAACTGTCATGAGGTACTTCTTCTAATGTCTTGGGTATTTATTTAATTTTAACAATCTACAGTTATAAATAAATTAATATTAAAAATTCAACTGTTATCTCTTCGTTGATCACAACATTCAAATTCATCATAGTTTACGGTTGCGTTAGGTTTGCATCAGATGCCATGAAGGATGGTCTTAGTGTATCAAAAATAAAACGACTGTCTGGAGATTGATTGTTCTTTTGTACGTCTCAGGCCCATAGCAGTGTTGTTGTGCCTAATTTTCTTTCTTGTATATCTTTTTGTATCATGTTTTCCTTTGGTAGTATTTCTCCCCCCCCCCCCCGTTCCCGAGTGGTTTAGGAGTCGACCAATTGGCATGCAAATATGGTAGGAAGTCTTTGTTTGACAAATTCATCAGCATGATACCCCAAACGATACAGTCATCCACAGTATTTTTGTTAAGTATTTATAAGAGTACATCACATGTTTACTTTTTTACATTACCAGTCACATGACACCACTAATAGTGTAATACACTATTAATGTTACACCTATGTACAAATTGTACTCCAAGTGATGCTTTGGATCCACAGGTGTTATTTCTGTTCCTCAGGTAACCCTGTATCACATAGATAATACAGTTTCCTTAAATGGCAAAATTCACACTACAATGTTTGTTTTCCCAGCATGTGTCCTCATGTGCTAATACAGGTTTCCACTGTTATTCAACATTTTATAGCATAGGTTTCCTCATATGCAGACTTAACTTGGACTAAATAGTTTATGACATACTTCACATAAAAATAATTTTCCTGCAATATGTATCGCCATTAATTTAGATTGCCGTGTTCTCGAAAATCTGACCAAATACTTCACACTAACATATTTGTCTTTCTCCATTATGTATCTTCCTTTACATAATGACATAACCACTCAAACTAACATTGTATTATATACGTCCCACTTTTTCTACAGTATGTATAATTTTGTGTCTTCAGACCTCCACTTTCACACACAGTTTATTTTTCCTGCTTGTATCTTCATGTGCATTAGTAGATTTCCACTCTGACTAAACCCTTCATTACATACTGCAAACGTAAATGGTCCCCACTAGTATATCTTCTCATGTGCTTTTTTTAAAACCATGTCCATTCCGACGAAACCCTTTATCACATGCTGCACACTTAAATGGTTTGACCCCACCCCCACCCCCCGTATGTGTTCTCATGTGCCTTTTCAGATGTCCATTACTTTATCACATATTGCACACTTTAAAGATCAGCCATAGTCTCGTGCGTTTTTCTGATGTTCATTCTGAATGAACCCTTCATTACATACTGCACAATTAAATGGTTCCTCCCCACTCAATATATGTTCTCATGTGTTGTTTTAGAAGTCCATTCCGACGGAACCATTTATCACATACTGCACACTTAAAATATTTCTCACTAGCATGTGTTCTCATGTGCCTTTTCAGATGTCCATTCAAACGGATCCATTTATTACACATTGCACACTTCAATGGTTGTCCCCACAGTATGTGTTCTCATGTGCCTTTTCAGATGTCCATTTCGACGGAACCATTTATCACATATTGCACACTTAAAAGATTTCTCACTTGTATGTGTAAACATGTGCTTCCTCAGATATCTGGGGTCAATGAACCGTTTATCACATATTGAACACTTGATTGGTTTGTTTCCACTATGTATCTTTCTGTGCAAGTTCAGACTTCCACTTTGACTAAATCCTTTATTACATAATTCACACTTGAATGGTTTTTCATCAGTATGAGTCCTCAGGTGCACTTTTAATTCGCCATTCCGACTAAATCTTTTATCACATACCGCACACTTAAACGATTTCTCTCCAGTATGTACCCTCTTGTGATTCTTCAAAGATCCCGAGTTACTGAAGCGATTATCACATACCTCACACGTGAACGGTTTTTCTCCAGTATGTATCCTCTTGTGTGATCTCAGACTACCACTTTGACTAAACCCTTTATCACATACCTCACACTTAAATGGTTTTTCACCAGTATGAGTCGTCAGGTGCACTTTTAAATCGCCAGTCCGACTAAATCTTTCATCACATACCGCACACTTAAACGATTTCTCTCCAGTATGTACCCTCTTGTGATTCTTCAGATATCCCGAGTTACTGAAGCGTTTATCACATACCTCACACGTGAACGGTTTTTCTCCAGTATGTATCCTCTTGTGGGAGCTCAGACTACCACTTTGACTAAACCCTTTATCACAAACCTCGCACTTGAATGGTTTTTCCCCAGTATGCGTCCTCGTGTGTATTCTTAGAAGCGCACTTTTGCTAAATATTCTATTGCATATTTCACACTTCAATGTGTTTTCGGCAGTATGTTTATTCGTGTGCTTATTCCGATTTGTACTGTGACGAAACCTTTTAAAACATATATCACATTTGAATGGTTTTCGTACATTGGGTATCCTATCGTCCTTTTTCAAAAGTCCAGTTTCACAAAACATTGTATTACAGAATTCACACTTCAATTTTCTTTTCTAGTAGGAATCCGCGTATGTCTCGTTTAATATTGACTTACAGTTTGATTAAAGACTTGACCTCTAAACATTTTTCTGCTGCAATTCCTGGTGTGCAAATTAAAATTCATACTGCTACTAAATCATTTCTTAGATCTTCCACTTACCGTCGGCATCAGATAACTCAAGTCTTTATCTTCTGAACCGCAGTTTTCATACCAATGTTGTTTTTTTTCTACCCTCAGTTCTGCCACCAAGTGGAGTTTTGATTAGTAATCCCTTAATGATACACTGCATACTTCGCACATTCTATCATGCTTTTGGTCTCCTGCATATAAGCTTATCGAAGACCGTCCAAAATCCGTGCCTGCCCCTGTTTCGTGCACCACGTTTCTCGCGAGTTCATGCGTTAATCATGGATGCTGATGCCATTAAATGGGTCAATACCTTTCGTTGACAACGACAATAAGTATTGATCAGGAAATACTCGACCACATACATTTTAATAAACCATTACAGTTCAGAAAAGATAAAGCACTTCACACATATCGTTGACCTTAACATATTGCCCGTTTTTGGTTCGTGCATCACGTTTCACGCGACTTCGTTTTCGTATCCTGATGTAATTAACTGGGTCAATACTTTCATCGACAGAAGCAGTAAGTACTGATTAGAAAACATTCGACCAAATAAAATTTAAGTACATGCTACAATTCCGTAAAATAACGAAAACACAAAAGAGTATCCAATTTAACCAATGCCATTTTTTTTACTCAAGTTTGTGGCCCTGTAGTGATTGTTAGTAGTTCTAGCCGGGGTCGCTGTTCATATTTGTTTACCAAACGTTTTTTTTTTCTTTTTAAAGCGGGAAACCCATAACATGTATTTATTTATTTTTACGACAAAGGCAATGCAAAGTCTTGGTTACCATATCATGCACTAACATTTTAGGAAAATTTATGCAAATAAAGAAAAATAAAGAATGAAACTTATCACTCAGAATTTGAGGTATAAGGATGAACAATCTTTTTTATTCGTTAACATTTATAAGAAAATCGTATACAAATTCCCTACGAAATTTGAAAAGAACGAAATAATAAAATGCATCTTATTTGTTCTTCTAAACTTTGTCGTCCATGTTTTATTGCAGTTTATATGCGTGAAACAGAAAAATAAATATTTGAAAAATACGAATATTAATAATACAGACTAATAACAAGGATCAAATTATATAACTATGTATTCACACTGCCGCCTTTTACCAAAAAGTTTGGAAAGACTATTCGCACGGCCGCCTTTTACCATCTTTTTGACAGGCTATTCGCACGGCCACCGTGTGGTCAAAAACAGAAACGTTTAGCCGTACGGCGACTACTCAATCATTAGAGACAAGAAGAAAACAATGATTGTTATTAATGTAAACTGAGCTAATTATAGCACACACCCATCTTTATTCAGGACTGTTTGCATATTTAATGGTCTACATAAATTATAAGAAAGGAAATTGTTTTAGAGTATGTAATTCGTATGGCGACCGTGTACTGCATTTTGCACATCTAACTATAGTAAGATTGCGATCGCTGTTTTCAGTTTGAATTATAATTGCTATGATATGCTGTGCAAACAATCGGAGTCCATCTGGTTTTTCCCACAAGAGAATGTTGGACAATGCAAATTTCCTTTAATATTAATTTTTTGTTTTCCTCAATAGACACACATGGGAAGAGTGGAAAATAATATTAGCACGAAACTGTAATCCGTGTGGTCGAGTGAAAATGTGCATACTTATGACTCAAACAATTAAGAATCCCACTATCCTAGTTTTCATTTTACTTTGATGAATGAATGCTTGGTACTTTGATTATAACATATTTACATTAATCTCATTTACAGTATAGAGATAAATATCTAAGTGTATGCTTTGTTCTGCAAGTGTCATTCCTGTTCATCATTATCATACGGGTACTATTGCATCCTTTCATGATTCTTCAAACTTCCACGGTTACATACATTTCATGGCACACTTCAAACTTCCACGGTTACATACATTTCATGGCACACTTCAAACTTTCACGGTTACATACCATTCATGGCACACTTCAAACTTCCACGGTTACATACATTTCATGGCACATTTCAGACTTCCACGGTTGCATACATTTCATGGCACACTTCAAACTTCCACGGTTACATACATTTCATGGCACACTTCAAACTTTCACGGTTACATACCATTCATGGCACACTTCAAACTTCCACGGTTACATACATTTCATGGCACATTTCAGACTTCCTCGGTTACATACATTTCATGGCACATTTCAGACTTCCACGGTTACATACATTTCATGGCACATTTCAGACTACAATATTTGTTTTCCTTGTATGTTGTCCTCATGTTGGACTAACTCAGATTTCCACTGTTACTATACCTTTTATAGCATACTTTTGACACCTTTTCAGATCGTGTCCACATATGATTTGCTAGATATTAAATTTGACTGAACAGTTAATTACATACTTCACGATCAATTTTTTGGTCTTCCATCAATGTATGTCTTCACGTGCCAATTTATATTTCCATTCTCATAAAATGTTTGACGTCATACTTCACATTTAAATGTTTCTTCTTCACTATGTATATTCATGCGCACGTTCATATTTTCACTTTGACTAAATCGTTTATCATATATTTTTAACCCTAATGATTTTTCACTAGCATGTTTCCCTGTTCTACACATGTCATGAACCGTTTAACGTTTCTTCATTTGCCTTTTGGTTCGAGCAACACGTTTGTCACGACTTCACGAGCTGATTTTGAGATCCTGATGTCATTTACTGGGTCAATACCTTTTGTTGACAACCACAATAAGTATTGATTAGGAAATATTGGAACAAATGAATAACTCACTACATTTCCAAGAAAACGAAAGCACAATACAAATATTCAAATAACTAATGCCAATTGCTGGCTTTTCGTTTGTGGCTCTGGAGCGAGTGTTAGCAATTCATGCCAGTGCTATTGTTTACATGTTTATTCACCGGACATGTTGTTGTTGTTGTTGTTATTGTTGTTGTAGGGTTTAGCGCCATTTTTCAGCCACACGATAGGTTATACATGGCGGCCATTTTTGTTATTGAAGGAAAACCCCAGAGAAAACCCCATAGAGAACCATCGATCTACGAGAAGCTACTGCCAAGCTTTCTCACATATCCACCTTGTCGAATCTGAGATTCGAACCAAAGCAGGCAGAGTTGAGATCAGAGCTGTATTATCCGTAAGGCTGACTAGGCTGAAGCCTAGGGGCCCTCCAAGAGCAGGAGCCTATGCAACCTTTAGTCATGATATGGCAATGCTGCGTAATCGAAAATTCCACATTAAACAAATTCCTACTCCATGCCACAAGAATCAGACTGCTGCTAAATTCCACCTTTTGAAATCATTTTTTCTATGTTTGTATTACTTAAAAGAGCGCGAAATTCGCGGGTGGATGTCGAGGGGCCCAAAGAAGCTCGAAGCCTAGCAGCCCTGCCATGGGTTAATACGGCACTGGTTGAGATGGCAATAATCTGTAACGGACAGACCTGTAGACTACTCGGTCATTCGGGGTCACTGGTTTACCGGACCTAATTATTAGGGGGAAACAAAACAGTTATATTTTGTTACGGAAAAGGGAATGCAAAATCCAGCTTATTAAAACACGCATCTGTTACCCGCTTTAGGACAATATGTAGCAAAAAGACATCTGTACAGAATGAAATTTTTCAATTAAATATATAGATATAAGGAGAACAATCTGTGTTATTCAATACAGTTAGAAAATAGAAATCTTATAAAAATTCACGACGTGTAATTGTCACGGTAATTGTATCTAAATTTGTAAAGGGAAAAAAGAAGAAATAAAATATGCATCTTATATTTATCGTTGATATTTTTGTCCTCAATGTTTTATTGCAATTCACATGCGTGTAAAATAAGTACACGCCATATATGAATATAAATAATACATGATACCATAAACGATATAATATTGTAACTGCATATTAGCATGGCAGTCGTGTATCAGCTTTAGGAAAGATCATTCGGGAAAAGTAAACACAGTACTTCCGGTTATGTAAACTGAACTAAACATAACATATACCCGTCTTTAGCTTTACAGGTTTCCTAGCCGATTAATTGGTCTATGCAAATTGTAAAACACGAAAATGTTCCCTAGTAAATAGTTCGTATGGCGGCTGTCACGGAATTGTGTAAATCCTTTTATTTATTAAATTCATGTAGGTTTCGTTTTTGTGTACAACGATACCCAAGGATTAGATATAAATATAATCTGTACCAATACAGGTTTAAAAAGCAATGAATACATTTGCACATTTCTCTAATATGATTACACGCCGCTAAAAATTGTATACATTGAACACAAAAATTATTCTAACAAGAGAAATGACCTATCCATTTTGATTCCGTTCCCGAAGGTATGTATGATCATCGGATTTGACTTCGACAATTTATATGATTACCTGCTTCCATTATCAAAGATATTTCCAGGTTCCGGTAGTTGATGAGACCTTAGTTCCGGTATTTGATGAGACCTTAGTTCCAACATTTGATAGACCTTAGTTCGGGCATTTGATCAGACCTTAGTTCCGGCATTTGATCGGACCTTAGTTCCGGCATTTGATCAGACCTTAGTTCTGGTATTTGAGATCGCCCATCTGATGGTATGCGGTCAGTAGATTATTCCGTGTTCGTCAACAACTGGTAAATTCGATACATGGAAGTCGTTCAGTACGGTGGGTAAAGTTTATTACAATTTAGTAGACGAACATAAAACTCAAAATTGGTAAATAATGTCGGTCTCAGAAATATCTGTACAATAAATTGTACAATTTTCCACATATCAGATAGTATTTTAAGTGTCAGATGTAATGATGAGTTACAATTCTAATGTCAGACATAGTGATTGACAATTCTAAATGTCAGAATAGTGAGTTACAACTACAAGTGTCATAGTGAGTTACAACAATAATGTCAGACATATAGTGGGTTACATCTACAAATGTCAGACATAGTGCGTTAGAACTACAAATGTCAGACATAGTGAGTTACAACTATAAGTGTCAGACATAGTGAGTTACAACTACAAATGTCAGACATAGTGAGTTACAACTACAAGTGTCAGACATAGTGAGTTACAACTACAAATGTCAGACATAGTGAGTTACAACTACAAATGTCAGACATAGTGAGTTACAACTGTAAATGTCAGACATAGTGAGTTACAACTGCAAATGTACACACATAAAAGGGTTTATACAATTCCGTGATAAATATATCATATTAATAATGAGATGTACTCAGATAATTAATCCTCATTCATATCTTTAATTTTGTCATCAGTTCCGGGAATAAAGTTTTCAATAAATGTTTAAACAGATGAAATAATTATCTTCTCTTGTGTTTTTTGCTGCTTTGTTCTTTCTTTAGTTGTTTCTGTTTTGCTGTTTTCCAATCTGATTAAAATCAGCTGTTACGCACTACGACACTAACATCTGAACTAACTCGATACGGGGTCATGTCCAGGCGACCTTTGCATGATACATACTAATTAAAATTTCCACCAATCGGATTGGAACTTTCAAACATCAGTTCGATAGCGAAGCAAACTGGACTTCTGAGCATTCTTTTTGCGATGGATTTTCGTTTCGGCGAAGGCAGATTTAAGAGTAAAGTTTTTGAAACAGTTTCTGCGGATTCTTTTAGCCTTTTCTTTACCTCTAAAACTTCCTTTTCTGACCTCAACACTTTTTCAACTGATCTGTAACATTTTTGGCACACTCCACTTTCGTCATCTGCAGTGATTCTTACTTCAGTAACTCGCGCGATGTTTTCCACTCGTTCCGAATTTAACTTAAGTTTTCTGTCCAGAAATTTCTTTTCAATCTCGCTGCCGTCTTCAAGCCTTTCTATCTGGATGAACGAAAACCCGCACAAAACACAAATATTTCCAAGAAAATACGTTTTTATTGGTGTTATGATTTGCACCGAGGGGGTTTCCATTTTCTATTGTCTTTCGATATCTCTCGGTTTCTTTCTATCCGACACGATGTCTGCGAAATACTGTTACTGGTTTGCCAGTCGCGTTTTGATTGGTCAATGCAAAGGTCGCCTGGACATGACCCCGTATCGAGTTAGTTCAGATGTTAGTGTCGTAGTACGTAACAGCTGATTTTAATCAGATTGGCTGTTTTCGTTCTTCATAATGATCATAATCCCCGCCGTTTGCCGCATTTATGTATTCTAAATACGATTCATTTGTTGTCAATTCGAATGGTGTTAGTTGTAATTTTATAAAACATATCAGACCAGTGTTGAATACTGGTAATTTATTTTTGTGCTCTGGATTCAACATTTTGGTTCTTAGTTCATAATGTGCAACAACAAGAGCTAGAAACTCATTTGGATTATCGATTACTTTTATTTGGATCAGTTTTATCGATTACTTTTAAAGCAATATTCAGTAAATGTAATATGTAAGTCTTCCACTGGTTCTTCGTTGTTTTTTTTTAAGATCTTATAAAAGCCTTAATGCTTCTTCAGTTTGTTCATATATATGTTCATGATGAGGAAGATGAGGTTTAGTTGCTGCAGTAGCAGGTGTGAATAATTGTTGAGAACTCTGCAAAATTCATCTGAGATTCCTGACGTTCTTGTAAGTTTCGCTTTACAGAATCACGAACTGGTAGAAATGGCTTACTTGCTTCTAGTCGCTCTCGAGCTAATTAGTTGTGCAAGATTCAGATGCATTATTATTTATATATAATTGCAATGGAAGTAGCTTGTAGAGGAAAGTAATTTTTCGATTGGTCAGAATGTTATCACGTGATCAAAATGAATTGCGTTCATTTCAGGATGAACTGTTAGGAGAAACTACTTTTCAAAGAATACCCACGTCTATAAAGAGTCACGTGTACAGCAAATGATAAACAATGCTAGTGAAGGCAGAAAGGAAGTAAACATTAAAAGAAAAGAACAATTTTACAATTTTTTTTTAATAATAATTGAATTACATTAATCTGAAAGATTAAAGCAACATATACTTCACATTTTTTATAAAAAAAATATTTTTTGTTGAAATATGTTAAAAGTATGGATAAAAATTAAGTGCGCTAGGTCAAGGTCACCGGCATTATGGCTATCGTGTCAGAATTTTGGAGATTCGTTCGCTAACTTTGCCTTATCAGAAAGATTTCTCGCATGATGATATTTATAATTTTGACCCTTCTATATTTGACGTGCCTTTTTACGTGGAAAAAGTATTACAAACTGAGTTGTCATTTCGTTTGACGGATGAAAGGTTGATCTAGCGGCCTACAGGATGATCACAAACCAAAACACTTCAAATCACTTAAGTCTCTAAAACATATCAGAACAGCGGTACTCAAAATCTACCAATAAAAACACTAAATGGGTCTACAAAACTTGTACAGGTAGATTTTATCATTCATTCGATAATCATAATAAATTAACTATAATAACAATAATAATGACCAGTATACTGGACTGTTCATTAATATAAGTATTGGTAATATTGCTTGATACTTAATTTTTTCTTATGTTTTCTTAAATTATATATTATGAAAAGACAATATACTGTTTCATTCATGCCATTTTTATACAAAAGACTTAACATGCTTTTAAGTGAATAAAATGTAGTTTATCTTTAAATTAATATTTGTGACAGCATAACAAATGTAACAAATTTGTTATATAAATACAAATTATGGAAAGGAGATATGCAAGAATGATTGTTCCCAAAGATCAAAATATTTAAAATGTTATAAAATAGTTTCTACCAAGCAGTGCAACATATGACTTTGAGAATGACACAAAGATAAGAATATAGAGATAGAACTGAAGTCATCTTAGTCTGCACATTTGTCATTTGGCCCAAATGTTAACCATATTTTATCCCAAAGCAGCCCCTAAGGTCACCACACCATGAAATAGGATGCTCCTTGAAGCCCGAGCTAAAGAATATCATAAAAACACTTTTTAAAATGTTGGAGCTATTATTAATTGCTTTAATCAGGTTGAATGTGGTCATTCAATTAATAATTCATTGTTACACACCCTGAGTTTAAAAATCAAACAACATGTTAAATGTTAAATGGAAATATAAAGTTGAACTCAACACATGCCAGTTATTCCTCCATCAGACATGTATGCGATCAATCAATACCTGATGCATGATAATCCTATCACACTCAGATACAGGGTTTGGTTATACCTCTCCATCCACTATGTTACACTTGGATTAGAATTCCACAGACAATTAATACCCACCAGTCTCGAAATCAGATTTGATGAAACAGGGGCTGAATATGTCAATTTGACCCATCAAACTATGGAAACAAATCATCATGGAGACTTAAATGATAAGGAGGAAAATTCTTACATGGGAATTATGCAGCTGGTGGTCAAAACTGCCCAGTCAGGTCAGTAAAATACTACCTCACACACATTAATCCAAGAGCTGAATCAATGTTTTATCACATTGATAAAAATGCTATTGAAAATCCCCAATTTTGTCAAATATGGTATACCATAACATGAGTTGGACAGAGATAATTAGGCAGTTTTATGCCTGACATATGCAAAAATACCCATATATCTGCAAGATATACTGCTCACTCTCTTTGTGCAAAAGCTTTGAATGCAATGATCAACACCAACCTTCCTGCTAGGTACATTATGTATCTGTCTGACTACTCCAATGAACTATCACTGAAACCATACACAAGGCCCAGCACTCAACATTAAAAAATATGATTAACATTCTTTCCAATTGATGTTCAAATGTAACATTGTCTGCTCAAGAATCTTTTGCAGTACTCACTTTCATGCAAATGTAAATGTTCACATGACCTCAACAAACTCAAGAAATCTAACTCAAGAAAATGTTCAAATGACCCCTATAAACCCAAGCAGTACATATCAAGTAATTGTTAATGAATCTGCTCAAAATCTCTATCAAACACTATATGCTAATACAATGAACTCTATGACAAGTTCATCCAACTATCATTTCAATAAATTCACCTTCCAGTTTAAATGCAACTAAACAAAGTGCAAACAAGTTAAGAAAATACATGATATGCAAGTTAAGTGTCAACAATCCAGTCTAGAACAATAGTTTTTGTCATGTATAACTCCTGGTACTTTTTTATGTCAATTTCCAATTAATAATTTTATATAAATTTTCTAAACTTATGTCCCAAACTTAATGAGAGGGATATGGTTATGAACCATTGTCACTAAATCATGTAAAAAAAATAGAAAGATAAAATAAGTACTCAATTATTTTTTAACTGTGTATGTCTGAACCAACAAAAATGATCACACACTTTCTATAACCTAACCTCATACACCTAGATGTACTAGTCAAGCCTGTTTATATACACGAAAATAGGTTTTGAAGAACGAAATTAGATCATTCATGTGTGATAAATATGCAAAATCACACTGGCAGTATATGAATGCATACATTCTTGTCCATGAATCCCGACTTTAAATATAGAGCTCCACTTTGAATACAGGTGTTCATTAAGGTAAAATATCAAAATCACGGCAGCAAATTCCATACATCATTTTCCATTGAATCAAGGACTGGTATTATGATGACCTTATTACGATCAGGCAGGACAACCCCAAGTGCTATAAATAGCTACGTAAACAAACACCAAATTATGTATTACTACGCTCAGTTAAGATTTATGTTTCTTACTGATGGAAATAAAATAACATAGCAAACAAATGAAATTTCAATTACTTGCACTTCAAGCCTGACGTAGCATGTCTTGATGAAGCCAAAAATAGGACATACGTTATTATAAAACAATTCCAGTGAGTCAGAACTCTTTTCCTTATAGTAATTCTTTGAACCAAATCACCCAGGATCCACTAACCAAAGAGCACGAGAAAATCCAACTATTGTTATAAATATTGCAACGTAAAACATTTATCTCGGACACACAATCCACTTCTATAATTGTTGTGACTCCATTTGAAATATCAGCTTGATTAGAATGACGAGATTACATTAGAACTCCGAACAGACAATTTTCCTTCTGGGGTGCAGAAATCGGTGCAAAGGCATGCATACTTCAAAATTTAGACATGAAAATTGCAACAAACTACGTACACATTTAAATCAGCGAAAGCAGTAGTTAAGTAACAATCGCGTTGTGCAGGTTATCATGCAACTTGTTAGTCATTCTAATGGAGATGATGAAACTGCACAGGTTACGTCTTTAACGACAAAGAATGACATAAGGGTCAAACAAAACTTGAATTTATATTTGTCACTTCTTTTGGATAGAACAGGGCTTAGCCACAATAATACATTGACAGGACTGCACATTTGTAATTTTATTATTTAAGTATGTACTGTTAGTTTGTTTTTGTTTTAATCGTTTAAAAAGCCATTTTTCAGCACAATATAGGCTATACATGGCGGCCAGTATTAATGGTGGAGGAAGAGCCCGGAAACCCCCTGAAAGAACCACCGACTCACGAGAAGCTACTGGCAAGCTTTCTCACATAACTACATTAGGCGAATCTTAGACTCGAACCCACGCAGACAGAGGTGAGGTGGCAGTGATCCGTAACGGACAGCGCTTTAGACTACTTGGCCACTCGGGGCCCCTTGTTCTGTTAGTAATAACATGCATTGGTTAAATATAATTATCGTTTTCATATCTTCACAAAAATAAATTTCAAAACCCAATCTGGCCTTATTTCGTTTTCTGAAATCCCACAACATAACATTGCCCCATATAGTTCTGATCCACATATTCAATATTTGGGCTAAATCTTTTAACAGATAATGACATTGTTGTCATTGAATTATATATTTTCGTGTTAGAAAGACTGATTTAAAGGTAAGAAAGTTATTCAAGTGACTTATTGTCTTAGAAAGACTGATTTAAACGTAAGAAAGGTATTCAAGTGACTTATTGTCTTAGAAAGACTGATTTAAACGTAAGAAAGGTATTCAAGTGACTTACTTGGAAGAGATAAAAAAAAATCTTAATGTACTGTTTCAATAACTCAGTGGTTGTAAAGTTGATACCTCTGGTGGTCATTCCAGGTTACTGCACAAACCTCAACAATATGATGTCTTGGAATTTAGTCCATGCAAGTCTAATGTAAAGGTTGAAAATGTCCTCAATAGAATGTTTACATACAAGTAATATAATGAAGACATAAAAAAATTTAAATATATCATTATACATGAACCTTCTTAAATTATGTTGTAATGTCCACTCTTCATAACACCTGGCAATACACAGGTAGATGATTAAACAAATATGATTTATATTCAATCAGTTTTGCCTCAAACACATGGCCTAGTTATCAGCATGTAAAAGTGATGGTGAAAACAAGGTGCCTCCCCTCTTTGATGACCTAAGCGTGTGTTGATCACACTGAGAACAGAAAAAGAGAAAAATGCACGAATTGCTTTTGAGAATTCAGGGAAAATCTACAAAGATAGACGTAATATTTACATTTATTTTAATGTTTAATGAGTCAAGATAAAAGTCATATATAATTTCAAAAACAGTGCTTGCTATACTAAAAGTACATTTTAAAAGATTCATAATTCAGGGCATAATCTTTTCATATTAAAATACACAAATTTATGCTTCAATATATTGACATGTTATAAAACAATTCATGGATGCTTCCTTTTAAGCTACATCCAAGTCATATTTTAAAAAGCTACAGTTTTTTGTGTAAGATATTTTTATGCCAGAACAAAAAAAAAAACTTGATCCGCAAAAAAAAAATACTTTATAAAACACAGTTCTTTGTACGAAACAATGTAGATTTAAGGAATACTATGTTGAGGACATTAAAAACACTTCATGTACATCATATTTACATGTCATGGTCTCAATTATGTCAAAGTAAACACAGGCTATAATAAATAATTGCTTTGATTTTTATGGTTTAACGCCATTTTTAAGCACAATATAGGCTA
Organism: Unio pictorum; assembly: GCA_030141615.1. NCBI lineage: Eukaryota > Metazoa > Mollusca > Bivalvia > Unionida > Unionidae > Unio > Unio pictorum. Next base: position 1,494,988 of record JARLTB010000240.1, on the reverse strand, counting down.
CACATGGCGGCCAGTATTAATGGTGGAAGAAGAACCCGGAAAAAACCCCAGAAAGAACCATCAACCCACGAGAAGCTACTGGCAAGCTTTCTCACGTAACTACATTAGCCGAATCTTCGACTCGAACCCACGTAGACAGAGGTGAGGTGGCAGTGATCCGTAACGGACAGCGCTTTAGACCACTTGGCCAATCGGGGTCCCTTGTACTGTTAGTAATAACATGCATTGGTTAAATATAATTATCGTTTTCATATCTTCACAAAAATAAATTTAAAAACCCAACCTGGCCCTTATTTCGTTTTTTGAAATCCCACAACATAACATTGTCCCATATGGTTCTGATCCACATATTCAATATTTGGGCTGAATCTTTTAACAGATAATGACATTGTTGTCATTGAATTATATATTTTCTTGAATCTACTTGCCCATATTGTTATGAATACGGACAATCTAATGAAGTCTTATTTCATAGTAACAGGATATCCGCCATTACAGATTCACTTACAGTTTCAAACTGTTTTGAGAAAAAAATAACGCAACATGGCATTTAAAATCTTGGTGTTTTTTTTTTTAAAAGTTGGAAAATGTTCATCATTAAAAATCATATACAAATAGCAGTAGATCTAAAATCAGGAACTTGAGCAGTAATATCTTGCATGCGAATGGACGAATGACCAATCTAGCCATTCAAATATTCCTTTCAAGGTATGAGATATCTTCAGTAGAGCATATCTGTAATACTTGGAATATAATAAGATATTAGGAAAGGGATCATATTCCATAAACTGAATAGTTTAATAACAGATTAATGTGGTTTATTCCAAGTTATTGCATGGTGCCTACATACCTGTATTTACAATGTAGTCTTAGAAAGGCTGATTTAAAGGTAAGAAAGGTATTCAAGTGACTTATTGTGTTAGAAAGACTGATTTAAAGGTTCAAGAAAGGTATTTAAGTGACTTATTGTGTTAGAAAGACCGATTTAAAGGTAAGAAAGGTATTCAAGTGACTTATTGTCTTAGAAAGACTGATTTAAAGGTAAGAAAGGTATTCAAGTGACTTATTGTGTTAGAAAGACTGATTTAAAGGTAAGAAAGGTATTCAAGTGACTTATTGTGTTAGAAATACTGATTTAAAGGTAAGAAAGGTATTCAAGTGACTTATTTCGAAGAGATAAAAACAATCTTAATGTACTGTTTCTATAACTCAGTAGTTTTATAGTTGATACATCTGGTGGTCATTCCAGGTTACTGCACCAACCTCAACAATATGATGTCTTGGAATTTAGTCCTATCAAGACTAATTAAAAGATAGAAAATGTCCAGAATGGAATTATTACATATAAGTAATATTCTGAAGACATAAATAGATTTAAATATATCATTATACATGAACCTTCTTGAATTATTTTGTAATGTCCACTCTTCATAACACATGGCAATACATAGGTAGATGATCAAACAAATGTGATTTGTTCTCCATCAGTTTTGCCTGAAACACATGTTCCAGTAATCAGCATGTAAAAGGGATGGTGAAAACAAGGTGCCTCCCCTCTTTGATGACCTAAGTATGTGTTGATCACATTGAAAACAGATAAAGAGAAAAATGCAGGAATTGCTTTTGAAAATTCAGGGAAAAGCTACAAAGGTAGACGTAATATTTACATTTCTTTTAATGTTTAATGAGTCTTGATAAAATTCATATATAATTTCAAAAACAGAGCTTGCTATACTAAAAGTACATTTTAAAAGATTCATAATTCAGGGCATAATGATTTCGTATTAAAATATATAAATTTATGCTACAATATATTGACATGTTATAAAACAATTCATGGATGCTTCCTTTTAAGCTACATCCAAGTCATATTTTAAAAAGCTACAGTTTATTGTGTAAGATATTGTTATGCCAGAAACAAATAAAACTTGATCCGCAAAATAAAAATACTTTATAAAACACAGTTCTTGGTACGAAACAGTGTAGATTTAAGGAATACTATGTTGAGGACATTAAAAACACTTCAAGTACATCATATTTACATGTCATGGTCTCATTTATGTCAAAGTAAGCACATATGCTATAATAAATCGTATTACAAGGGAAACAGAGTTGCAAGACAAGAGGCAATAGAACGTTAGTATTATGCACTCAGACTTATTTCTGGATTTAGCTGTTAGACCTGAATCTATGCTGTTTTCACTTATAGCAGTGATGAGATGGTACTCTTTAACATAAAATCAAGGTAAAGAGCCATCAATGTTTAAACAAGAAACTGTCATGAGGTACTTCTTCTAATGTCTTGGGTATTTATTTAATTTTAACAATCTACAGTTATAAATAAATTAATATTAAAAATTCAACTGTTATCTCTTCGTTGATCACAACATTCAAATTCATCATAGTTTACGGTTGCGTTAGGTTTGCATCAGATGCCATGAAGGATGGTCTTAGTGTATCAAAAATAAAACGACTGTCTGGAGATTGATTGTTCTTTTGTACGTCTCAGGCCCATAGCAGTGTTGTTGTGCCTAATTTTCTTTCTTGTATATCTTTTTGTATCATGTTTTCCTTTGGTAGTATTTCTCCCCCCCCCCCCCGTTCCCGAGTGGTTTAGGAGTCGACCAATTGGCATGCAAATATGGTAGGAAGTCTTTGTTTGACAAATTCATCAGCATGATACCCCAAACGATACAGTCATCCACAGTATTTTTGTTAAGTATTTATAAGAGTACATCACATGTTTACTTTTTTACATTACCAGTCACATGACACCACTAATAGTGTAATACACTATTAATGTTACACCTATGTACAAATTGTACTCCAAGTGATGCTTTGGATCCACAGGTGTTATTTCTGTTCCTCAGGTAACCCTGTATCACATAGATAATACAGTTTCCTTAAATGGCAAAATTCACACTACAATGTTTGTTTTCCCAGCATGTGTCCTCATGTGCTAATACAGGTTTCCACTGTTATTCAACATTTTATAGCATAGGTTTCCTCATATGCAGACTTAACTTGGACTAAATAGTTTATGACATACTTCACATAAAAATAATTTTCCTGCAATATGTATCGCCATTAATTTAGATTGCCGTGTTCTCGAAAATCTGACCAAATACTTCACACTAACATATTTGTCTTTCTCCATTATGTATCTTCCTTTACATAATGACATAACCACTCAAACTAACATTGTATTATATACGTCCCACTTTTTCTACAGTATGTATAATTTTGTGTCTTCAGACCTCCACTTTCACACACAGTTTATTTTTCCTGCTTGTATCTTCATGTGCATTAGTAGATTTCCACTCTGACTAAACCCTTCATTACATACTGCAAACGTAAATGGTCCCCACTAGTATATCTTCTCATGTGCTTTTTTTAAAACCATGTCCATTCCGACGAAACCCTTTATCACATGCTGCACACTTAAATGGTTTGACCCCACCCCCACCCCCCGTATGTGTTCTCATGTGCCTTTTCAGATGTCCATTACTTTATCACATATTGCACACTTTAAAGATCAGCCATAGTCTCGTGCGTTTTTCTGATGTTCATTCTGAATGAACCCTTCATTACATACTGCACAATTAAATGGTTCCTCCCCACTCAATATATGTTCTCATGTGTTGTTTTAGAAGTCCATTCCGACGGAACCATTTATCACATACTGCACACTTAAAATATTTCTCACTAGCATGTGTTCTCATGTGCCTTTTCAGATGTCCATTCAAACGGATCCATTTATTACACATTGCACACTTCAATGGTTGTCCCCACAGTATGTGTTCTCATGTGCCTTTTCAGATGTCCATTTCGACGGAACCATTTATCACATATTGCACACTTAAAAGATTTCTCACTTGTATGTGTAAACATGTGCTTCCTCAGATATCTGGGGTCAATGAACCGTTTATCACATATTGAACACTTGATTGGTTTGTTTCCACTATGTATCTTTCTGTGCAAGTTCAGACTTCCACTTTGACTAAATCCTTTATTACATAATTCACACTTGAATGGTTTTTCATCAGTATGAGTCCTCAGGTGCACTTTTAATTCGCCATTCCGACTAAATCTTTTATCACATACCGCACACTTAAACGATTTCTCTCCAGTATGTACCCTCTTGTGATTATTCAAAGATCCCGAGTTACTGAAGCGATTATCACATACCTCACACGTGAACGGTTTTTCTCCAGTATGTATCCTCTTGTGTGATCTCAGACTACCACTTTGACTAAACCCTTTATCACATACCTCACACTTAAATGGTTTTTCACCAGTATGAGTCGTCAGGTGCACTTTTAAATCGCCAGTCCGACTAAATCTTTCATCACATACCGCACACTTAAACGATTTCTCTCCAGTATGTACCCTCTTGTGATTCTTCAGATATCCCGAGTTACTGAAGCGTTTATCACATACCTCACACGTGAACGGTTTTTCTCCAGTATGTATCCTCTTGTGGGAGCTCAGACTACCACTTTGACTAAACCCTTTATCACAAACCTCGCACTTGAATGGTTTTTCCCCAGTATGCGTCCTCGTGTGTATTCTTAGAAGCGCACTTTTGCTAAATATTCTATTGCATATTTCACACTTCAATGTGTTTTCGGCAGTATGTTTATTCGTGTGCTTATTCCGATTTGTACTGTGACGAAACCTTTTAAAACATATATCACATTTGAATGGTTTTCGTACATTGGGTATCCTATCGTCCTTTTTCAAAAGTCCAGTTTCACAAAACATTGTATTACAGAATTCACACTTCAATTTTCTTTTCTAGTAGGAATCCGCGTATGTCTCGTTTAATATTGACTTACAGTTTGATTAAAGACTTGACCTCTAAACATTTTTCTGCTGCAATTCCTGGTGTGCAAATTAAAATTCATACTGCTACTAAATCATTTCTTAGATCTTCCACTTACCGTCGGCATCAGATAACTCAAGTCTTTATCTTCTGAACCGCAGTTTTCATACCAATGTTGTTTTTTTTCTACCCTCAGTTCTGCCACCAAGTGGAGTTTTGATTAGTAATCCCTTAATGATACACTGCATACTTCGCACATTCTATCATGCTTTTGGTCTCCTGCATATAAGCTTATCGAAGACCGTCCAAAATCCGTGCCTGCCCCTGTTTCGTGCACCACGTTTCTCGCGAGTTCATGCGTTAATCATGGATGCTGATGCCATTAAATGGGTCAATACCTTTCGTTGACAACGACAATAAGTATTGATCAGGAAATACTCGACCACATACATTTTAATAAACCATTACAGTTCAGAAAAGATAAAGCACTTCACACATATCGTTGACCTTAACATATTGCCCGTTTTTGGTTCGTGCATCACGTTTCACGCGACTTCGTTTTCGTATCCTGATGTAATTAACTGGGTCAATACTTTCATCGACAGAAGCAGTAAGTACTGATTAGAAAACATTCGACCAAATAAAATTTAAGTACATGCTACAATTCCGTAAAATAACGAAAACACAAAAGAGTATCCAATTTAACCAATGCCATTTTTTTTACTCAAGTTTGTGGCCCTGTAGTGATTGTTAGTAGTTCTAGCCGGGGTCGCTGTTCATATTTGTTTACCAAACGTTTTTTTTTTCTTTTTAAAGCGGGAAACCCATAACATGTATTTATTTATTTTTACGACAAAGGCAATGCAAAGTCTTGGTTACCATATCATGCACTAACATTTTAGGAAAATTTATGCAAATAAAGAAAAATAAAGAATGAAACTTATCACTCAGAATTTGAGGTATAAGGATGAACAATCTTTTTTATTCGTTAACATTTATAAGAAAATCGTATACAAATTCCCTACGAAATTTGAAAAGAACGAAATAATAAAATGCATCTTATTTGTTCTTCTAAACTTTGTCGTCCATGTTTTATTGCAGTTTATATGCGTGAAACAGAAAAATAAATATTTGAAAAATACGAATATTAATAATACAGACTAATAACAAGGATCAAATTATATAACTATGTATTCACACTGCCGCCTTTTACCAAAAAGTTTGGAAAGACTATTCGCACGGCCGCCTTTTACCATCTTTTTGACAGGCTATTCGCACGGCCACCGTGTGGTCAAAAACAGAAACGTTTAGCCGTACGGCGACTACTCAATCATTAGAGACAAGAAGAAAACAATGATTGTTATTAATGTAAACTGAGCTAATTATAGCACACACCCATCTTTATTCAGGACTGTTTGCATATTTAATGGTCTACATAAATTATAAGAAAGGAAATTGTTTTAGAGTATGTAATTCGTATGGCGACCGTGTACTGCATTTTGCACATCTAACTATAGTAAGATTGCGATCGCTGTTTTCAGTTTGAATTATAATTGCTATGATATGCTGTGCAAACAATCGGAGTCCATCTGGTTTTTCCCACAAGAGAATGTTGGACAATGCAAATTTCCTTTAATATTAATTTTTTGTTTTCCTCAATAGACACACATGGGAAGAGTGGAAAATAATATTAGCACGAAACTGTAATCCGTGTGGTCGAGTGAAAATGTGCATACTTATGACTCAAACAATTAAGAATCCCACTATCCTAGTTTTCATTTTACTTTGATGAATGAATGCTTGGTACTTTGATTATAACATATTTACATTAATCTCATTTACAGTATAGAGATAAATATCTAAGTGTATGCTTTGTTCTGCAAGTGTCATTCCTGTTCATCATTATCATACGGGTACTATTGCATCCTTTCATGATTCTTCAAACTTCCACGGTTACATACATTTCATGGCACACTTCAAACTTCCACGGTTACATACATTTCATGGCACACTTCAAACTTTCACGGTTACATACCATTCATGGCACACTTCAAACTTCCACGGTTACATACATTTCATGGCACATTTCAGACTTCCACGGTTGCATACATTTCATGGCACACTTCAAACTTCCACGGTTACATACATTTCATGGCACACTTCAAACTTTCACGGTTACATACCATTCATGGCACACTTCAAACTTCCACGGTTACATACATTTCATGGCACATTTCAGACTTCCTCGGTTACATACATTTCATGGCACATTTCAGACTTCCACGGTTACATACATTTCATGGCACATTTCAGACTACAATATTTGTTTTCCTTGTATGTTGTCCTCATGTTGGACTAACTCAGATTTCCACTGTTACTATACCTTTTATAGCATACTTTTGACACCTTTTCAGATCGTGTCCACATATGATTTGCTAGATATTAAATTTGACTGAACAGTTAATTACATACTTCACGATCAATTTTTTGGTCTTCCATCAATGTATGTCTTCACGTGCCAATTTATATTTCCATTCTCATAAAATGTTTGACGTCATACTTCACATTTAAATGTTTCTTCTTCACTATGTATATTCATGCGCACGTTCATATTTTCACTTTGACTAAATCGTTTATCATATATTTTTAACCCTAATGATTTTTCACTAGCATGTTTCCCTGTTCTACACATGTCATGAACCGTTTAACGTTTCTTCATTTGCCTTTTGGTTCGAGCAACACGTTTGTCACGACTTCACGAGCTGATTTTGAGATCCTGATGTCATTTACTGGGTCAATACCTTTTGTTGACAACCACAATAAGTATTGATTAGGAAATATTGGAACAAATGAATAACTCACTACATTTCCAAGAAAACGAAAGCACAATACAAATATTCAAATAACTAATGCCAATTGCTGGCTTTTCGTTTGTGGCTCTGGAGCGAGTGTTAGCAATTCATGCCAGTGCTATTGTTTACATGTTTATTCACCGGACATGTTGTTGTTGTTGTTGTTATTGTTGTTGTAGGGTTTAGCGCCATTTTTCAGCCACACGATAGGTTATACATGGCGGCCATTTTTGTTATTGAAGGAAAACCCCAGAGAAAACCCCATAGAGAACCATCGATCTACGAGAAGCTACTGCCAAGCTTTCTCACATATCCACCTTGTCGAATCTGAGATTCGAACCAAAGCAGGCAGAGTTGAGATCAGAGCTGTATTATCCGTAAGGCTGACTAGGCTGAAGCCTAGGGGCCCTCCAAGAGCAGGAGCCTATGCAACCTTTAGTCATGATATGGCAATGCTGCGTAATCGAAAATTCCACATTAAACAAATTCCTACTCCATGCCACAAGAATCAGACTGCTGCTAAATTCCACCTTTTGAAATCATTTTTTCTATGTTTGTATTACTTAAAAGAGCGCGAAATTCGCGGGTGGATGTCGAGGGGCCCAAAGAAGCTCGAAGCCTAGCAGCCCTGCCATGGGTTAATACGGCACTGGTTGAGATGGCAATAATCTGTAACGGACAGACCTGTAGACTACTCGGTCATTCGGGGTCACTGGTTTACCGGACCTAATTATTAGGGGGAAACAAAACAGTTATATTTTGTTACGGAAAAGGGAATGCAAAATCCAGCTTATTAAAACACGCATCTGTTACCCGCTTTAGGACAATATGTAGCAAAAAGACATCTGTACAGAATGAAATTTTTCAATTAAATATATAGATATAAGGAGAACAATCTGTGTTATTCAATACAGTTAGAAAATAGAAATCTTATAAAAATTCACGACGTGTAATTGTCACGGTAATTGTATCTAAATTTGTAAAGGGAAAAAAGAAGAAATAAAATATGCATCTTATATTTATCGTTGATATTTTTGTCCTCAATGTTTTATTGCAATTCACATGCGTGTAAAATAAGTACACGCCATATATGAATATAAATAATACATGATACCATAAACGATATAATATTGTAACTGCATATTAGCATGGCAGTCGTGTATCAGCTTTAGGAAAGATCATTCGGGAAAAGTAAACACAGTACTTCCGGTTATGTAAACTGAACTAAACATAACATATACCCGTCTTTAGCTTTACAGGTTTCCTAGCCGATTAATTGGTCTATGCAAATTGTAAAACACGAAAATGTTCCCTAGTAAATAGTTCGTATGGCGGCTGTCACGGAATTGTGTAAATCCTTTTATTTATTAAATTCATGTAGGTTTCGTTTTTGTGTACAACGATACCCAAGGATTAGATATAAATATAATCTGTACCAATACAGGTTTAAAAAGCAATGAATACATTTGCACATTTCTCTAATATGATTACACGCCGCTAAAAATTGTATACATTGAACACAAAAATTATTCTAACAAGAGAAATGACCTATCCATTTTGATTCCGTTCCCGAAGGTATGTATGATCATCGGATTTGACTTCGACAATTTATATGATTACCTGCTTCCATTATCAAAGATATTTCCAGGTTCCGGTAGTTGATGAGACCTTAGTTCCGGTATTTGATGAGACCTTAGTTCCAACATTTGATAGACCTTAGTTCGGGCATTTGATCAGACCTTAGTTCCGGCATTTGATCGGACCTTAGTTCCGGCATTTGATCAGACCTTAGTTCTGGTATTTGAGATCGCCCATCTGATGGTATGCGGTCAGTAGATTATTCCGTGTTCGTCAACAACTGGTAAATTCGATACATGGAAGTCGTTCAGTACGGTGGGTAAAGTTTATTACAATTTAGTAGACGAACATAAAACTCAAAATTGGTAAATAATGTCGGTCTCAGAAATATCTGTACAATAAATTGTACAATTTTCCACATATCAGATAGTATTTTAAGTGTCAGATGTAATGATGAGTTACAATTCTAATGTCAGACATAGTGATTGACAATTCTAAATGTCAGAATAGTGAGTTACAACTACAAGTGTCATAGTGAGTTACAACAATAATGTCAGACATATAGTGGGTTACATCTACAAATGTCAGACATAGTGCGTTAGAACTACAAATGTCAGACATAGTGAGTTACAACTATAAGTGTCAGACATAGTGAGTTACAACTACAAATGTCAGACATAGTGAGTTACAACTACAAGTGTCAGACATAGTGAGTTACAACTACAAATGTCAGACATAGTGAGTTACAACTACAAATGTCAGACATAGTGAGTTACAACTGTAAATGTCAGACATAGTGAGTTACAACTGCAAATGTACACACATAAAAGGGTTTATACAATTCCGTGATAAATATATCATATTAATAATGAGATGTACTCAGATAATTAATCCTCATTCATATCTTTAATTTTGTCATCAGTTCCGGGAATAAAGTTTTCAATAAATGTTTAAACAGATGAAATAATTATCTTCTCTTGTGTTTTTTGCTGCTTTGTTCTTTCTTTAGTTGTTTCTGTTTTGCTGTTTTCCAATCTGATTAAAATCAGCTGTTACGCACTACGACACTAACATCTGAACTAACTCGATACGGGGTCATGTCCAGGCGACCTTTGCATGATACATACTAATTAAAATTTCCACCAATCGGATTGGAACTTTCAAACATCAGTTCGATAGCGAAGCAAACTGGACTTCTGAGCATTCTTTTTGCGATGGATTTTCGTTTCGGCGAAGGCAGATTTAAGAGTAAAGTTTTTGAAACAGTTTCTGCGGATTCTTTTAGCCTTTTCTTTACCTCTAAAACTTCCTTTTCTGACCTCAACACTTTTTCAACTGATCTGTAACATTTTTGGCACACTCCACTTTCGTCATCTGCAGCGATTCTTACTTCAGTAACTCGCGCGATGTTTTCCACTCGTTCCGAATTTAACTTAAGTTTTCTGTCCAGAAATTTCTTTTCAATCTCGCTGCCGTCTTCAAGCCTTTCTATCTGGATGAACGAAAACCCGCACAAAACACAAATATTTCCAAGAAAATACGTTTTTATTGGTGTTATGATTTGCACCGAGGGGGTTTCCATTTTCTATTGTCTTTCGATATCTCTCGGTTTCTTTCTATCCGACACGATGTCTGCGAAATACTGTTACTGGTTTGCCAGTCGCGTTTTGATTGGTCAATGCAAAGGTCGCCTGGACATGACCCCGTATCGAGTTAGTTCAGATGTTAGTGTCGTAGTACGTAACAGCTGATTTTAATCAGATTGGCTGTTTTCGTTCTTCATAATGATCATAATCCCCGCCGTTTGCCGCATTTATGTATTCTAAATACGATTCATTTGTTGTCAATTCGAATGGTGTTAGTTGTAATTTTATAAAACATATCAGACCAGTGTTGAATACTGGTAATTTATTTTTGTGCTCTGGATTCAACATTTTGGTTCTTAGTTCATAATGTGCAACAACAAGAGCTAGAAACTCATTTGGATTATCGATTACTTTTATTTGGATCAGTTTTATCGATTACTTTTAAAGCAATATTCAGTAAATGTAATATGTAAGTCTTCCACTGGTTCTTCGTTGTTTTTTTTTTAAGATCTTATAAAAGCCTTAATGCTTCTTCAGTTTGTTCATATATATGTTCATGATGAGGAAGATGAGGTTTAGTTGCTGCAGTAGCAGGTGTGAATAATTGTTGAGAACTCTGCAAAATTCATCTGAGATTCCTGACGTTCTTGTAAGTTTCGCTTTACAGAATCACGAACTGGTAGAAATGGCTTACTTGCTTCTAGTCGCTCTCGAGCTAATTAGTTGTGCAAGATTCAGATGCATTATTATTTATATATAATTGCAATGGAAGTAGCTTGTAGAGGAAAGTAATTTTTCGATTGGTCAGAATGTTATCACGTGATCAAAATGAATTGCGTTCATTTCAGGATGAACTGTTAGGAGAAACTACTTTTCAAAGAATACCCACGTCTATAAAGAGTCACGTGTACAGCAAATGATAAACAATGCTAGTGAAGGCAGAAAGGAAGTAAACATTAAAAGAAAAGAACAATTTTACAATTTTTTTTTAATAATAATTGAATTACATTAATCTGAAAGATTAAAGCAACATATACTTCACATTTTTTATAAAAAAAATATTTTTTGTTGAAATATGTTAAAAGTATGGATAAAAATTAAGTGCGCTAGGTCAAGGTCACCGGCATTATGGCTATCGTGTCAGAATTTTGGAGATTCGTTCGCTAACTTTGCCTTATCAGAAAGATTTCTCGCATGATGATATTTATAATTTTGACCCTTCTATATTTGACGTGCCTTTTTACGTGGAAAAAGTATTACAAACTGAGTTGTCATTTCGTTTGACGGATGAAAGGTTGATCTAGCGGCCTACAGGATGATCACAAACCAAAACACTTCAAATCACTTAAGTCTCTAAAACATATCAGAACAGCGGTACTCAAAATCTACCAATAAAAACACTAAATGGGTCTACAAAACTTGTACAGGTAGATTTTATCATTCATTCGATAATCATAATAAATTAACTATAATAACAATAATAATGACCAGTATACTGGACTGTTCATTAATATAAGTATTGGTAATATTGCTTGATACTTAATTTTTTCTTATGTTTTCTTAAATTATATATTATGAAAAGACAATATACTGTTTCATTCATGCCATTTTTATACAAAAGACTTAACATGCTTTTAAGTGAATAAAATGTAGTTTATCTTTAAATTAATATTTGTGACAGCATAACAAATGTAACAAATTTGTTATATAAATACAAATTATGGAAAGGAGATATGCAAGAATGATTGTTCCCAAAGATCAAAATATTTAAAATGTTATAAAATAGTTTCTACCAAGCAGTGCAACATATGACTTTGAGAATGACACAAAGATAAGAATATAGAGATAGAACTGAAGTCATCTTAGTCTGCACATTTGTCATTTGGCCCAAATGTTAACCATATTTTATCCCAAAGCAGCCCCTAAGGTCACCACACCATGAAATAGGATGCTCCTTGAAGCCCGAGCTAAAGAATATCATAAAAACACTTTTTAAAATGTTGGAGCTATTATTAATTGCTTTAATCAGGTTTAATGTGGTCATTCAATTAATAATTCATTGTTACACACCCTGAGTTTAAAAATCAAACAACATGTTAAATGTTAAATGGAAATATAAAGTCGAACTCAACACATGCCAGTTATTCCTCCATCAGACATGTATGCGATCAATCAATACCTGATGCATGATAATCCTATCACACTCAGATACAGGGTTTGGTTATACCTCTCCATCCACTATGTTACACTTGGATTAGAATTCCACAGACAATTAATACCCACCAGTCTCGAAATCAGATTTGATGAAACAGGGGCTGAATATGTCAATTTGACCCATCAAACTATGGAAACAAATCATCATGGAGACTTAAATGATAAGGAGGAAAATTCTTACATGGGAATTATGCAGCTGGTGGTCAAAACTGCCCAGTCAGGTCAGTAAAATACTACCTCACACACATTAATCCAAGAGCTGAATCAATGTTTTATCACATTGATAAAAATGCTATTGAAAATCCCCAATTTTGTCAAATATGGTATACCATAACATGAGTTGGACAGAGATAATTAGGCAGTTTTATGCCTGACATATGCAAAAATACCCATATATCTGCAAGATATACTGCTCACTCTCTTTGTGCAAAAGCTTTGAATGCAATGATCAACACCAACCTTCCTGCTAGGTACATTATGTATCTGTCTGACTACTCCAATGAACTATCACTGAAACCATACACAAGGCCCAGCACTCAACATTAAAAAATATGATTAACATTCTTTCCAATTGATGTTCAAATGTAACATTGTCTGCTCAAGAATCTTTTGCAGTACTCACTTTCATGCAAATGTAAATGTTCACATGACCTCAACAAACTCAAGAAATCTAACTCAAGAAAATGTTCAAATGACCCCTATAAACCCAAGCAGTACATATCAAGTAATTGTTAATGAATCTGCTCAAAATCTCTATCAAACACTATATGCTAATACAATGAACTCTATGACAAGTTCATCCAACTATCATTTCAATAAATTCACCTTCCAGTTTAAATGCAACTAAACAAAGTGCAAACAAGTTAAGAAAATACATGATATGCAAGTTAAGTGTCAACAATCCAGTCTAGAACAATAGTTTTTGTCATGTATAACTCCTGGTACTTTTTTATGTCAATTTCCAATTAATAATTTTATATAAATTTTCTAAACTTATGTCCCAAACTTAATGAGAGGGATATGGTTATGAACCATTGTCACTAAATCATGTAAAAAAAATAGAAAGATAAAATAAGTACTCAATTATTTTTTAACTGTGTATGTCTGAACCAACAAAAATGATCACACACTTTCTATAACCTAACCTCATACACCTAGATGTACTAGTCAAGCCTGTTTATATACACGAAAATAGGTTTTGAAGAACGAAATTAGATCATTCATGTGTGATAAATATGCAAAATCACACTGGCAGTATATGAATGCATACATTCTTGTCCATGAATCCCGACTTTAAATATAGAGCTCCACTTTGAATACAGGTGTTCATTAAGGTAAAATATCAAAATCACGGCAGCAAATTCCATACATCATTTTCCATTGAATCAAGGACTGGTATTATGATGACCTTATTACGATCAGGCAGGACAACCCCAAGTGCTATAAATAGCTACGTAAACAAACACCAAATTATGTATTACTACGCTCAGTTAAGATTTATGTTTCTTACTGATGGAAATAAAATAACATAGCAAACAAATGAAATTTCAATTACTTGCACTTCAAGCCTGACGTAGCATGTCTTGATGAAGCCAAAAATAGGACATACGTTATTATAAAACAATTCCAGTGAGTCAGAACTCTTTTCCTTATAGTAATTCTTTGAACCAAATCACCCAGGATCCACTAACCAAAGAGCACGAGAAAATCCAACTATTGTTATAAATATTGCAACGTAAAACATTTATCTCGGACACACAATCCACTTCTATAATTGTTGTGACTCCATTTGAAATATCAGCTTGATTAGAATGACGAGATTACATTAGAACTCCGAACAGACAATTTTCCTTCTGGGGTGCAGAAATCGGTGCAAAGGCATGCATACTTCAAAATTTAGACATGAAAATTGCAACAAACTACGTACACATTTAAATCAGCGAAAGCAGTAGTTAAGTAACAATCGCGTTGTGCAGGTTATCATGCAACTTGTTAGTCATTCTAATGGAGATGATGAAACTGCACAGGTTACGTCTTTAACGACAAAGAATGACATAAGGGTCAAACAAAACTTGAATTTATATTTGTCACTTCTTTTGGATAGAACAGGGCTTAGCCACAATAATACATTGACAGGACTGCACATTTGTAATTTTATTATTTAAGTATGTACTGTTAGTTTGTTTTTGTTTTAATCGTTTAAAAAGCCATTTTTCAGCACAATATAGGCTATACATGGCGGCCAGTATTAATGGTGGAGGAAGAGCCCGGAAACCCCCTGAAAGAACCACCGACTCACGAGAAGCTACTGGCAAGCTTTCTCACATAACTACATTAGGCGAATCTTAGACTCGAACCCACGCAGACAGAGGTGAGGTGGCAGTGATCCGTAACGGACAGCGCTTTAGACTACTTGGCCACTCGGGGCCCCTTGTTCTGTTAGTAATAACATGCATTGGTTAAATATAATTATCGTTTTCATATCTTCACAAAAATAAATTTCAAAACCCAATCTGGCCTTATTTCGTTTTCTGAAATCCCACAACATAACATTGCCCCATATAGTTCTGATCCACATATTCAATATTTGGGCTAAATCTTTTAACAGATAATGACATTGTTGTCATTGAATTATATATTTTCGTGTTAGAAAGACTGATTTAAAGGTAAGAAAGTTATTCAAGTGACTTATTGTCTTAGAAAGACTGATTTAAACGTAAGAAAGGTATTCAAGTGACTTATTGTCTTAGAAAGACTGATTTAAACGTAAGAAAGGTATTCAAGTGACTTACTTGGAAGAGATAAAAAAAAATCTTAATGTACTGTTTCAATAACTCAGTGGTTGTAAAGTTGATACCTCTGGTGGTCATTCCAGGTTACTGCACAAACCTCAACAATATGATGTCTTGGAATTTAGTCCATGCAAGTCTAATGTAAAGGTTGAAAATGTCCTCAATAGAATGTTTACATACAAGTAATATAATGAAGACATAAAAAAATTTAAATATATCATTATACATGAACCTTCTTAAATTATGTTGTAATGTCCACTCTTCATAACACCTGGCAATACACAGGTAGATGATTAAACAAATATGATTTATATTCAATCAGTTTTGCCTCAAACACATGGCCTAGTTATCAGCATGTAAAAGTGATGGTGAAAACAAGGTGCCTCCCCTCTTTGATGACCTAAGCGTGTGTTGATCACACTGAGAACAGAAAAAGAGAAAAATGCACGAATTGCTTTTGAGAATTCAGGGAAAATCTACAAAGATAGACGTAATATTTACATTTATTTTAATGTTTAATGAGTCAAGATAAAAGTCATATATAATTTCAAAAACAGTGCTTGCTATACTAAAAGTACATTTTAAAAGATTCATAATTCAGGGCATAATCTTTTCATATTAAAATACACAAATTTATGCTTCAATATATTGACATGTTATAAAACAATTCATGGATGCTTCCTTTTAAGCTACATCCAAGTCATATTTTAAAAAGCTACAGTTTTTTGTGTAAGATATTTTTATGCCAGAACAAAAAAAAAAACTTGATCCGCAAAAAAAAAATACTTTATAAAACACAGTTCTTTGTACGAAACAATGTAGATTTAAGGAATACTATGTTGAGGACATTAAAAACACTTCATGTACATCATATTTACATGTCATGGTCTCAATTATGTCAAAGTAAACACAGGCTATAATAAATAATTGCTTTGATTTTTATGGTTTAACGCCATTTTTAAGCACAATATAGGCTACACATGGCGGCCAGTATTAATGGTGGAAGAAGAACCCGGAAAAAACCCCAGAAAGAACCATCAACCCACGAGAAGCTACTGGCAAGCTTTCTCACGTAACTACATTAGCCGAATCTTCGACTCGAACCCACGTAGACAGAGGTGAGGTGGCAGTGATCCGTAACGGACAGCGCTTTAGACCACTTGGCCAATCGGGGTCCCTTGTACTGTTAGTAATAACATGCATTGGTTAAATATAATTATCGTTTTCATATCTTCACAAAAATAAATTTAAAAACCCAACCTGGCCCTTATTTCGTTTTTTGAAATCCCACAACATAACATTGTCCCATATGGTTCTGATCCACATATTCAATATTTGGGCTGAATCTTTTAACAGATAATGACATTGTTGTCATTGAATTATATATTTTCTTGAATCTACTTGCCCATATTGTTATGAATACGGACAATCTAATGAAGTCTTATTTCATAGTAACAGGATATCCGCCATTACAGATTCACTTACAGTTTCAAACTGTTTTGAGAAAAAAATAACGCAACATGGCATTTAAAATCTTGGTGTTTTTTTTTTTAAAAGTTGGAAAATGTTCATCATTAAAAATCATATACAAATAGCAGTAGATCTAAAATCAGGAACTTGAGCAGTAATATCTTGCATGCGAATGGACGAATGACCAATCTAGCCATTCAAATATTCCTTTCAAGGTATGAGATATCTTCAGTAGAGCATATCTGTAATACTTGGAATATAATAAGATATTAGGAAAGGGATCATATTCCATAAACTGAATAGTTTAATAACAGATTAATGTGGTTTATTCCAAGTTATTGCATGGTGCCTACATACCTGTATTTACAATGTAGTCTTAGAAAGGCTGATTTAAAGGTAAGAAAGGTATTCAAGTGACTTATTGTGTTAGAAAGACTGATTTAAAGGTTCAAGAAAGGTATTTAAGTGACTTATTGTGTTAGAAAGACCGATTTAAAGGTAAGAAAGGTATTCAAGTGACTTATTGTCTTAGAAAGACTGATTTAAAGGTAAGAAAGGTATTCAAGTGACTTATTGTGTTAGAAAGACTGATTTAAAGGTAAGAAAGGTATTCAAGTGACTTATTGTGTTAGAAATACTGATTTAAAGGTAAGAAAGGTATTCAAGTGACTTATTTCGAAGAGATAAAAACAATCTTAATGTACTGTTTCTATAACTCAGTAGTTTTATAGTTGATACATCTGGTGGTCATTCCAGGTTACTGCACCAACCTCAACAATATGATGTCTTGGAATTTAGTCCTATCAAGACTAATTAAAAGATAGAAAATGTCCAGAATGGAATTATTACATATAAGTAATATTCTGAAGACATAAATAGATTTAAATATATCATTATACATGAACCTTCTTGAATTATTTTGTAATGTCCACTCTTCATAACACATGGCAATACACAGGTAGATGATCAAACAAATGTGATTTGTTCTCCATCAGTTTTGCCTGAAACACATGTTCCAGTAATCAGCATGTAAAAGGGATGGTGAAAACAAGGTGCCTCCCCTCTTTGATGACCTAAGTATGTGTTGATCACATTGAAAACAGATAAAGAGAAAAATGCAGGAATTGCTTTTGAAAATTCAGGGAAAAGCTACAAAGGTAGACGTAATATTTACATTTCTTTTAATGTTTAATGAGTCTTGATAAAATTCATATATAATTTCAAAAACAGAGCTTGCTATACTAAAAGTACATTTTAAAAGATTCATAATTCAGGGCATAATGATTTCGTATTAAAATATATAAATTTATGCTACAATATATTGACATGTTATAAAACAATTCATGGATGCTTCCTTTTAAGCTACATCCAAGTCATATTTTAAAAAGCTACAGTTTATTGTGTAAGATATTGTTATGCCAGAAACAAATAAAACTTGATCCGCAAAATAAAAATACTTTATAAAACACAGTTCTTGGTACGAAACAGTGTAGATTTAAGGAATACTATGTTGAGGACATTAAAAACACTTCAAGTACATCATATTTACATGTCATGGTCTCATTTATGTCAAAGTAAGCACATATGCTATAATAAATCGTATTACAAGGGAAACAGAGTTGCAAGACAAGAGGCAATAGAACGTTAGTATTATGCACTCAGACTTATTTCTGGATTTAGCTGTTAGACCTGAATCTATGCTGTTTTCACTTATAGCAGTGATGAGATGGTACTCTTTAACATAAAATCAAGGTAAAGAGCCATCAATGTTTAAACAAGAAACTGTCATGAGGTACTTCTTCTAATGTCTTGGGTATTTATTTAATTTTAACAATCTACAGTTATAAATAAATTAATATTAAAAATTCAACTGTTATCTCTTCGTTGATCACAACATTCAAATTCATCATAGTTTACGGTTGCGTTAGGTTTGCATCAGATGCCATGAAGGATGGTCTTAGTGTATCAAAAATAAAACGACTGTCTGGAGATTGATTGTTCTTTTGTACGTCTCAGGCCCATAGCAGTGTTGTTGTGCCTAATTTTCTTTCTTGTATATCTTTTTGTATCATGTTTTCCTTTGGTAGTATTTCTCCCCCCCCCCCCCGTTCCCGAGTGGTTTAGGAGTCGACCAATTGGCATGCAAATATGGTAGGAAGTCTTTGTTTGACAAATTCATCAGCATGATACCCCAAACGATACAGTCATCCACAGTATTTTTGTTAAGTATTTATAAGAGTACATCACATGTTTACTTTTTTACATTACCAGTCACATGACACCACTAATAGTGTAATACACTATTAATGTTACACCTATGTACAAATTGTACTCCAAGTGATGCTTTGGATCCACAGGTGTTATTTCTGTTCCTCAGGTAACCCTGTATCACATAGATAATACAGTTTCCTTAAATGGCAAAATTCACACTACAATGTTTGTTTTCCCAGCATGTGTCCTCATGTGCTAATACAGGTTTCCACTGTTATTCAACATTTTATAGCATAGGTTTCCTCATATGCAGACTTAACTTGGACTAAATAGTTTATGACATACTTCACATAAAAATAATTTTCCTGCAATATGTATCGCCATTAATTTAGATTGCCGTGTTCTCGAAAATCTGACCAAATACTTCACACTAACATATTTGTCTTTCTCCATTATGTATCTTCCTTTACATAATGACATAACCACTCAAACTAACATTGTATTATATACGTCCCACTTTTTCTACAGTATGTATAATTTTGTGTCTTCAGACCTCCACTTTCACACACAGTTTATTTTTCCTGCTTGTATCTTCATGTGCATTAGTAGATTTCCACTCTGACTAAACCCTTCATTACATACTGCAAACGTAAATGGTCCCCACTAGTATATCTTCTCATGTGCTTTTTTTAAAACCATGTCCATTCCGACGAAACCCTTTATCACATGCTGCACACTTAAATGGTTTGACCCCACCCCCACCCCCCGTATGTGTTCTCATGTGCCTTTTCAGATGTCCATTACTTTATCACATACAGCACACTTTAAAGATCAGCCATAGTCTCGTGCGTTTTTCTGATGTTCATTCTGAATGAACCCTTCATTACATACTGCACAATTAAATGGTTCCTCCCCACTCAATATATGTTCTCATGTGTTGTTTTAGAAGTCCATTCCGACGGAACCATTTATCACATACTGCACACTTAAAATATTTCTCACTAGCATGTGTTCTCATGTGCCTTTTCAGATGTCCATTCAAACGGATCCATTTATTACACATTGCACACTTCAATGGTTGTCCCCACAGTATGTGTTCTCATGTGCCTTTTCAGATGTCCATTTCGACGGAACCATTTATCACATATTGCACACTTAAAAGATTTCTCACTTGTATGTGTAAACATGTGCTTCCTCAGATATCTGGGGTCAATGAACCGTTTATCACATATTGAACACTTGATTGGTTTGTTTCCACTATGTATCTTTCTGTGCAAGTTCAGACTTCCACTTTGACTAAATCCTTTATTACATAATTCACACTTGAATGGTTTTTCATCAGTATGAGTCCTCAGGTGCACTTTTAATTCGCCATTCCGACTAAATCTTTTATCACATACCGCACACTTAAACGATTTCTCTCCAGTATGTACCCTCTTGTGATTCTTCAAAGATCCCGAGTTACTGAAGCGATTATCACATACCTCACACGTGAACGGTTTTTCTCCAGTATGTATCCTCTTGTGTGATCTCAGACTACCACTTTGACTAAACCCTTTATCACATACCTCACACTTAAATGGTTTTTCACCAGTATGAGTCGTCAGGTGCACTTTTAAATCGCCAGTCCGACTAAATCTTTCATCACATACCGCACACTTAAACGATTTCTCTCCAGTATGTACCCTCTTGTGATTCTTCAGATATCCCGAGTTACTGAAGCGTTTATCACATACCTCACACGTGAACGGTTTTTCTCCAGTATGTATCCTCTTGTGGGAGCTCAGACTACCACTTTGACTAAACCCTTTATCACAAACCTCGCACTTGAATGGTTTTTCCCCAGTATGCGTCCTCGTGTGTATTCTTAGAAGCGCACTTTTGCTAAATATTCTATTGCATATTTCACACTTCAATGTGTTTTCGGCAGTATGTTTATTCGTGTGCTTATTCCGATTTGTACTGTGACGAAACCTTTTAAAACATATATCACATTTGAATGGTTTTCGTACATTGGGTATCCTATCGTCCTTTTTCAAAAGTCCAGTTTCACAAAACATTGTATTACAGAATTCACACTTCAATTTTCTTTTCTAGTAGGAATCCGCGTATGTCTCGTTTAATATTGACTTACAGTTTGATTAAAGACTTGACCTCTAAACATTTTTCTGCTGCAATTCCTGGTGTGCAAATTAAAATTCATACTGCTACTAAATCATTTCTTAGATCTTCCACTTACCGTCGGCATCAGATAACTCAAGTCTTTATCTTCTGAACCGCAGTTTTCATACCAATGTTGTTTTTTTTCTACCCTCAGTTCTGCCACCAAGTGGAGTTTTGATTAGTAATCCCTTAATGATACACTGCATACTTCGCACATTCTATCATGCTTTTGGTCTCCTGCATATAAGCTTATCGAAGACCGTCCAAAATCCGTGCCTGCCCCTGTTTCGTGCACCACGTTTCTCGCGAGTTCATGCGTTAATCATGGATGCTGATGCCATTAAA
This sequence comes from Unio pictorum, assembly GCA_030141615.1. NCBI lineage: Eukaryota > Metazoa > Mollusca > Bivalvia > Unionida > Unionidae > Unio > Unio pictorum. Next base: position 1,472,952 of record JARLTB010000240.1, on the reverse strand, counting down.
TGGGTCAATACCTTTCGTTGACAACGACAATAAGTATTGATCAGGAAATACTCGACCACATACATTTTAATAAACCATTACAGTTCAGAAAAGATAAAGCACTTCACACATATCGTTGACCTTAACATATTGCCCGTTTTTGGTTCGTGCATCACGTTTCACGCGACTTCGTTTTCGTATCCTGATGTAATTAACTGGGTCAATACTTTCATCGACAGAAGCAGTAAGTACTGATTAGAAAACATTCGACCAAATAAAATTTAAGTACATGCTACAATTCCGTAAAATAACGAAAACACAAAAGAGTATCCAATTTAACCAATGCCATTTTTTTTACTCAAGTTTGTGGCCCTGTAGTGATTGTTAGTAGTTCTAGCCGGGGTCGCTGTTCATATTTGTTTACCAAACGTTTTTTTTTTCTTTTTAAAGCGGGAAACCCATAACATGTATTTATTTATTTTTACGACAAAGGCAATGCAAAGTCTTGGTTACCATATCATGCACTAACATTTTAGGAAAATTTATGCAAATAAAGAAAAATAAAGAATGAAACTTATCACTCAGAATTTGAGGTATAAGGATGAACAATCTTTTTTATTCGTTAACATTTATAAGAAAATCGTATACAAATTCCCTACGAAATTTGAAAAGAACGAAATAATAAAATGCATCTTATTTGTTCTTCTAAACTTTGTCGTCCATGTTTTATTGCAGTTTATATGCGTGAAACAGAAAAATAAATATTTGAAAAATACGAATATTAATAATACAGACTAATAACAAGGATCAAATTATATAACTATGTATTCACACTGCCGCCTTTTACCAAAAAGTTTGGAAAGACTATTCGCACGGCCGCCTTTTACCATCTTTTTGACAGGCTATTCGCACGGCCACCGTGTGGTCAAAAACAGAAACGTTTAGCCGTACGGCGACTACTCAATCATTAGAGACAAGAAGAAAACAATGATTGTTATTAATGTAAACTGAGCTAATTATAGCACACACCCATCTTTATTCAGGACTGTTTGCATATTTAATGGTCTACATAAATTATAAGAAAGGAAATTGTTTTAGAGTATGTAATTCGTATGGCGACCGTGTACTGCATTTTGCACATCTAACTATAGTAAGATTGCGATCGCTGTTTTCAGTTTGAATTATAATTGCTATGATATGCTGTGCAAACAATCGGAGTCCATCTGGTTTTTCCCACAAGAGAATGTTGGACAATGCAAATTTCCTTTAATATTAATTTTTTGTTTTCCTCAATAGACACACATGGGAAGAGTGGAAAATAATATTAGCACGAAACTGTAATCCGTGTGGTCGAGTGAAAATGTGCATACTTATGACTCAAACAATTAAGAATCCCACTATCCTAGTTTTCATTTTACTTTGATGAATGAATGCTTGGTACTTTGATTATAACATATTTACATTAATCTCATTTACAGTATAGAGATAAATATCTAAGTGTATGCTTTGTTCTGCAAGTGTCATTCCTGTTCATCATTATCATACGGGTACTATTGCATCCTTTCATGATTCTTCAAACTTCCACGGTTACATACATTTCATGGCACACTTCAAACTTCCACGGTTACATACATTTCATGGCACACTTCAAACTTTCACGGTTACATACCATTCATGGCACACTTCAAACTTCCACGGTTACATACATTTCATGGCACATTTCAGACTTCCACGGTTGCATACATTTCATGGCACACTTCAAACTTCCACGGTTACATACATTTCATGGCACACTTCAAACTTTCACGGTTACATACCATTCATGGCACACTTCAAACTTCCACGGTTACATACATTTCATGGCACATTTCAGACTTCCTCGGTTACATACATTTCATGGCACATTTCAGACTTCCACGGTTACATACATTTCATGGCACATTTCAGACTACAATATTTGTTTTCCTTGTATGTTGTCCTCATGTTGGACTAACTCAGATTTCCACTGTTACTATACCTTTTATAGCATACTTTTGACACCTTTTCAGATCGTGTCCACATATGATTTGCTAGATATTAAATTTGACTGAACAGTTAATTACATACTTCACGATCAATTTTTTGGTCTTCCATCAATGTATGTCTTCACGTGCCAATTTATATTTCCATTCTCATAAAATGTTTGACGTCATACTTCACATTTAAATGTTTCTTCTTCACTATGTATATTCATGCGCACGTTCATATTTTCACTTTGACTAAATCGTTTATCATATATTTTTAACCCTAATGATTTTTCACTAGCATGTTTCCCTGTTCTACACATGTCATGAACCGTTTAACGTTTCTTCATTTGCCTTTTGGTTCGAGCAACACGTTTGTCACGACTTCACGAGCTGATTTTGAGATCCTGATGTCATTTACTGGGTCAATACCTTTTGTTGACAACCACAATAAGTATTGATTAGGAAATATTGGAACAAATGAATAACTCACTACATTTCCAAGAAAACGAAAGCACAATACAAATATTCAAATAACTAATGCCAATTGCTGGCTTTTCGTTTGTGGCTCTGGAGCGAGTGTTAGCAATTCATGCCAGTGCTATTGTTTACATGTTTATTCACCGGACATGTTGTTGTTGTTGTTGTTATTGTTGTTGTAGGGTTTAGCGCCATTTTTCAGCCACACGATAGGTTATACATGGCGGCCATTTTTGTTATTGAAGGAAAACCCCAGAGAAAACCCCATAGAGAACCATCGATCTACGAGAAGCTACTGCCAAGCTTTCTCACATATCCACCTTGTCGAATCTGAGATTCGAACCAAAGCAGGCAGAGTTGAGATCAGAGCTGTATTATCCGTAAGGCTGACTAGGCTGAAGCCTAGGGGCCCTCCAAGAGCAGGAGCCTATGCAACCTTTAGTCATGATATGGCAATGCTGCGTAATCGAAAATTCCACATTAAACAAATTCCTACTCCATGCCACAAGAATCAGACTGCTGCTAAATTCCACCTTTTGAAATCATTTTTTCTATGTTTGTATTACTTAAAAGAGCGCGAAATTCGCGGGTGGATGTCGAGGGGCCCAAAGAAGCTCGAAGCCTAGCAGCCCTGCCATGGGTTAATACGGCACTGGTTGAGATGGCAATAATCTGTAACGGACAGACCTGTAGACTACTCGGTCATTCGGGGTCACTGGTTTACCGGACCTAATTATTAGGGGGAAACAAAACAGTTATATTTTGTTACGGAAAAGGGAATGCAAAATCCAGCTTATTAAAACACGCATCTGTTACCCGCTTTAGGACAATATGTAGCAAAAAGACATCTGTACAGAATGAAATTTTTCAATTAAATATATAGATATAAGGAGAACAATCTGTGTTATTCAATACAGTTAGAAAATAGAAATCTTATAAAAATTCACGACGTGTAATTGTCACGGTAATTGTATCTAAATTTGTAAAGGGAAAAAAGAAGAAATAAAATATGCATCTTATATTTATCGTTGATATTTTTGTCCTCAATGTTTTATTGCAATTCACATGCGTGTAAAATAAGTACACGCCATATATGAATATAAATAATACATGATACCATAAACGATATAATATTGTAACTGCATATTAGCATGGCAGTCGTGTATCAGCTTTAGGAAAGATCATTCGGGAAAAGTAAACACAGTACTTCCGGTTATGTAAACTGAACTAAACATAACATATACCCGTCTTTAGCTTTACAGGTTTCCTAGCCGATTAATTGGTCTATGCAAATTGTAAAACACGAAAATGTTCCCTAGTAAATAGTTCGTATGGCGGCTGTCACGGAATTGTGTAAATCCTTTTATTTATTAAATTCATGTAGGTTTCGTTTTTGTGTACAACGATACCCAAGGATTAGATATAAATATAATCTGTACCAATACAGGTTTAAAAAGCAATGAATACATTTGCACATTTCTCTAATATGATTACACGCCGCTAAAAATTGTATACATTGAACACAAAAATTATTCTAACAAGAGAAATGACCTATCCATTTTGATTCCGTTCCCGAAGGTATGTATGATCATCGGATTTGACTTCGACAATTTATATGATTACCTGCTTCCATTATCAAAGATATTTCCAGGTTCCGGTAGTTGATGAGACCTTAGTTCCGGTATTTGATGAGACCTTAGTTCCAACATTTGATAGACCTTAGTTCGGGCATTTGATCAGACCTTAGTTCCGGCATTTGATCGGACCTTAGTTCCGGCATTTGATCAGACCTTAGTTCTGGTATTTGAGATCGCCCATCTGATGGTATGCGGTCAGTAGATTATTCCGTGTTCGTCAACAACTGGTAAATTCGATACATGGAAGTCGTTCAGTACGGTGGGTAAAGTTTATTACAATTTAGTAGACGAACATAAAACTCAAAATTGGTAAATAATGTCGGTCTCAGAAATATCTGTACAATAAATTGTACAATTTTCCACATATCAGATAGTATTTTAAGTGTCAGATGTAATGATGAGTTACAATTCTAATGTCAGACATAGTGATTGACAATTCTAAATGTCAGAATAGTGAGTTACAACTACAAGTGTCATAGTGAGTTACAACAATAATGTCAGACATATAGTGGGTTACATCTACAAATGTCAGACATAGTGCGTTAGAACTACAAATGTCAGACATAGTGAGTTACAACTATAAGTGTCAGACATAGTGAGTTACAACTACAAATGTCAGACATAGTGAGTTACAACTACAAGTGTCAGACATAGTGAGTTACAACTACAAATGTCAGACATAGTGAGTTACAACTACAAATGTCAGACATAGTGAGTTACAACTGTAAATGTCAGACATAGTGAGTTACAACTGCAAATGTACACACATAAAAGGGTTTATACAATTCCGTGATAAATATATCATATTAATAATGAGATGTACTCAGATAATTAATCCTCATTCATATCTTTAATTTTGTCATCAGTTCCGGGAATAAAGTTTTCAATAAATGTTTAAACAGATGAAATAATTATCTTCTCTTGTGTTTTTTGCTGCTTTGTTCTTTCTTTAGTTGTTTCTGTTTTGCTGTTTTCCAATCTGATTAAAATCAGCTGTTACGCACTACGACACTAACATCTGAACTAACTCGATACGGGGTCATGTCCAGGCGACCTTTGCATGATACATACTAATTAAAATTTCCACCAATCGGATTGGAACTTTCAAACATCAGTTCGATAGCGAAGCAAACTGGACTTCTGAGCATTCTTTTTGCGATGGATTTTCGTTTCGGCGAAGGCAGATTTAAGAGTAAAGTTTTTGAAACAGTTTCTGCGGATTCTTTTAGCCTTTTCTTTACCTCTAAAACTTCCTTTTCTGACCTCAACACTTTTTCAACTGATCTGTAACATTTTTGGCACACTCCACTTTCGTCATCTGCAGCGATTCTTACTTCAGTAACTCGCGCGATGTTTTCCACTCGTTCCGAATTTAACTTAAGTTTTCTGTCCAGAAATTTCTTTTCAATCTCGCTGCCGTCTTCAAGCCTTTCTATCTGGATGAACGAAAACCCGCACAAAACACAAATATTTCCAAGAAAATACGTTTTTATTGGTGTTATGATTTGCACCGAGGGGGTTTCCATTTTCTATTGTCTTTCGATATCTCTCGGTTTCTTTCTATCCGACACGATGTCTGCGAAATACTGTTACTGGTTTGCCAGTCGCGTTTTGATTGGTCAATGCAAAGGTCGCCTGGACATGACCCCGTATCGAGTTAGTTCAGATGTTAGTGTCGTAGTACGTAACAGCTGATTTTAATCAGATTGGCTGTTTTCGTTCTTCATAATGATCATAATCCCCGCCGTTTGCCGCATTTATGTATTCTAAATACGATTCATTTGTTGTCAATTCGAATGGTGTTAGTTGTAATTTTATAAAACATATCAGACCAGTGTTGAATACTGGTAATTTATTTTTGTGCTCTGGATTCAACATTTTGGTTCTTAGTTCATAATGTGCAACAACAAGAGCTAGAAACTCATTTGGATTATCGATTACTTTTATTTGGATCAGTTTTATCGATTACTTTTAAAGCAATATTCAGTAAATGTAATATGTAAGTCTTCCACTGGTTCTTCGTTGTTTTTTTTTTAAGATCTTATAAAAGCCTTAATGCTTCTTCAGTTTGTTCATATATATGTTCATGATGAGGAAGATGAGGTTTAGTTGCTGCAGTAGCAGGTGTGAATAATTGTTGAGAACTCTGCAAAATTCATCTGAGATTCCTGACGTTCTTGTAAGTTTCGCTTTACAGAATCACGAACTGGTAGAAATGGCTTACTTGCTTCTAGTCGCTCTCGAGCTAATTAGTTGTGCAAGATTCAGATGCATTATTATTTATATATAATTGCAATGGAAGTAGCTTGTAGAGGAAAGTAATTTTTCGATTGGTCAGAATGTTATCACGTGATCAAAATGAATTGCGTTCATTTCAGGATGAACTGTTAGGAGAAACTACTTTTCAAAGAATACCCACGTCTATAAAGAGTCACGTGTACAGCAAATGATAAACAATGCTAGTGAAGGCAGAAAGGAAGTAAACATTAAAAGAAAAGAACAATTTTACAATTTTTTTTTAATAATAATTGAATTACATTAATCTGAAAGATTAAAGCAACATATACTTCACATTTTTTATAAAAAAAATATTTTTTGTTGAAATATGTTAAAAGTATGGATAAAAATTAAGTGCGCTAGGTCAAGGTCACCGGCATTATGGCTATCGTGTCAGAATTTTGGAGATTCGTTCGCTAACTTTGCCTTATCAGAAAGATTTCTCGCATGATGATATTTATAATTTTGACCCTTCTATATTTGACGTGCCTTTTTACGTGGAAAAAGTATTACAAACTGAGTTGTCATTTCGTTTGACGGATGAAAGGTTGATCTAGCGGCCTACAGGATGATCACAAACCAAAACACTTCAAATCACTTAAGTCTCTAAAACATATCAGAACAGCGGTACTCAAAATCTACCAATAAAAACACTAAATGGGTCTACAAAACTTGTACAGGTAGATTTTATCATTCATTCGATAATCATAATAAATTAACTATAATAACAATAATAATGACCAGTATACTGGACTGTTCATTAATATAAGTATTGGTAATATTGCTTGATACTTAATTTTTTCTTATGTTTTCTTAAATTATATATTATGAAAAGACAATATACTGTTTCATTCATGCCATTTTTATACAAAAGACTTAACATGCTTTTAAGTGAATAAAATGTAGTTTATCTTTAAATTAATATTTGTGACAGCATAACAAATGTAACAAATTTGTTATATAAATACAAATTATGGAAAGGAGATATGCAAGAATGATTGTTCCCAAAGATCAAAATATTTAAAATGTTATAAAATAGTTTCTACCAAGCAGTGCAACATATGACTTTGAGAATGACACAAAGATAAGAATATAGAGATAGAACTGAAGTCATCTTAGTCTGCACATTTGTCATTTGGCCCAAATGTTAACCATATTTTATCCCAAAGCAGCCCCTAAGGTCACCACACCATGAAATAGGATGCTCCTTGAAGCCCGAGCTAAAGAATATCATAAAAACACTTTTTAAAATGTTGGAGCTATTATTAATTGCTTTAATCAGGTTTAATGTGGTCATTCAATTAATAATTCATTGTTACACACCCTGAGTTTAAAAATCAAACAACATGTTAAATGTTAAATGGAAATATAAAGTCGAACTCAACACATGCCAGTTATTCCTCCATCAGACATGTATGCGATCAATCAATACCTGATGCATGATAATCCTATCACACTCAGATACAGGGTTTGGTTATACCTCTCCATCCACTATGTTACACTTGGATTAGAATTCCACAGACAATTAATACCCACCAGTCTCGAAATCAGATTTGATGAAACAGGGGCTGAATATGTCAATTTGACCCATCAAACTATGGAAACAAATCATCATGGAGACTTAAATGATAAGGAGGAAAATTCTTACATGGGAATTATGCAGCTGGTGGTCAAAACTGCCCAGTCAGGTCAGTAAAATACTACCTCACACACATTAATCCAAGAGCTGAATCAATGTTTTATCACATTGATAAAAATGCTATTGAAAATCCCCAATTTTGTCAAATATGGTATACCATAACATGAGTTGGACAGAGATAATTAGGCAGTTTTATGCCTGACATATGCAAAAATACCCATATATCTGCAAGATATACTGCTCACTCTCTTTGTGCAAAAGCTTTGAATGCAATGATCAACACCAACCTTCCTGCTAGGTACATTATGTATCTGTCTGACTACTCCAATGAACTATCACTGAAACCATACACAAGGCCCAGCACTCAACATTAAAAAATATGATTAACATTCTTTCCAATTGATGTTCAAATGTAACATTGTCTGCTCAAGAATCTTTTGCAGTACTCACTTTCATGCAAATGTAAATGTTCACATGACCTCAACAAACTCAAGAAATCTAACTCAAGAAAATGTTCAAATGACCCCTATAAACCCAAGCAGTACATATCAAGTAATTGTTAATGAATCTGCTCAAAATCTCTATCAAACACTATATGCTAATACAATGAACTCTATGACAAGTTCATCCAACTATCATTTCAATAAATTCACCTTCCAGTTTAAATGCAACTAAACAAAGTGCAAACAAGTTAAGAAAATACATGATATGCAAGTTAAGTGTCAACAATCCAGTCTAGAACAATAGTTTTTGTCATGTATAACTCCTGGTACTTTTTTATGTCAATTTCCAATTAATAATTTTATATAAATTTTCTAAACTTATGTCCCAAACTTAATGAGAGGGATATGGTTATGAACCATTGTCACTAAATCATGTAAAAAAAATAGAAAGATAAAATAAGTACTCAATTATTTTTTAACTGTGTATGTCTGAACCAACAAAAATGATCACACACTTTCTATAACCTAACCTCATACACCTAGATGTACTAGTCAAGCCTGTTTATATACACGAAAATAGGTTTTGAAGAACGAAATTAGATCATTCATGTGTGATAAATATGCAAAATCACACTGGCAGTATATGAATGCATACATTCTTGTCCATGAATCCCGACTTTAAATATAGAGCTCCACTTTGAATACAGGTGTTCATTAAGGTAAAATATCAAAATCACGGCAGCAAATTCCATACATCATTTTCCATTGAATCAAGGACTGGTATTATGATGACCTTATTACGATCAGGCAGGACAACCCCAAGTGCTATAAATAGCTACGTAAACAAACACCAAATTATGTATTACTACGCTCAGTTAAGATTTATGTTTCTTACTGATGGAAATAAAATAACATAGCAAACAAATGAAATTTCAATTACTTGCACTTCAAGCCTGACGTAGCATGTCTTGATGAAGCCAAAAATAGGACATACGTTATTATAAAACAATTCCAGTGAGTCAGAACTCTTTTCCTTATAGTAATTCTTTGAACCAAATCACCCAGGATCCACTAACCAAAGAGCACGAGAAAATCCAACTATTGTTATAAATATTGCAACGTAAAACATTTATCTCGGACACACAATCCACTTCTATAATTGTTGTGACTCCATTTGAAATATCAGCTTGATTAGAATGACGAGATTACATTAGAACTCCGAACAGACAATTTTCCTTCTGGGGTGCAGAAATCGGTGCAAAGGCATGCATACTTCAAAATTTAGACATGAAAATTGCAACAAACTACGTACACATTTAAATCAGCGAAAGCAGTAGTTAAGTAACAATCGCGTTGTGCAGGTTATCATGCAACTTGTTAGTCATTCTAATGGAGATGATGAAACTGCACAGGTTACGTCTTTAACGACAAAGAATGACATAAGGGTCAAACAAAACTTGAATTTATATTTGTCACTTCTTTTGGATAGAACAGGGCTTAGCCACAATAATACATTGACAGGACTGCACATTTGTAATTTTATTATTTAAGTATGTACTGTTAGTTTGTTTTTGTTTTAATCGTTTAAAAAGCCATTTTTCAGCACAATATAGGCTATACATGGCGGCCAGTATTAATGGTGGAGGAAGAGCCCGGAAACCCCCTGAAAGAACCACCGACTCACGAGAAGCTACTGGCAAGCTTTCTCACATAACTACATTAGGCGAATCTTAGACTCGAACCCACGCAGACAGAGGTGAGGTGGCAGTGATCCGTAACGGACAGCGCTTTAGACTACTTGGCCACTCGGGGCCCCTTGTTCTGTTAGTAATAACATGCATTGGTTAAATATAATTATCGTTTTCATATCTTCACAAAAATAAATTTCAAAACCCAATCTGGCCTTATTTCGTTTTCTGAAATCCCACAACATAACATTGCCCCATATAGTTCTGATCCACATATTCAATATTTGGGCTAAATCTTTTAACAGATAATGACATTGTTGTCATTGAATTATATATTTTCGTGTTAGAAAGACTGATTTAAAGGTAAGAAAGTTATTCAAGTGACTTATTGTCTTAGAAAGACTGATTTAAACGTAAGAAAGGTATTCAAGTGACTTATTGTCTTAGAAAGACTGATTTAAACGTAAGAAAGGTATTCAAGTGACTTACTTGGAAGAGATAAAAAAAAATCTTAATGTACTGTTTCAATAACTCAGTGGTTGTAAAGTTGATACCTCTGGTGGTCATTCCAGGTTACTGCACAAACCTCAACAATATGATGTCTTGGAATTTAGTCCATGCAAGTCTAATGTAAAGGTTGAAAATGTCCTCAATAGAATGTTTACATACAAGTAATATAATGAAGACATAAAAAAATTTAAATATATCATTATACATGAACCTTCTTAAATTATGTTGTAATGTCCACTCTTCATAACACCTGGCAATACACAGGTAGATGATTAAACAAATATGATTTATATTCAATCAGTTTTGCCTCAAACACATGGCCTAGTTATCAGCATGTAAAAGTGATGGTGAAAACAAGGTGCCTCCCCTCTTTGATGACCTAAGCGTGTGTTGATCACACTGAGAACAGAAAAAGAGAAAAATGCACGAATTGCTTTTGAGAATTCAGGGAAAATCTACAAAGATAGACGTAATATTTACATTTATTTTAATGTTTAATGAGTCAAGATAAAAGTCATATATAATTTCAAAAACAGTGCTTGCTATACTAAAAGTACATTTTAAAAGATTCATAATTCAGGGCATAATCTTTTCATATTAAAATACACAAATTTATGCTTCAATATATTGACATGTTATAAAACAATTCATGGATGCTTCCTTTTAAGCTACATCCAAGTCATATTTTAAAAAGCTACAGTTTTTTGTGTAAGATATTTTTATGCCAGAACAAAAAAAAAAACTTGATCCGCAAAAAAAAAATACTTTATAAAACACAGTTCTTTGTACGAAACAATGTAGATTTAAGGAATACTATGTTGAGGACATTAAAAACACTTCATGTACATCATATTTACATGTCATGGTCTCAATTATGTCAAAGTAAACACAGGCTATAATAAATAATTGCTTTGATTTTTATGGTTTAACGCCATTTTTAAGCACAATATAGGCTACACATGGCGGCCAGTATTAATGGTGGAAGAAGAACCCGGAAAAAACCCCAGAAAGAACCATCAACCCACGAGAAGCTACTGGCAAGCTTTCTCACGTAACTACATTAGCCGAATCTTCGACTCGAACCCACGTAGACAGAGGTGAGGTGGCAGTGATCCGTAACGGACAGCGCTTTAGACCACTTGGCCAATCGGGGTCCCTTGTACTGTTAGTAATAACATGCATTGGTTAAATATAATTATCGTTTTCATATCTTCACAAAAATAAATTTAAAAACCCAACCTGGCCCTTATTTCGTTTTTTGAAATCCCACAACATAACATTGTCCCATATGGTTCTGATCCACATATTCAATATTTGGGCTGAATCTTTTAACAGATAATGACATTGTTGTCATTGAATTATATATTTTCTTGAATCTACTTGCCCATATTGTTATGAATACGGACAATCTAATGAAGTCTTATTTCATAGTAACAGGATATCCGCCATTACAGATTCACTTACAGTTTCAAACTGTTTTGAGAAAAAAATAACGCAACATGGCATTTAAAATCTTGGTGTTTTTTTTTTTAAAAGTTGGAAAATGTTCATCATTAAAAATCATATACAAATAGCAGTAGATCTAAAATCAGGAACTTGAGCAGTAATATCTTGCATGCGAATGGACGAATGACCAATCTAGCCATTCAAATATTCCTTTCAAGGTATGAGATATCTTCAGTAGAGCATATCTGTAATACTTGGAATATAATAAGATATTAGGAAAGGGATCATATTCCATAAACTGAATAGTTTAATAACAGATTAATGTGGTTTATTCCAAGTTATTGCATGGTGCCTACATACCTGTATTTACAATGTAGTCTTAGAAAGGCTGATTTAAAGGTAAGAAAGGTATTCAAGTGACTTATTGTGTTAGAAAGACTGATTTAAAGGTTCAAGAAAGGTATTTAAGTGACTTATTGTGTTAGAAAGACCGATTTAAAGGTAAGAAAGGTATTCAAGTGACTTATTGTCTTAGAAAGACTGATTTAAAGGTAAGAAAGGTATTCAAGTGACTTATTGTGTTAGAAAGACTGATTTAAAGGTAAGAAAGGTATTCAAGTGACTTATTGTGTTAGAAATACTGATTTAAAGGTAAGAAAGGTATTCAAGTGACTTATTTCGAAGAGATAAAAACAATCTTAATGTACTGTTTCTATAACTCAGTAGTTTTATAGTTGATACATCTGGTGGTCATTCCAGGTTACTGCACCAACCTCAACAATATGATGTCTTGGAATTTAGTCCTATCAAGACTAATTAAAAGATAGAAAATGTCCAGAATGGAATTATTACATATAAGTAATATTCTGAAGACATAAATAGATTTAAATATATCATTATACATGAACCTTCTTGAATTATTTTGTAATGTCCACTCTTCATAACACATGGCAATACACAGGTAGATGATCAAACAAATGTGATTTGTTCTCCATCAGTTTTGCCTGAAACACATGTTCCAGTAATCAGCATGTAAAAGGGATGGTGAAAACAAGGTGCCTCCCCTCTTTGATGACCTAAGTATGTGTTGATCACATTGAAAACAGATAAAGAGAAAAATGCAGGAATTGCTTTTGAAAATTCAGGGAAAAGCTACAAAGGTAGACGTAATATTTACATTTCTTTTAATGTTTAATGAGTCTTGATAAAATTCATATATAATTTCAAAAACAGAGCTTGCTATACTAAAAGTACATTTTAAAAGATTCATAATTCAGGGCATAATGATTTCGTATTAAAATATATAAATTTATGCTACAATATATTGACATGTTATAAAACAATTCATGGATGCTTCCTTTTAAGCTACATCCAAGTCATATTTTAAAAAGCTACAGTTTATTGTGTAAGATATTGTTATGCCAGAAACAAATAAAACTTGATCCGCAAAATAAAAATACTTTATAAAACACAGTTCTTGGTACGAAACAGTGTAGATTTAAGGAATACTATGTTGAGGACATTAAAAACACTTCAAGTACATCATATTTACATGTCATGGTCTCATTTATGTCAAAGTAAGCACATATGCTATAATAAATCGTATTACAAGGGAAACAGAGTTGCAAGACAAGAGGCAATAGAACGTTAGTATTATGCACTCAGACTTATTTCTGGATTTAGCTGTTAGACCTGAATCTATGCTGTTTTCACTTATAGCAGTGATGAGATGGTACTCTTTAACATAAAATCAAGGTAAAGAGCCATCAATGTTTAAACAAGAAACTGTCATGAGGTACTTCTTCTAATGTCTTGGGTATTTATTTAATTTTAACAATCTACAGTTATAAATAAATTAATATTAAAAATTCAACTGTTATCTCTTCGTTGATCACAACATTCAAATTCATCATAGTTTACGGTTGCGTTAGGTTTGCATCAGATGCCATGAAGGATGGTCTTAGTGTATCAAAAATAAAACGACTGTCTGGAGATTGATTGTTCTTTTGTACGTCTCAGGCCCATAGCAGTGTTGTTGTGCCTAATTTTCTTTCTTGTATATCTTTTTGTATCATGTTTTCCTTTGGTAGTATTTCTCCCCCCCCCCCCCGTTCCCGAGTGGTTTAGGAGTCGACCAATTGGCATGCAAATATGGTAGGAAGTCTTTGTTTGACAAATTCATCAGCATGATACCCCAAACGATACAGTCATCCACAGTATTTTTGTTAAGTATTTATAAGAGTACATCACATGTTTACTTTTTTACATTACCAGTCACATGACACCACTAATAGTGTAATACACTATTAATGTTACACCTATGTACAAATTGTACTCCAAGTGATGCTTTGGATCCACAGGTGTTATTTCTGTTCCTCAGGTAACCCTGTATCACATAGATAATACAGTTTCCTTAAATGGCAAAATTCACACTACAATGTTTGTTTTCCCAGCATGTGTCCTCATGTGCTAATACAGGTTTCCACTGTTATTCAACATTTTATAGCATAGGTTTCCTCATATGCAGACTTAACTTGGACTAAATAGTTTATGACATACTTCACATAAAAATAATTTTCCTGCAATATGTATCGCCATTAATTTAGATTGCCGTGTTCTCGAAAATCTGACCAAATACTTCACACTAACATATTTGTCTTTCTCCATTATGTATCTTCCTTTACATAATGACATAACCACTCAAACTAACATTGTATTATATACGTCCCACTTTTTCTACAGTATGTATAATTTTGTGTCTTCAGACCTCCACTTTCACACACAGTTTATTTTTCCTGCTTGTATCTTCATGTGCATTAGTAGATTTCCACTCTGACTAAACCCTTCATTACATACTGCAAACGTAAATGGTCCCCACTAGTATATCTTCTCATGTGCTTTTTTTAAAACCATGTCCATTCCGACGAAACCCTTTATCACATGCTGCACACTTAAATGGTTTGACCCCACCCCCACCCCCCGTATGTGTTCTCATGTGCCTTTTCAGATGTCCATTACTTTATCACATACAGCACACTTTAAAGATCAGCCATAGTCTCGTGCGTTTTTCTGATGTTCATTCTGAATGAACCCTTCATTACATACTGCACAATTAAATGGTTCCTCCCCACTCAATATATGTTCTCATGTGTTGTTTTAGAAGTCCATTCCGACGGAACCATTTATCACATACTGCACACTTAAAATATTTCTCACTAGCATGTGTTCTCATGTGCCTTTTCAGATGTCCATTCAAACGGATCCATTTATTACACATTGCACACTTCAATGGTTGTCCCCACAGTATGTGTTCTCATGTGCCTTTTCAGATGTCCATTTCGACGGAACCATTTATCACATATTGCACACTTAAAAGATTTCTCACTTGTATGTGTAAACATGTGCTTCCTCAGATATCTGGGGTCAATGAACCGTTTATCACATATTGAACACTTGATTGGTTTGTTTCCACTATGTATCTTTCTGTGCAAGTTCAGACTTCCACTTTGACTAAATCCTTTATTACATAATTCACACTTGAATGGTTTTTCATCAGTATGAGTCCTCAGGTGCACTTTTAATTCGCCATTCCGACTAAATCTTTTATCACATACCGCACACTTAAACGATTTCTCTCCAGTATGTACCCTCTTGTGATTCTTCAAAGATCCCGAGTTACTGAAGCGATTATCACATACCTCACACGTGAACGGTTTTTCTCCAGTATGTATCCTCTTGTGTGATCTCAGACTACCACTTTGACTAAACCCTTTATCACATACCTCACACTTAAATGGTTTTTCACCAGTATGAGTCGTCAGGTGCACTTTTAAATCGCCAGTCCGACTAAATCTTTCATCACATACCGCACACTTAAACGATTTCTCTCCAGTATGTACCCTCTTGTGATTCTTCAGATATCCCGAGTTACTGAAGCGTTTATCACATACCTCACACGTGAACGGTTTTTCTCCAGTATGTATCCTCTTGTGGGAGCTCAGACTACCACTTTGACTAAACCCTTTATCACAAACCTCGCACTTGAATGGTTTTTCCCCAGTATGCGTCCTCGTGTGTATTCTTAGAAGCGCACTTTTGCTAAATATTCTATTGCATATTTCACACTTCAATGTGTTTTCGGCAGTATGTTTATTCGTGTGCTTATTCCGATTTGTACTGTGACGAAACCTTTTAAAACATATATCACATTTGAATGGTTTTCGTACATTGGGTATCCTATCGTCCTTTTTCAAAAGTCCAGTTTCACAAAACATTGTATTACAGAATTCACACTTCAATTTTCTTTTCTAGTAGGAATCCGCGTATGTCTCGTTTAATATTGACTTACAGTTTGATTAAAGACTTGACCTCTAAACATTTTTCTGCTGCAATTCCTGGTGTGCAAATTAAAATTCATACTGCTACTAAATCATTTCTTAGATCTTCCACTTACCGTCGGCATCAGATAACTCAAGTCTTTATCTTCTGAACCGCAGTTTTCATACCAATGTTGTTTTTTTTCTACCCTCAGTTCTGCCACCAAGTGGAGTTTTGATTAGTAATCCCTTAATGATACACTGCATACTTCGCACATTCTATCATGCTTTTGGTCTCCTGCATATAAGCTTATCGAAGACCGTCCAAAATCCGTGCCTGCCCCTGTTTCGTGCACCACGTTTCTCGCGAGTTCATGCGTTAATCATGGATGCTGATGCCATTAAATGGGTCAATACCTTTCGTTGACAACGACAATAAGTATTGATCAGGAAATACTCGACCACATACATTTTAATAAACCATTACAGTTCAGAAAAGATAAAGCACTTCACACATATCGTTGACCTTAACATATTGCCCGTTTTTGGTTCGTGCATCACGTTTCACGCGACTTCGTTTTCGTATCCTGATGTAATTAACTGGGTCAATACTTTCATCGACAGAAGCAGTAAGTACTGATTAGAAAACATTCGACCAAATAAAATTTAAGTACATGCTACAATTCCGTAAAATAACGAAAACACAAAAGAGTATCCAATTTAACCAATGCCATTTTTTTTACTCAAGTTTGTGGCCCTGTAGTGATTGTTAGTAGTTCTAGCCGGGGTCGCTGTTCATATTTGTTTACCAAACGTTTTTTTTTTCTTTTTAAAGCGGGAAACCCATAACATGTATTTATTTATTTTTACGACAAAGGCAATGCAAAGTCTTGGTTACCATATCATGCACTAACATTTTAGGAAAATTTATGCAAATAAAGAAAAATAAAGAATGAAACTTATCACTCAGAATTTGAGGTATAAGGATGAACAATCTTTTTTATTCGTTAACATTTATAAGAAAATCGTATACAAATTCCCTACGAAATTTGAAAAGAACGAAATAATAAAATGCATCTTATTTGTTCTTCTAAACTTTGTCGTCCATGTTTTATTGCAGTTTATATGCGTGAAACAGAAAAATAAATATTTGAAAAATACGAATATTAATAATACAGACTAATAACAAGGATCAAATTATATAACTATGTATTCACACTGCCGCCTTTTACCAAAAAGTTTGGAAAGACTATTCGCACGGCCGCCTTTTACCATCTTTTTGACAGGCTATTCGCACGGCCACCGTGTGGTCAAAAACAGAAACGTTTAGCCGTACGGCGACTACTCAATCATTAGAGACAAGAAGAAAACAATGATTGTTATTAATGTAAACTGAGCTAATTATAGCACACACCCATCTTTATTCAGGACTGTTTGCATATTTAATGGTCTACATAAATTATAAGAAAGGAAATTGTTTTAGAGTATGTAATTCGTATGGCGACCGTGTACTGCATTTTGCACATCTAACTATAGTAAGATTGCGATCGCTGTTTTCAGTTTGAATTATAATTGCTATGATATGCTGTGCAAACAATCGGAGTCCATCTGGTTTTTCCCACAAGAGAATGTTGGACAATGCAAATTTCCTTTAATATTAATTTTTTGTTTTCCTCAATAGACACACATGGGAAGAGTGGAAAATAATATTAGCACGAAACTGTAATCCGTGTGGTCGAGTGAAAATGTGCATACTTATGACTCAAACAATTAAGAATCCCACTATCCTAGTTTTCATTTTACTTTGATGAATGAATGCTTGGTACTTTGATTATAACATATTTACATTAATCTCATTTACAGTATAGAGATAAATATCTAAGTGTATGCTTTGTTCTGCAAGTGTCATTCCTGTTCATCATTATCATACGGGTACTATTGCATCCTTTCATGATTCTTCAAACTTCCACGGTTACATACATTTCATGGCACACTTCAAACTTCCACGGTTACATACATTTCATGGCACACTTCAAACTTTCACGGTTACATACCATTCATGGCACACTTCAAACTTCCACGGTTACATACATTTCATGGCACATTTCAGACTTCCACGGTTGCATACATTTCATGGCACACTTCAAACTTCCACGGTTACATGCATTTCATGGCTCATTTCAGATTTCCACGGTTACATACATTTCATGGCACATTTCAGACTTCCACGGTTACATTCATTTCATGGCACACTTCAAACTTCCGCGGTTACATACATTTCATGGCACACTTCAAACTTCCACGGTTATATACATTTCATGGCACATTTCAGACTTCCACGGTTGCATACATTTCATGGCACACTTACAACTTCCACGATTGCATACATTTCATGGCACATTTCAGACTTCCACGGTTACATACATTTCATGGCACATTTCAGACTACAATATTTGTTTTCCTTGTATGTTGTCCTCATGTTGTACTAACTCAGATTTCCACTGTTACTATACCTTTTATAGCATACTTTTGACACCTTTTCAGATCGTGTCCACATATGATTAGCTAGATATTAAATTTGACTGAACAGTTAATTACATACTTCACGATCAATTTTTTGGTCTTCCAGCAATGTATGTCTTCACGTGCCAATTTATATTTCCATTCTCATAAAATGTTTGACGTCATACTTCACATTTAAATGTTTCTTCTTCACTATGTATATTCATGCGCACGTTCATATTTTCACTTTGACTAAATCGTTTATCATATATTTTTAACCCTAATGATTTTTCACTAGCATGTTTCCCTGTTCTACACATGTCATGAACCGTTTAACGTTTCTTCATTTGCCTTTTGGTTCGGGCAACACGTTTGTCACGACTTCACGAGCTGATTTTGAGATCCTGATGTCATTTACTGGGTCAATACCTTTTGTTGACAACCACAATAAGTATTGATTAGGAAATATTGGAACAAATGAATAACTCACTACATTTCCAAGAAAACGAAAGCACAATACAAATATTCAAATAACTAATGCCAATTGCTGGCTTTTCGTTTGTGGCTCTGGAGCGAGTGTTAGCAATTCATGCCAGTGCTATTGTTTACATGTTTATTCACCGGACATGTTGTTGTTGTTGTTGTTATTGTTGTTGTAGGGTTTAGCGCCATTTTTCAGCACACGATAGGTTATACATGGCGGCCATTTTTGTTATTGAAGGAAAACCCCAGAGAAACCCCCATAGAGAACCATCGATCTACGAGAAGCTACTGCCAAGCTTTCTCACATATCCACCTTGTCGAATCTGAGATTCGAACCAAAGCAGGCAGAGTTGAGATCAGAGCTGTATTATCGGTAAGGCTGACTAGGCTGAAGCCTAGGGGCCCTCCAAGAGCAGGAGCCTATGCAACCTTTAGTCATGATATGGCAATGCTGCGTAATCGAAAATTCCACATTAAACAAATTCCTACTCCATGCCACAAGAATCAGACTGCTGCTAAATTCCACCTTTTGAAATCATTTTTTCTATGTTTGTATTACTTAAAAGAGCGCGAAATTCGCGGGTGGATGTCGAGGGGCCCAAAGAAGCTCGAAGCCTAGCAGCCCTGTCATGGGTTAATACGGCACTGGTTGAGATGGCAATAATCTGTAACGGACAAACCTGTAGACTACTCGGTCATTCGGGGTCACTGGTTTACCGGACCTAATTATTAGGGGGAAACAAAACAGTTATATTTTGTTACGGAAAAGGGAATGCAAAATCCAGCTTATTAAAACACGCATCTGTTACCCGCTTTAGGACAATATGTAGCAAAAAGACATCTGTACAGAATGAAATTTTTCAATTAAATATATAGATATAAGGAGAACAATCTGTGTTATTCAATACAGTTAGAAAATAGAAATCTTATAAAAATTCACGACGTGTAATTGTCACGGTAATTGTATCTAAATTTGTAAAGGGAAAAAAGAAGAAATAAAATATGCATCTTATATTTATCGTTGATATTTTTGTCCTCAATGTTTTATTGCAATTCACATGCGTGTAAAATAAGTACACGCCATATATGAATATAAATAATACATGATACCATAAACGATATAATATTGTAACTGCATATTAGCATGGCAGTCGTGTATCAGCTTTAGGAAAGACCATTCGGGAAAAGTAAACACAGTACTTCCGGTTATGTAAACTGAACTAAACATAACATATACCCGTCTTTAGCTTTACAGGTTTCCTAGCCGATTAATTGGTCTATGCAAATTGTAAAACACGAAAATGTTCCCTAGTAAATAGTTCGTATGGCGGCTGTCACGGAATTGTGTAAATCCTTTTATTTATTAAATTCATGTAGGTTTCGTTTTTGTGTACAACGATACCCAAGGATTATATATAAATATAATCTGTACCAATACAGGTTTAAAAAGCAATGAATACATTTGCACATTTCTCTAATATGATTAAACGCCGCTAAAAATTGTATACATTGAACACAAAAAATATTCTAACAAGAGAAATGACCTATCCATTTTGATTCCGTTCCCGAAGGTATGTGTGATCATCGGATTTGACTTCGACAATTTATATGATTACCTGCTTCCAATATCAAAGATATTTCCAGGTTCCGGTATTTGATGAGACCTTAGTTCCTGCATTTGATGAGACCTTAGTTCCGGTATTTGATGAAATTTTAGTTCCAGCATTTGATCAGACCTTAGTTCTGGTTTTTGAGATCGCCCATCTGATGGTATGCGGTCATTAGATTATTCCGTGTTCGTCAACAACTGGTAAGTTCGATACATGGAAGTCGTTTAGTATGGTGGGTAAAGTTAATTACAATTTAGACGACGAACATAAAACTCAAAATTGGTAAATAATGTCGGTCTCTGAAATATCTGTACAATAAATTGTACAATTTTCCACATATCAGATACTATTTTAAGTGTCGGATGTAATAATGAGTTACAATTCTAATGTCAGACATAGTGAGTGACAATTCTAAATGTCAGACATAGTGAGTTACAACTACAAATATCAGTCATAGTGAGTTACAACTCAGACATAATGAGTTTTAACTACAAATATCAGACATAGTGAGTGACAATTCTAAATATCAGACATAGTGAGTGGCAATTCTAAATATCAGACATGACATAGTGAGTTACAACTACAAATATCAGTCATAGTGAGTTACAACTAGAAATGTCAGACATAGTGAGTTTTAACTACAAATGTTAGACATAGTGAGTTACAACTACAAATGTCAGACATAGTGAGTTACAACTGCGAATGTCAGGCATAGTGAGTTACAACTGCAAATATCAGACATAATGAGTTACATCTGTAAATGTCAGACATAGTGAGTTACATCTGCAAATGTAAGACATAGTGAGTTACAACTGCAAATGTCAGACATAGTGAGTTACAACTATTAGGAATTGATTTTTAGTAAAATTAATAAGATTACTATTTTCTTTAAATTGTATTAAAGTAATGTTTTATATTAAAGTAAGTTCTAATGTGTGTTAAGATTTATTTCCAAAGCACAACTATATATTAATGGAGGGAAAATAGTTGATGTGCAAAGCATAAGTTGGCAACGTAAATCACTAGCTATACGAATGTACATTATTGTGTGGAATTAGGTTATAAAGCAAAATTCTTACTGGGTCAGTCAGCTCCTAAGTCTTATCAGTGAAACATATATTCTGTGAAACCAGACATTGGCAAAAGTCTAATTCGGTTAATAAAAAATTAGAACAAACTTCCGTGCTAACGTAAATACAGAATGGTTCTTATCTAATGATGGACAGTCGTCGCTACAAAATGGTTCTTATCTAATGATTAACAGACATCGCTGCTGGCTTAGTATGTTAAAACATGTTGCTGGCTTAGAATATGAAGGGATTATCATATTTGGACCAAACTTGTGCCAAACGAAGATAGATAAACTACAAATTTGAGTTTTACCTTATGTCAGTTGACGTCAAATTAAGCCGGTTTTGACCGGGAGAAACTGATTCTTACCTAAGAGAGCGGACATTATTTCTCACCGATACCTTAAACCTGACACAAGATGCGTATAAACAGACCACGCATTAAAGGGTCAGGTCAGTTCCGTATCGATGGGAAAATAGTCTTTTGTCTTCTCATTTCAGGTAAAACAATTGTATATGTCATAACTTCTTTAGGAATAAAGTACTTTTAATGTTTGAGATTTTAATAGTAACATTGTTATGTTAGCAACATTGTTCGCTTAACACTTTTATTATAATATATTGTAAATGGAATGTTTAAATGTTCTAAAGAATTATTTTTTAATTTATATTTATGTAATTTTATTGTAAAGGTTGAATTCGCTACAAACATCATGTTTTGATTTAATGATTGATATAAAATATTCCTTAAGTAAGAGAGAATAATATCTAGCAATATATTTTAAATCTATATTCTATTTTAAAATAAGTAAAATGCATTTCTTTAAATTAATTGTTACATTAACTATGGTTATTACATTTTATTCCTTAGGCTATCTTGAAATTGATCGAGAATTAACTATTTGTATAATATTCTAAAATGCAGAAGTTATACGAATGAATGAAGTTGGAAAGTTTAAAAAGGAAAATATAATATGTTTTTCATGAATTTTTATTATAAAGTTTTTAGATGTGTTTCTAGAATGTAGTCAATATATGTGTGTTGATTAATTAAATAAAGTCAGTTCAGTATCGATGGGAAAATTGACTTTTGTCTTCTCATTTCAGATGTAGTGTAGCTGTTTTATCAAATCGGCGGCACGCTTTTAAGAGAGCCTTCTCTTCTTTTCTCTCTCTCTCTCTCTCTCTCTCTCTCTCTCTCTCTCTCTCTCTCTCTCTCTCTCTTTCTCTCTCTCTCTCTCTTGGTATGACAACGACCCGTTTTTGTCTTTATAACACAACTGCAAATATCAGACATAGTGAGTTACATCTGTAAATGTCAGACATAGTGAGAGTTACATCTGCAAATGTCAGACATAGTGAGTTACAACTGCAAATGTCAGACATAGTGAGTTACAACTGCAAATGTCAGACATAGTGAGTTACATCTGCAAATATCAGACATAGTGAGAGTTACATCTGCAAATGTCAGACATAGTGAGTTACAACTGTAAATGTCAGACATAATGAGTTACAACTGCGAACATCAGACATAGTTAGTTACATCTGCAAATGTCAGACATAGTGAGTTACAACTGCAAATGTCAGACATAGTGAGTTACATCTGCAAATGTCAGACATAGTGAGTTACAACTTCAAATATCAGACATAGTGAGTTACATCTGCAAATGTCAGACATAGTGAGTTACAACTTCAAATGTCAAACAGTGAGTTACAACTGCGAATATCAGACATAGTGAGTTACATCTGCAAATGTCAGATATAGTAGGGAGATGCTATTCAAGATGTCAGACAAGGTAATGATATAAAATTCAAGATCTCGGATATAATAGTGAAATTCAGTTTTTAATGTCAGATATATTAGTGCGATACAATTACAATTTGTAATGCCTGATATGGTAGTGAGATAAAATTGTGACTGTCAGATATTGCAGTGAGATACAAATAAATTGTCAGATAAAGTAGTGAGATTCTGTTTATTTCAGACAAGGTGGTGAGATAAAATGTCTTATACAGTATGATACAAGTCAAGTTGTCAGATATAATGATGCGATGCAATTCTAAATATCATTTATGCTCTGATATGATGTTGTGACAACATTTCAAATGTCTGATATGTCAGTGAGATACAGTGAGAAATATTACATATAGTAGCGATATGCAATTTTAAATGTGAGATATAGTGGCGAAGTAATTTTGTCTTATGAAAAGACAATCTTAAGGAAGAGGCATAAAATTTCGATCCGAAATAGCTTCACATTCAAATAAGTTTTCAATATATGAAAATGCTAGCTTTTGTTTTTCAAAACCAGACGTTTACCTTAAAACTGTTGGAAATACTCAAATACTTTGAAAATAAATTCTTGGATTCCTTAACAACACACCTTCTGGAGTTTGTCATCCACAAGAAAATATACCAAATTGGTGTTAAACTATTTCTACTGATTTCATTCTTGACCTTTTTAAGGCACCGTGTGTCTTTTGCTTTCTCATTGACGTTCGATTATTATTGTTCAACCCAAATGAACATCAATTCCAGCCCAGTGAGTTACGGCTCCTATCGCTGTTTGTTTTGCACTTGCGCATAACACTTTCTTTTATTCAGGTCAAAGTTTCACACAATAATTTGCGTAACTGGCGGTTGCTGACAAATGTCGGCGTGGAAATGTAACTGCACGCGCCGAAGTGACGGGTGTGGAAATGTGTTTCGCAGAAAAACCCTTAAATCGTCCATTACCTGTATGCTGAGACGTTTATACCCTCACGAGCAAGCGCACATTTCTCCCAATAGGTGGAACTAGGTTGTACATAGAGACGATGAGGCTTTGTAGACACTCTAGCTTTGTAACACGACAATTACCTGCTCTCTAAATATAGTCAGTCATTTTTTGATTTTGAATTCACCAGGGTCATTGTGAAGGGATGGAGTGAGTAGGATTGTGTCATGGTTTAGGGATGGAGTGAGTAAGGTTGTGTCATGGTTTAGGGATGGAGTGAGTAGGATTGTGTCATGGTTTAGGGATAGAGTGAGTAGGATTGTGTCATGGTTTAGGGATGGAGTGAGTAGGATTGTGTCATGGTTAAGGGATGGAGTGAGTAGGATTGTGTCATAGTTAAGGGATGGAGTGAGTAGGATTGTGTCATGGTTAAGGGATGGAGTGAGTAGGATTGTGTCATAGTTAAGGGATGGAGTAAGTAGGATTGTGTCATAGTTAAGGGATGGAGTGAGTAGGATTGTGTCATGGTTTAGGGATGGAGTGAGTAGGATTGTGTCATGGTTTAGGGATGGAGTGAGTAGGATTGTGTCATGGTTTAGGGATAGAGTGAGTAGGATTGTGTCATGGTTTAGGGATGGAGTGAGTAGGATTGTGTCGTGGTTAAGGGATGGAGTGAGTAGGATTGTGTCATAGTTAAGGGATGGAGTGAGTAGGATTGTCATGGTTAAAGGATGCAGTGAGTAGGATTGTGTCATGGTTAAGGGATGGAGTGAGTAGGATTGTGTCATAGTTAAGGGATGGAGTGAGTAGTATTGTGTCATGGTTAAGGGATGGAGTGAGTAGGATTGTGTCATGGTTTAGGGATGGAGTGAGTAGGATTGTGTCATGGTTTAGGGATGGAGTGAGTAGGATTGTGTCATGGTTAAGGGATGGAGTGAGTAGGATTGTGTCATGGTTTAGGGATGGAGTGAGTAGGATTGTGTCATGGTTTAGGGATGGAGTGAGTAGGATTGTGTCATGGTTTAGGGATGGAGTGAGTAGGATTGTGTCATGGTTTTGGGATGGAGTGAGTAGGATTGTGTCATGGTTTAGGGATGGAGTGAGTAGGAATGTGTCATGGTTTAGGGATGGAGTGAGTAGGATTGTGTCATGGTTTAGGGATGGAGTGAGTAGGATTGTGTCATGGTTTAGGGATGGAGTGAGTAGGATTGTGTCATGGTTTAGGGATGGAGTGAGTAGGATTGTGTAGGAGAACAGTTATGGACATATCCAGTTTTCAGAATTACAGCTGTCTTGCTTATGGGGCGTTAGAAAACATAAATCCGTTGGTGAATGATTTTGATTAAGCAGTTTTCTAAATTATAATTACGGCTTTGATTCAAATACTGGCTCTACTTCATTTAAACTACCAGAACAAAAGCTGTGTACGAAGGACGTGACTCATCTTCAAACAAAATGTTACTATGGTTTGACTCCTGCAGAAGAACTTGCTAAGGAGGATGCTTACTTGATAAAGTCTTAAAGATATTTGATACCTAATATCTCAGCCTCGAGCAAGGTCTATTCTTAGGCTATTCCTTCCATCCTTACCCTCCAACTCGCATAAATGTTTGCCACGAATCATCCATCAACACCAACCCCCAACTCGCATAACTGTTAGATACGAATCATCCATCATCACCAACCTCCTACTAGCATAAATGTTAGCCACGAATCATCATCACCACCAACCTCCAGTTCGCATAAATGTTAGCTATGAATCATCCATCACCAATCATTAATACCAACCTCCAACTCGCATAAATGTTAGATACGAATCATCCATCAACACCAACCTCCAACTCACATAAACGTTAGATACGAATCATACATTTCGCATAAAACGTTATGCATGAATCATTCATCATCACCAACCTCCGACTTTCAGAAATCTTAGCAAGAAATCATCCACGCCACAGTAATACGTCTGTAATTAAAATATCACCTACCCTAATCTACTTCTCAATAACAAAAACGACACCTTTCCCATATCTACTTCTGTGTAACTAACAGGACATTTTGCCTAATCTACTTCTGTGTTGACAACATGACGCCTTTCTTGGTCCACTTTTGTGTGACTAATTGGATAACTTCCCTAATTAACTTCTGTATAACCAAGAAAACACAATTGCTAATCGATTTCTGTGAAAGTAATAGGACAACCTCCCTAATCCACTTCTATGTAATTAAAAGGAACATTTCCCTGCGCCACCTCTGTGTTTATGTCGAAAAAGTGTATCTAGCAAAATGTTAAGCTTTATTAATCGAACACTGGATATTATCTATACTAAAGTAAAACATAATGTAAGTTCATTAAAAGTTGATCTTTAATGTGTTCAACTTGCAGGCATTGCATTTTCATGTGGGACCGAAACCACCTAGTACTTTTTCATGTTCCGCCCACGTCCAGCAGACAACGAACTGACCTTCAATGTTATTTGCAACTATTAGCTAAGATGTACTGCTTTGGAGAAATGAAAGATATATAATGTTACATTATGTATGCAAATATAAAACCACCATTAGTCTAATTTGTAATTACAAGCAGTCGCATCGTCAAGATTGTTTCATGTACATTGCAAGGTTATACAAAATATGTGGAATTAAGAAAGCCAATTTGTTCTACTTGTCGTTGAAGTCGCATGATATGTTGTCTCTCTGCATGTTTGACAATTGTAATAACCAACAAATCGATTATGTAATGTACTTGGTAGATTATCATTCATTCGTCCATATCACTATTTAAATAATTTTTCTTGTCATTGAGCCTGTTAATTGTTGTTGTTGTTGCTGTTGTTGTAGCGTTTAACCTGATTTTCAGCTCATGATAAGCTTACATGGCGGCCAGTATTAATGGTGGAGGAAGAACCCGGGAAAATTCCCGGAAAGAACTACCGGCCCCGCGATAAGCTACTGGCAAGCATTCTTACATACCCATATTGGCCTAACCCTCGACTCGAACCCACGTAGACAGGGGTGAGATGGCATTGATCCGTAACGGTGAGCGCTTTAGACCACTCAGACTCTCGGGTCCCAAGTCTGTTGATTGTGATATGACTTCCATTTTTAAACTAGAAATTTATGCAGACGAGGCTTCCAGCCATTCTTGTCAGATTGTATCATTTACCATGCATCACAGTTACATCCTTTGGTGTAAACATTATATATTAATTTTGTGCCAGCCCAGCTAATTCCCTATATCATTGGAAACACTACATATAAAACATGAATTGAAAATCGGTCCACTCACCCTAGGCGCATGGAACGTATGCACATTTTGGGACAGACGTGATGTTGACAGACCTCCGAGTAGAACTGACCTGATTGGCAGGGAGCTAGTCAGATATAGCGTTGAAATCCGCTTTGCGGGAAAGGGCGAACGTTGCAAAAGGCGTGCTGGCAACACCTTCTTTTGGTGCTGAACAGAAAGTGAGGAGCGACGTGACGTTGGAGTAGGTTTGGCAGTAAAGACAACTTTTGTTAACAAGTTTGCTGGGCTTTCAAATTACAGGGTTACGTCCATGACACTCCACTGTCGAATGGAATAAAAAATAGTCAATATCATCAGTGCCAAAGTTCCCACCATGGCCAATCCAATGAAGGACACATTTTATGAAGAAATCCACTCCATCATTACCTCTGTTCATAAATCTGATATAGCTCATCATGATTGGTGATCTCAATGCAAGAGTCGTCTCTGACAACATCTCTTAGGAAGGGTCATTGGAAATTATTATGTCCGCCACCGCTGCAACATCAATGGTATTCTATTCCTTCTGAGTTGCACAGAGTATGAACCATTTGCTGGTCACCAACCTAATCTTCCGCCTCCCTACACGAACAAGAACGACATGAATGCATCCCCGATCTAAGCACTAAAATCTCATGGACTACATGATAGGCAGGAAGAAGGATATATAAGGATATATGGGTGATCAAATCCATGTGTGGTGCAGAATATTAGACGGACCACCGCCTTGCATTCTCTAAGCTAAACATCCGTATAGAACTTATCAGACGCCCACAAGGCCAGAATATTCCAAAAGGCTGAACATCGCCAAGCGGAAGAACTTGCACTTCTAATCGACCTTTCTCATCCCTAAAAAAAGCCATTTTCAGCCCACCTCTCTGGACAAGATTGTGAAGGCAACATGTGAGACCATTAGAGAGCTAATATACAACTCTACCAGAGACATCTTAGGGCCTTACCTAAAAAAGCACAAAGACTGATGTGATAGGAATTTCGAAAATATCAGTTAGCTGTTGGATGAAAAACATCTTCTCCACAAAGCATGCATAAGTGATCGACAGTCCACCTGAAAAATAGACTCCGTCAATAACATCCTTAGGACTGTTCAACAGACACTTCGGCAGATGCAAAGGTTTTAACTGAGTAACAAAGCTGATGAAATCCAACGCAACGCTGTCAAGCATGATATGAAGAGGTTTGATGATGCGCTTAGACTCAGCAGAGATATACAAGGATGGCGATGCAGTGCTGATTGACATTTTTCATCAGTTGTTTCATCTCATGTGGAAAAAGCGACGATCCCAGGGATTCAAGGTTGCTACTATTATACACCTGTTTAAGCGCAAAGGAAATCACCAGGCTTGTGCTAACTACCAGGTTATCTCTTTGCTCTCCATCACAAACACGATACTCACCAGGATTCTTCTCAACCGTCTCACAACACACCTTGACCATGGACTCCTACTAGAAAACCAGTGTGGATTCCGAAAGGAGAGTGGAACCCTCGACATGGTGTTCATGCTAGGCAGTTGCAAGAAAAACTCCAAGAGCAGAACACTGACCGTTTCTCTACCTATGTCAGCCTGATTAAGGCCTTCTACACTGTTAGAGAGGGTATGTAGACGATCATGGCCAAGTACGGATGTCCAAGGTGCAGAAATTCCACGATGGTATTGAAGCTAGAGTCCGGAACAATGATGAGACATCAGATCGCTTTCCTCTTCATATGGAGTGAATCAGGACTGTATACTGGCGCCAACCCTTTTCGGTCTCATGTTCTCAGTCATGCTCACTGATGCCTTCAGAGATGATGACGTTGGAATCAGCATCAGATACTGAATCGATGGCAAACTGTTCAACCGCAGGACGCTCCAAGCGAACACTAATGTTGAAGCATACATTACCAGAGACTTTATATTTGTTGATCACTGCGACCTCAACGCCGGCTCTGAAGCTGACGTGCAAAGCAGTGTCGACAAATTCTCTGATGCTTTCACAAATTGTATCCTTACGATAAACACGAAGCAGAATGTTTCAGTCAGCCTCAGGAAACCGTATGCTGAGTCAAAAATCAGAGTCAACGGCTGCAAATTGAGCGCAATGAACATGTTTACATATTTGGTCAGCACTCTGTCCCAGAATGTTTTTATAGATGACGAAGTGTATACCAGGATTGCAAAGACCAGCGTAGCTCTCGGTAGACTACACGACAAGGTATGGAACAGAAGATGCATTAGTCTTCAGAAACCGTTGAAGTTGTATTGAGATATAGTACATCCTGTTTTAATATATGCCTGCGAAACCTGAACAGTATACCAGTACCATGCAAACAAGTTGAACCACTTCCACACTACCTGCCTCAGAAGACTCCTAAACATCAAATAGCAAGACGGGATCACGGATACTGAGATCCAATCTCAATCAAACCTTCCCAGTATCTACACCATCACGATTTAATCCCAGATGCGATGTGAAGGCAAGGTAGCTTGCATGCCAGACCACCGGGGTCCAAAACATTTCTCTTATGCCGTGCTTGAATATTGAAAATGCAACAAAGGAAGCCAAAGGAAACTATACAAGGACATTTTGAAGACGTCATTGAAGAACATTTTTGTTAGCTAAGACACGTGGGAGCAGATTGGCCAGGACAGGGCTGTTTTGGGTTCTCTTCCATCACAAAAGGTGCTGCCGTTTGCGATGATGATCGGACAGCCATGGCAGAACAACAGAGACAGTCTTGGAAGGAAACCCCGAGGCAGTGACCACACAATCAGCGTTGCGACCATCCCATGTCCATAATGCCATAGAACATTCAGGGCGCACATCGATATATATATATATATATATATATATATATATATATATATATATATATATATATATATATATATATATATATATATATATATATATATACATATATATATATATATATATATATATATATATATATATATATATATATATATATATATATATATATATGACACATATATGTTGCACAGACCTCGTCATCTGTCAATGATATTATTACTGATTTATACTTATTACGATTTAAATGATAGAAAACAAAGTAATGAGCATGTTTTTATTCTCACAACTTATAATTGTATACAAAATTAAATACACAGATATATTACAACCAGTAACATGCAATATTTCGAGTAAAGTCTAATTTGAAAAGTTGAAGGATTAAAGTCCTATTCTTACACGAAAATATGCGAATCAAGTTTATAAATGAAACAGTAATGAAAAATGGAGTTCTATTTTCAAGGTGCAGGTAAAACTAAATATCTGACAAAAAGCAGTTGCACTTGTTTATTTTCTGTAACAATCGATACTCTCCTACACGAGGCAGGTGCATTTGGATTTATCCGCTATTTGTTTACATTATAGGGTCTTTAATTGTTAGAAAGAAAACTGCACCGTTAATTCAATGCATTCAATTTTGATATTGTATTTAAATTAATTTATATGTGTATATATATATATATATATATATATATATATATATATATATATATATATATATATATATATATATATATATATATATATATAAATTCACAGCACGAAATCTAGGTAGTATGATAACAAAGCATGTTTTCAACGGTTGCGATATAAGAACATAAATCCTTCATAAATATTGCAATCTCGACGGAAATATAATCTGACCCTTACCACAATGCCATTATGTAAACCTTCCACCGTGTGAGTACCTTTAACTGCTTATATTATCTATTGACTGATTTCATTCGAAGGAATACTCCAAAAGAACTTGTACCAACTTGTACCAACTTGTACCAAAAATACAAATATTGATTACAATTACAGATAAACGCAATAAATCTTTCAGTAGAGAGAATATCTGATATTGTTTCAGGTATAATCCTCATTATTCGCCATCCTTGTGCATAACTGAAATAGCATTAGTAATTAAAGCTATATTTCATCTCAAAACCGTTATTTAGATAAGTCTACCAGCGTGCTCTTATTATCGCTCAGCAATGTGAAAGTATGGTCTTTTCACCAGAATTCATTCATATGGTTTGTTTTAATGTTGG
Source organism: Unio pictorum (assembly GCA_030141615.1). NCBI lineage: Eukaryota > Metazoa > Mollusca > Bivalvia > Unionida > Unionidae > Unio > Unio pictorum. The sequence continues at coordinate 1,440,799 of JARLTB010000240.1, read as the reverse complement.
GAAACCCTCGTGTTCAAAACTCAAAGACTTCGGACTTTGATAACGCACTCTCTTTACTGACATGTGTTCCGCTGAATGTCTTTGCATTTTAGATTGGTTTACTACATTAGGTGTAGTGCCAGACACAAACTAATATTTATGAAAACATGAAAGCTGAGGGCATTTATTGCGCTAACTCTTGAAGTAGTCATGGGTTGGCTTTTTGTTCCGTTGCAATGGTGACGTTATTCCTGTTTAATCAACATTGTGACTGTATCGTGCGACAAATAATGTGCAAAAAAAAGTCATTGTCTTTTTCAACTGCCAATCATTTAATCGATACGTTAGGTTTATATTCACCTAACCTTATTTTGTCACTGACTCACTGATTTATCACTTTATAAACATTTTCACAACTAATTTGGTCATATCATAATCTCGCTTTCAATGTTTTTGTTTTGTTTCTTTTCTTTTTTTTTGGGGGGGGGGGGTCGGGGTGCGATGAAACTGCATCTTAAATGTGTTTATCACTCGTGTTACAAAATTCCACTGAAGCTGAAACAAGTCCTATCCTGATACATGTATAATTTTCTGCTAATCAATATATTTTATTCGATATGTGGCATAATTCTTGTATATAACGTTATTTTATCAAGGTCCCTTTCCGATTCTTAGAGTTTCAGGATTCGACATTGGGATCACCTCGAAAATTTCTGTAAGACAGAAATATGTCCCGGATATATGTCGGCTCAGTAATTTACAGGGGGAAAAAATTTATGTAGTAACCAGAAACATCAATCTATTTGCAGTACCCCAACTATTTATATGTGTCTACAGACTATAGGACCAAGACGTGCCGAATAAAACAATAGTTCCACGACTTTGTAAGTTTTCGGTCAATGCGCTATTTTGGTTGTGAATAACAAATGTTGTCCTAAAAGCAGTAAAGGGAATACATTCGGGCTGTGATCCTATGTATTCATTATGAATTTGCGGGTTAGGATTTGATTTACAATAACTAAAATGATTAGCTGTAAAAGCAGTCCATCAACACACCCGCATGACTGTGCTTTATACTTTCTAATCTGATTCAATTCGTGGTACTACATTAATTTACTGACAGAATAATAGCAAAAAATATAAGGAACTAATAAAACACAGTCACTGATCGTAGTCAAAACAATTTGGTATACATAATGTAGAAAGAGGCTTTGAATTACACTGTAGTTTTCTGAGAGTCATAGTCCGGCCCAACATAGATGAAACATGCATCTCAAAGACTGAAAAATAATATTTATACTGGACGCAGCTCCATATAAATAGGACACAGTCACCAGATATGGATTTTTTTTAAAAAAAAAAGCAGTTCTGTGTTATTTAGTTCCTTATATTTTTGCTTTAATAAAACAAAACCTATTTGAATTAAGTGAACAGAAAAATTAGGGCACAAGTTCGATTATTTTCCCGATATTGCTGTGAGCCTGGTCATGTACATTTAACAAGTTCGATTATTTTCCCGATATTGCTGTGAGCCTGGTCATGTACATTTAACAAGTTCGATTATTTTCCCGATATTGCTGTGAGCCTGGTCATGTACATTTAACAAGTTCGATTATTTTCCCGATATTGCTGTGAACCTGGTCATGTACATTTAACAAGTTCGATTATTTTCCCGATATTGCTGTGAGCCTGGTCATGTACATTTAAGAGATGTCACTGTATGTTTCTCCTTCTGTGCGATTAATAAATAGGACAATTTACATGTATACAATCCGAGTGTAGGATTCTTAATTGTTTGAATGAAAATAGGTACAGATGAAACTACAACAGGAGTTTGCATAACGTCCTATAAATGTTTTAAAAATAGTGCTTAATTTGGTGGGAAGTTTATTATCAAAGACTTTCCACTGCGGCAAACATTCTGTTTCAAAAACTTGTTTTGGCAACTTTTCTTCTCGTTCGATTCTGACAAGCAGATAGAACTTGACTTAATTCTTCCTCCAGCTGCACAAGAAAAGGAACGGTTAAAAGAAAAAATTGTGGATATACTATAGCTAAGCGGTGCTGACGTGTTATTGATTACAGAAGATTACTATGCTATCAAGCTAGTCATATTGACGTTGTATGCTATGTATAAATTGCATAAGGGTTACTCGTGCAATATGAATATAGCAAACAATCCATTATGCTATACAGATATGGCATAAAAAAGAAGAGAGTTAAGGGACTTGAAATCCTCAGAATGGTACTCGAACAAAGAAATTTCGCAAGTCTCGTTTTGAGTCACGATCAAGCGTCCTGATTGTGAATACGCAATGCATTTGGGGTAATTTAATCCATCCTGAGCTGTTAATACTTCCCACAGTCTACCGTTTTTAGTCAACATGTACGCTGTACTGTTACATAACACTATAGTGTTGTCGTCCTTATCTGTGCATAGACCCTGCAAGTTGATAAAATTGTCATTGAGGTGGAAATCCTCTGTAGAGAATATTCTCAGAAGCTTGCCGTCAAAATGGAAGATTTTTATTGAGCTGTTTCCTGAATCAGAAACGATAATTTGTTTCTGTGTATTAACACACACGAAGTAGGGATGATCGAATTCTCTCGGCCCGTTCCCATAGGAACCGAAAGTCTTACAAATGCCTCCACTTGGATACAAAACATATACACAGTGTTTGCATATATCGGTGATTACAAGAAAACTGTCATAGGTAACAGCTAGTCCATATGGAAACTCCAAAACGTTAGCACCACCGAATTTCGACTGTAAGTCACCACTTTGCGAGAATATTTTCACACTGGCATTAACAGTATCAGTTACGGCTATACAATCGTCTGTTGTCATGGCAACGCATAAAGGGTAACACAGTTGATTATCCTCATTACCTTTCTTTCCGAATGTATATTTGAACACTCCATCAGCTGAAAATATCTGTATACGATGGTTCTCTGTATCAACTATGATGATATTGCCTGAAACGAAATTAAATATATACCTCCCAATTAATCATGTATGTGTGATGGAAAACAGGCCATTGTCAGCCCAATGTATATAACTTAGATTACCATTGCAATTTGATGGGACCTTTGTAATATTTTCAAGAACTGGAACCATGTTGATGTAATGCTTAGTCTGTCTTAAAAAGAATCATGAAAGCAAAATGTCTTGACTAATATCCATAGATAACGTTTGATTTGTTATTTCACGATGGCAGACAACACTCGTAAAGTATACAGTGGGATTCCTGGTTTAGTCGCTTGCAATGACATCCTGAACACTAAAGTCCTACATTTTCTCGCTATTTTAAATATCTTCTAACAATTGGACAACAAGATATTAACGAGTCTATAGCGGTCCTGGCGATTCAAAAGTAGGTATGCTTACATTGCGTCATGTAATATCCATACTCTATGAATGTCTTTTGGTTTTAAAAACTTCTTGAATTTTATCGAAGTTTGGTACCATTTATTCACTTGACTAATTTCTCCACAAAAATGTATCTATAGGTTAGGAGAACTATTTTGGGGCATAATACTTCCAAAACAATACCCTAGGTAAATATTATTGTAACAAAGTGTAACATTTATATTTTTTAATGCTTCAAATATTTTAAAATATTCCCAAATTAAGTATTTTAAAAAGTGGTCGTCACAAATTATTTTATTACCAGAAATATATGCTACCAAGCTTTTATCAAACATAAGAAGCAAACATTTTTTTTAAGGATGGTTGTTCGAATAATAAAGGCGTAATGATGGACTCTTCTTGTAAATATCTAGTGAGTTGATGTTTGAATCATAGAAATGTGTAATGATGGACGTTTAAGTCAGAAATGTGTCATGATGGCCGTTTAAGTCAGAAATGTGTTATGATGACGTTTAAGTCAGAAATGTGTAATGATGGACGTTTAAATGTTTCAAAATGAACATTTGTGTCAAAGAAATGTGTCAAAATGGACATTTGTGTCAAAGAAATGTGTCAATATGGACATTTGTGTCAACGAAATGTTTCAAAATGGACATTATGTCAAAGAAATGTGTCAAAATGGACATTTGTGTCAAAGAAATGTGTCAAAATGGACATTTGTGTGAAAGAAAAGTTTCAAAATGGACATTTGTGTCAACGAAATGTTTCAAAATGGACATTTATGTCAATTCAAAATGGACATTTGTGTCAAGTCAAAATACACATTTCTGTCAAAGAAATGAATCAAAATTGACTTAAGATTCAAATGAAATGTATCAAGATGAACGTTTGATTCAAAGTGGAAAACTTGACGTGTGGTTCATAGAAATGTGCCTCATTTCGAGGACAATGAGATTCAGTAACTACTCACGTTGAAAAGCGTTTTTAAGATTGGTATTGTTTTGCATCTAAGACGTATTACATGATGTGACCAATGTAATACCAGTTTTGCAAATCAATCAATAATGAATCACCAATCTGACTCCTGAATGAATGGAAACGCCATGTTACCTTTTCATAAAGAACGAAACACAAATTTACCCTTCATTACATTATAAAACATCAATTGTACTAATCAATCACAAACTAGGAAACACCAATCAATCACAAACTAGGAAACACCAATCAATCACAAACTAGGAAACACCAATCAATCACAAAATAGGAAACATCAATCAATCACAAACTAGGAAACACCAATCAATCACAAACTAGGAAGTTTACCCACCAATATATCAAGAAACACCATATTTATCAATCAATGCAGCGTAAAACACCAACTGTACCCATCAGCGTGTCGTAAAATACCAACTGTGCCCATCAGTGTGTCGTAAAACACCAAATGTGCCAATCAGTGTGTCGTAAAAAACCAACTATGTGCCCATCAGTGTCGTAAAGCACCAACTGTGCCCATCAGTGTGTTGTAAATCACCAACTGTGCCCATCAATGTGTCGTAAAACAACAATTGTGCCCATCAGTGTGTCGTGAAACATTTGATGAAAATGGAACGCTCGTTAAATTAGAGTTGGGTAATTCTGCACCTTGGTATAAACTGTATTTCAGACGGTAATGCGATAAGTACCACGGTCTACAGCGATGATATACGGGACGGACGCAGCTATAGTCTGGGCCAGTGGTCTGGCCGTTTTTCTGTCTGTCACTGGATGGAAATAATATCTTGCATTGTTCCATAGCAAAATAACGCCATCTTATATCCATTATATTATTTGAAAGCAAAACAAAATATCTTGAAATCAAAGAAAATAAAATTTGCAGCCTACCCCCACCTTTCTTAAAATTAAATGGTTAGTCTCATATGTAGATGGATTTGCTATGTGCGTGTTAATTATTGCATAAGTTGCAATCTAAAATCCGCAGCTAAAAAGAGTCGATTAAGTTAAGGAAGTGCTGTCGAACCCTGGGCCCCGCGGACAGATTTTGAATGGCCCGTCAGAGCTCGAGCAATTTTGTTGTGCATAATGTCAAAACGGTCAATGGCCTACTTTCATAAATAATCTTTTTAATCAAGTAAACAATTGTGAATAACTTTTATATTCGTTGCTTTTAAGTTTTTTGCTGCGGCCTTGTGCTTTAAGAAAAATGTTTCAGTGTTCCATGGTGTTAGAAAGGGTGGACAACACTGTACTACGGTAATCTGATATCAAAGTTTTTTGATAAAGTACATAGAAGTGTTCAAATTGAAACTTGCTAGATACTGATTTAACATAAACGGCAGGGACACTTTAATTGGTATAAATATTTATCCGATAATGACAGTAAATATACAACATAATTACTCCAACAAAGAGAAAACATTATGTTGATGAGAATCACATACAATGCAAATACTCTCCTGAAAATCTTAGGACTTTTCGCAGTCTTAAAAACTAATACATGTACTAACATATCAATGTACTAACATATCAATGTACTAACATATTACTAACATGTCAATGTACTAACATATAAATGTACTAACATGTAAATGTACTAACATGTCAATGTACTAACATGTAATTGTACAAACATATAAATGTACTAACATATCAATGTACTAACATGTAAATGTACTGGTATGTAAATGTACAAACATGTAAATGTACTAAATGTAAATGTACTAACATGTAAATGTACTAACATATCAATGTACTAACATGTAAATGTACTAACATGTAAATGTACTAGCATGTAAATGTACTAACATGTAAATGTACTAAAATGTAAATGTACTAACATGTAAATGTACTAACATGTCAATGTACTAACATGTCAATGTACTAACATATAAATGTACAAACATATAAATGTACTAACATATAAATGTACTAACATGTAAATGTACTAACATGTCAATGTACTTACATGTAAATGTACTGAAATGTAAATATACTAACATGTAAATGTACTAACATGTCAATGTACTAACATATAAATGTACTAGCATGTCAATGTACTAACATACAAACATATCAATGTAATAAACATGTTATATATACTCAAAGAACTAGACATTGCTTTTTCGAACACGCAACATTTTCCAAAATTCGGATTTGACCTGACTGATTTTTTTAACATTTAATTTGGTCACCTCGTTATCACACCTGACATGAGAGACTAGAGGATAACAAATATCATTCCATTTGTAATATTTAAAATTAATTTTTGACACATTCAACTATTTTATACCAAAGAGAAGTAATTATTCTGACATGCTGTTAATAACATGACATTTTAAACAGATTACTCTTAAATTTCTATACTGACTGAAACTTCCGAAGTGCCAGTACAGTGAAATATTACCGGTAATACCGCGTAGCCAAACATTAAGTCACCAGTATTGTGCATATAAGACACATCCAGTCAGAGAAACAAAGTTGTCGAACGGAAACTTTCGATATGTCTGGGGGCTAAGATAAAGTGGAACAGCTACATTCTTTTCTTAATAAGTAATGCAATATTTAGAGTTTGTGAGTACCATTGAGGCAGAAATATCTAAACCTAATTAAAACCAAACGCCATACACGTAATCACCATTTGGGCATTAAATATTGATGACGTCTGCCCCTGAAAGGCAAAGTTAGCAGACACAAGCTGCAGTCATTCGACCTGCCTGAAACACAAAATCAATTTGTTTCTGTAGACTGTGTATGTTGACAGAGACTAAATTAGATCTTTGCATAATACTTTTAATTTTGGAGATTTACTGTAGGGAGTAAAACGCGTTTCTAAGACTGAAGTCTGTATGAATATCTGCTTCGGGAATATACTAGTTTCACAGTCTAACATCGATGTAAGCAACTATACATGTGTTGTCCCTCGGCTGAAGTTGAACAGTACACTCAACCGTAGTTGAAAGTGTTCCCCTTTATTGAATTTCAATAAGTAGCAGGTTATATGTGTACTACATACAAAAATAAATGCAATAACTGAATATGTTTCGTTCATAATTTTTATGTACACCTTATATTTATACATACCCGATTTTGATATGGTAACTCCACATGGCATAATGAACTGACCTTTCCCACGACCTTTCCGTCCAAACTTTTTAATTAGCTTGGATTTTTCCGAATCCTTTCCCAGTTCGCTAGATTTGGATCCAGATGCCACCATTCTCCGTAGTAAATTATACATTTTCCTTTGCCATTGAACCAAATTGGAGTCCCGTCAAAGAGAACGTGTCAAACGTGTCTCATGGTCTGGATTTTCTGAAATGAGAGAAAAGAAATAAGTTGAAAATGAATGTACCGTCACAATGAATTCATATGCGTCCTGCTAATGCCAGAATTTAGGGAATATATTTCGGAATATGACACATGTCCAACAGAAAGCCGAGTTTACGACTGTATAGCATGACTATTTAAGCAAGTTGAAGGTAACATAAGATTGGCGTCAAGAATAGTTAGTTGTACTGTGACTGACGACTGAACACTAACAACACCTTTCTTCGACAAGATGTACTTTGCACGGGTCAACGTCTTTATTACTTACAAAATTAACAGATGGAGAAAAAAATCCAATATGCATTCAATCCCTACGACGTAAATTTTCCATGCAAACTAACGTTACCACCGAAGACTGTTTTACGTTTCACTTACTTTCAAATGTGATGTATGTTTAATTGCTGTTATGTGATTAAAATTTCGCGACAACTGAGAACATGAGTTTGTGTCTACCTAACTGATGTCATTCTTTCAGAATATTGTTATTTTGACTTGAGTTCAGGACACTGGTTTTCCCCTTGGATAGAAACAATCGTTTACATTATCTTTGCACGTAGGTACTCTTACGTTTAAGTAAACGGACCTGACCATGTTTACGGATTTGATAGGAATTTCCACTGTCATAAGACTGGTGAGAGTCTGTATAAAAGTGTATTTCGCATCAAATTTATTTATATTCTAACAGCTGTCTAGTAGACACCATGTTTTACTGAGTTCAATTATAATCTGAGAGTATTCAACAATTTAATTTATTCATTGGAAAGTGCTTATTGACTCTTGGTTTAAAATATTATTGTGAATTCATTCAAGGTACATTTACGACAGACACATCAGCAATGTAAAGATAGGAATTCATTCGGAACATTCTGTACTTTTAGACTTATGCTTAAATGTTTATGACATGTGGAACGTAAGGCAAAATAATGTATGTTTCTTTTTTTTTCTTCCAGGGAAAAAAATTAGTTTTTTCTCTTCATTTTAGTAAAAACCTTTTTGCGTCCAGTATCAAAGAGAATTGACACGAGGGTCATGATCAGTGTAGCTTGTACATCGGTGATATGAAACTTGGTTTTGGATTAGTGCACGTGTTCAAACGTTGAATGTGTCAATCATACTAGGTTACTAAACTCGATCCAAACTGGGAACTTCAAACTGTCGTGATGAATGGAAAATCTCAAGCAATCATCTTCTTGGCTTCACATTGCTATTTTAGTGTGGTTAACAAAGAATCTCACACTTCAGTAATGACCCCCTCTACTGTCTTCAGCGTTAAATCGGACCCGAAATGTTTAACTTCACTTTGTACGTGTAATTAGTGGTTCTAAATTTTCGAGATGAGTGCGTTTCTGTCTCTCAAAAGTGGTAGTACGTTTGAGGGGTTAATGGTGGTGGATTTTGGTTCGGTGTGGACTCTCTGGTTCTGGATACTGGCTCACACATGTCATCTTCAAAATCGCTGGCAAGAATTTGACCCAAGACTTCATCTACTGTGCGAGGCAATAAATCACGATACTGCCTCTTCCTTGATTCGCGTTTCTCGACGGCATAATGCGATAGTTTCATCTTGACTACAAAGGGTCAAATGACTACAGTGTAAGCACCGTGGTCTCCTATATATCCAAATCAGACCAGTGTATTTATAAAGGATCAGTGTCTTCCCTTCCATTATTCACTTAACTCTTAATTCGACCAAAGCGATGAAAGACCGCACACAGGTTGAATATCTGATTGCAGAGTTTAATACCCCTTCCTTTTGAGATAAAATGCAGGATACTTGCTATATCTGTACGAAGAAAGGGCATCGGCTACGTAATATCCAGACCGTTATAAAAGCAAAACATGTACCAGAATAGACAAAAGTCAAGATACATGTTATCATTGTAAAGAGAAAGGATATTTGTCGCCACTGACCTAAGAAACAACAGGAACACGAGGAGAGGGAGAGGGATTCCGAATAGAAAAAAAAGAGGTACCCTCCCAAAAGAACATACCCCGACACGTCTAGAAAGCAATTAGAAGAAAATGAGACGAGACAAAAGTGAAAGAGAAGAGAAGAAAGAAAAAAAACATGTGACAGTGAAACATTTCAATAAATTGAGAAAACGAACAAAAACACAAGACATCTACGGACGTTTTAAAATTGTGTTGAGATTTGATATTGGTATTCATTCATACACGTATATCATAGGTAAAAAAGGCGACTTCGCGTTGTTATTGATTTTGGCAAAATAAATACTGTTTCTTTTCAAGAAGTGGGTGGTATTAAAAATGCCCATTGGATGTTTGTTTTCTTTATAATTAGAACAACAACAACTCAGGAACGGGAAGAAATCAGCTTTAACTTTCTTAAGCCGTTGTCACGGCCAAAACCTACTTCTGGGCTGGCTCCTGTCGATGACTTGATATAAATCACTAGCTTTGGTATCTGAGGCGTAGTAACGGGATTGGAATGTTTGGCAGGGAAGGTATTTTCATCTTGCGTTGTAATAAAGAAGTCTGACATTTACTTCAGATTCCTTAACTCTGACAAATGTCTACGAGTACCGTGACGGTTTGACTTTCACTTCCGTATTCTCACTAAGACTATGGTTCTTCTTCCTGTCGTATCCTTCTTCTCCGCTTCTTCTTCATGATGTTGTTGATGCAGAAAAACTTGTTCTGCTTCTGTCTGCTGCTGTAAAGATTTCTCCAATTCTTTTTTTTCTTTTTCTATTTTTGTCTCTGTTTAAATTCCTCTATTTAAACTAAATTAAATCCCAATTAAAGTCGGTCATTTCTGGAAGTCGAATTGTCTTGACGTTAGTAGCCACTGCTGTGCCATCGCCTCTCGTCTCAACGTTTCCTTAGTTTCTGCCATATTCTAATTTTGTGACATGGATTCACTGGGCACAGACGTTAGCGCCACTATAAAGGGAATATGACGTCACAGACAACTCTTGATTGGAAGACAGAATACTCCGCACTATGACTGTAACTCGTGCTAGTATTGGTGAAAGAACCCAATCCGTTTCGATCCTCTCTTCTCCAATAAAATAAATAACCGCAGTTCACTGCATTCGCTTCACCTGTTCTCATCACAAGATGTGGACATATGTAAAAACGCCTACTCTCGTATCGTCAATGTTGTTTCACATAGACCTACCCACGTATGTGCAATTAACATAGACAGTTATCAGGGTTACCGAAGAAGAATTTATGTGGAGAGACAACCAACGTTCCCTCTAAGCGAATGGTAGATGTGCGCGCAGTGCTTGCTGCACTGAGCAAGCATTACGGAGACGAGCAAAATTTAACGTTGGAATGAGCAAAAATTGACAATTCAGCTGCGCGGGATGCATCTTAGAGGGAACGTTGGAGACAAGGGTATTTAAAGAGAGTTCTTATCTACGGACCAGATGTTATAAGACGTTTGAGGAAGAGAAAAAGACCTATGCGAAGCCCTCTATGGTAACGAAAAGATGTTAACATCAACCCCAACGGCCCTTTTCAGGGCCACTCATATGTATTATATGTATGTATGTATGTATGTATGTATGTATGTATGTATGTATGTATGTATGTATGTATGTATGTATGTATGTATGTATGTATGTATGTATGTATGTATGTATGTATGTATGTATGTATGTATACGTCTCTTAAACATGTTTATATGTGTCGCTAAAATCATGACATATACAAGTCAGTCCCTGATGTTTCGCCCGATGCAGGCCAGTCCCTTGCAACAATATATACCATAGAAAAATTCTACAATTTCAAACAATATATACCATAAAGAAAATCTACGATTTCAAACAATATATACCATAAATAAAATCTACGATTTCAAACAATATATACCATAAATAAAATCTACGATTTCTTACAATATATACCATAAAGAAAATCTACGATTTCAAACAATATATACCATAAAGAAAATCTACGATTTCGGACAATATATAAGGAAGTATTTCACTTCTGAAACGGAAACCTCTTGCATTTTACTTCACCACTCGTGAGAATGCACTTTTCCACTTCACTCGCGACAATGGATTGTTTCCACAGCACTCGTAATATATTTCCGCATGTCAACTCAAATAGCTTAGACATTCTCTCTTTATTTACTCTAGGGACAACATGTTCGTGTTTTTAAATGACCTTGATTCTTTTTGGGACACATATTGCTTCCGTCTATTGAATGATTTTTATTAAATCCTGTTATAACGTTGCGAAAAATGTGCCGTTGTCTTTTTAATATCATTGCTTTGATATTTTGTATTACAAATTTCGTTGCGCATTTCAAGCAACTTTATCGTTCTGCGCGTCATCGCTTTTCATCCTTCATTATCCATACCTATATGCTAACTGATATCTACGTTATGCCCACTGGCTGTACAGCATTCCCACTGGCTGTACAGCATGCCTACAGGCAGGCTGTACCATATGTCCACTGGCTGTACATTATGCATACTGGCTGTACCTTATGCCCACTGGTTGTACCTTATGCGCACTGAGTATGCCTACTGGCTATACATCATGCCCACTAATCATACATACATTATGCCCGCTGGATGTACATCATGTCCACTGGCTATACATCATGCCCTTTGGCTGTACATCATGCCCTTTGGCTGTACATCATGCCCAATAGCTGTAACTCATGTCCACTGGCTGTGCATCATGTCCACTGGCTGTACATCAGGTCCATTGGCTGTACATCATGCCCACTAGCTGTACCTCATGCCTACTGGCTGTACCTCAAAGTAGTCATAAAGGTTCCATCACAAGTCCAAACTTACAGAGTTCCAAAAGATTGCCAATAGTGATCCGTATGAATTCCAGTTTTGTATACGATGTGCTCACAGTCTGGATGTAGGACAGTGTTATAATCTTAAATGTCCCCGAATAAATTCAGAGTAATCCCAACAAGTATGAATCACCACTTTGTAAGTCACGTGAATCATTTATATAAAAATCCTATCATATCATAACAACAATAAGAATGATTGCACTTCAGATGTTAAGGAGGAAATGAGTCATTCTGATATAGCCATCCTAAACATAGAACCTAAGACACACTTTTAGAACCAGGATGAAGGTTATATAAAAGTATAGGATCAGAATGAAGGCTGTGTACAGAATTCAAACTTAGTAAACATGTTTATCTTACTTGACATTAGACATGTAGGCCATTTACGGATAAAGGTCAATCACGCAATATGAATTAAACATATGTAGAATACAATCATGGATAAAAGCCATAATACATCACTAATAAATAGCACCGTAATTACTTTCCTTATTATGCTTACAGTAGATAATTTTATTAGGAATATATCACAACACCTTTAACATAATAATAATTAAAAGATTTATGATTTACGTATTCCAAATTTCTATTTTCATGATGAATTCAAATTTGTAACAATTCGAAGGAAAAACATATTTGTTATCATAAAATGAAATAACACAAAAATTTTGTTTGAAGTTCATGATTTTACCTTCAATTGTCGATGAGTCGTTTCGCAATCTCTTTTGTCCACTTCGCAAAATAAATGTATAACTTAAATAGTCAAAATAAACATTAGTTTGCACTAAGTTTGATATGACAAAGCTTACAATAGAAGCTAAAGGTAGATAAATGGCACAGTTAACGACCATGCCATTTAGAATTTACATTTAAATAATAATTCATATTTGTTTAATGAATGTCTTTTCAACACAAAAAATAAATATATTAATACAATGTCTTGATTATGAGTATAGCAACACAGTCAATCCATCGTCGATTGAGAGAGAGAGAGAGAGAGAGAGAGAGAGAGAGAGAGAGAGAGAGAGAGAGAGAGAGAGAGAGATAGAGAGAGAGAGAGAGAGGGTACATATTAGTTTGCTATGTTCAGTCTGGTTTTGGAGCAAGTGATGAGTATTTGATCTTAATTACAATAATTATGTGTGCTTAAAAGTTATATCCTATTTCTAGAGAAGGAATGTCAAATGAAAAAAAAACAGTCACCCCACCCCACCCCGCACCCACACACACACACACACAACAAAACAAAAAAAAAGTTATAAAGGAAAATACAGTTAAACAGGAACAATGCATATTTCTGTCAAGATTTAGCAATTAATTCATACGTTTGTCCCCATCTACTGATACTGAACACAACCTATACCCAACAGTGATAGCTTCGATTTGAATTTTAGCGGTATCAGGAACGGCAACTCTTTTGACAGGCACATTGCAAAATGGATCTGTTCCGTTTTCAAATAAGAAGCGACATAATAGTGCGGCAGCCAGAATTACAGAACCTCTGGAATTGTTCAATAATACCAGAATATTAACGTCATGAGTTTATTTAAAAATCTATTTTAGAAGTTTGTATCTTAACTGTCGTTCCAAAGTTTTGTCTTAACTCTCGCTGTAAGTTATGCAAAATATAGCGTTATTTCTAATTCGAATCGCTCTCAATAAGCGCGATTTTCAGAACGCATTCGTAATAATATAATTCAATTTGATACATAAATAGGTCTTTCAATTAAAAGAAAAACTTCTTTTCAAGGAGATATTCCGAGTGTAAATCGAAAGCTGTGAATAATTTATACGACCATCTTGCATCCTAGTATTATATCCGAATTGCTGGAATGTACAAGTAAAGTGCCAGAGACGTCCAATTAGTTTCCTGAGGGAGATGAATTCATAGCAAATTGGTCTGGATTATATTTTTATCTGTCTGGAAGTTATGCAAATATGATAAAACATTGCAACAGACCTATTAAACATTTTATTTTCAATAATAGCAACGCAAAGTAAATAATTTGGCTGAGAGAAGGAAACGTTTACCAGGCTTGTTATTGATCAGCTTGGACGAATTTAGTCCATTAATCTGGAAAGGTTATAGACCTGTTCAACGGGTAGACCATCATCATCAACAAGCACGCACGCAATGTTTGAAAAAGATGAAATTAAAAACCAAAATTAACCACACAATATAATGAATGCTGCAAAATATTCTCGACGAAACTCTAACTACGTTTCAACGGTAATTAAATCTGAAAATAAATTTATTAAGTCTATCACCGATTTTATGTCAGTTGTTATTACATTACACATCAAGGAAGATGGAATCTCGGAGAAAAGAACTATTGAATAAGACTGGTTATTAATCCCTTTAGGTAAATCTTACCTGAGGCGCAAAAAGTTCTTTGTTTGTTTTTTAACGGCACATCAGAACGTTTAGGCTATTTATCGCCATACAATAGGTAGCATGTATACATCAGGTATCCTAAAGACAATTTTTCGAATGTTAAATGAATAAAGTATGACCTTAGTTTAGAATTAAACAACACTAAGCATGACAATTCTGCTTCTGATTTTGTCACCACTTGTATCTTCTTGTACAATATATCTCTTCGTTTTCATGAGCGGTTCAGAGACGGCCATCTTCGTGTAAAAACGAATATGATGAGATAAAACCTATTTGTATGTATGAATTTATCTTTGTACCTATCATACTTAAGTACAAATGCAAGTTTACGTACCAAAGAAACAATTTGTTATTTGGCTGCTTCCTGTTGAGAGAGAGAGAGAGAGAGAGAGAGAGAGAGAGAGAGAGAGAGAGAGAGAGAGAGAGAGAGAGAGAGAGAGAGAGAGAGAGAGAGAGAGAGAGAGAGAGAGAGAGAGAGAGAGAGAGAGAGTTCTCTTGCAATAGTGGCGTGTAGGAAGATCGTATGATCTACACTCACAATAGTTGTATAAAAATAAAATTGCCCCCACAATAGTGTGTTTAATAAATCATAACGATTTTTAATACAATATTGGATACAAAGGTCATAAACGTATACTTCAAAATATTGGACAATTCAATTGTAAAATATTAACTTACAATATGTTATAGTTTTATCTCACAATATTGACTACAATGATAAAAATAGTTATGTCCGTCTAACACGCTGCTTTTTCAATTATGTTTATTAAATTTTCACTGGCGATTTGTCAAGGTATGCATAATGCCAGTAATACAAGGTATGCATAATGCCAGTAATACAATGTATGTATAATGCCAGTAATACAAGGTATGCATAATGCCAGTAATACAAGGTATGCATAATGCCAGTAATACAAGGTATGTATAATGCCAGTAATACAAGGAATTATAATGCCAGTAATACAAGGTATGCATAATGCCAGTAATACAAGGTATGTATAATGCCAGTAATACAAGGAATTATAATGCCAGTAATACAAGGTATGCATAATGCCAGTAATACAAGGTATGCATAATGCCATTAATACAATGTATGTATAATGCCAGTAATACAAGGCATGTATAATGCCAGTAATACAAGGTATGTATAATGCCAGTAATACAAGGTATGTATAATGCCAGTAATACAAGGAATTATAATGCCAGTAATACAAGGTATGTATAATGCCAGTAATACAATGTATGTATAATGCCAGTAATACAATGTATGTATAATGCCAGTAATACAAGGTATGCATAATGCCAGTAATACAAGGTATGCATAATGCCAGTAATACAAGGTATGTATAATGCCAGTAATACAATGTATGTATAATGCCAGTAATACAAGGTATGCATAATGCCAGTAATACAAGGTATGCATAATGCCAGTAATACAAGGTATGTATAATGCCAGTAATACAAGGAATTATAATGCCAGTAATACAAGGTATGTATAATGCCAGTAATACAATGTATGTATAATGCCAGTAATACAAGGAATTATAATGCCAGTAATACAAGGTATGCATAATGCCAGTAATACAATGTATGTATAATGCCAGTAATACAAGGAATTATAATGCCAGTAATACAAGGTATGTATAAAGCCAGTAATACAAGGTATGTATAATGCCAGTAATACAAGATATGTATAATGCCAGTAATACAAGGTATGCATAATGCCAGTAATACAAGGTATGTATAATGCCAGTAATACAAGGTATGTATAATGCCAGTAATACAAGGTATGCATAATGCCAGTAATACAAGATATGTATAATGCCAGTAATACAAGGTATGCATAATGCCAGTAATACAAGGTATGCATAATGCCAGTAATACAAGATATGTATAATGCCAGTAATACAAGGTATGCATAATGCCAGTAATACAAGGTATGCATAATGCCAGTAATACAAGGTATGTATAATGCCAGTAATACAAGATATGTATAATGCCAGTAATACAAGGTATGCATAATGCCAGTAATACAAGGTATGCATAATGCCAGTAATACAAGGTATGTATAATGCCAATAATACAAGGTATGTATAATGCCATTAATACAATGTATGTATAATGCCAGTAATACAAGGTATGTATAATGCCAGTAATACAAGGTATGTATAATGCCAGTAATACAAGGTATGTATAATGCCAGTAATACAAGGCATGTATAATGCCAGTAATACAAGGTATGTATAATGCCAGTAATACAAGGTATGTATAATGCCATTAATACAATGTATGTATAATGCCAGTAATACAAGGTATGTATAATGCCAGTAATACAAGGTATGTATAATGCCAGTAATACAAGGCATGTATAATGCCAGTAATACAAGGTATGTATAATGCCAGTAATACAAGGTATGCATAATGCCAGTAATACAAGGTATGCATAATGCCAGTAATACCAGGTATGTATAATGCCAGTAATACCAGGTATGTATAATGCCAGTAATACAATGTATGTATAATGCCAGTAATACAAGGAATGCATAATGCCAGTAATACAATGTATGTATAATGCCAGTAATACAAGGTATGCATAATGCAATTAATACAAGGTATGCATAATGCCAGTAATACAATGTATGCATAATGCCAGTAATACAATGTATGCATAATGCCAGTAATACAAGGTATGCAAAATGCCAGTAATACAAGGTATGCATAATGCCAGTAATACAAGGTATGCAAAATGCCAGTAATACAAGGTATGCATAATGCCAGTAATACAAGGTATGCATAATGCCAGTAATACAATCTATGTATAATGCCAGTAATACAAGGTATGTATAATGCCAGTAATACAAGGTATGTATAATGCCAGTAATACAAGGTATGTAAAATGCCAGTAATACAAGGTATGCAAAATGCCAGTAATACAAGGTATGCATAATGCCAGTAATACAAGGTATGTATAATGCAGTAATACAAAGTATGTATAATGCCAGTAATACAAGGTATGTATAATGCCATTAATACAAGATATTATATATACATACCAGTATGCATAATGCCAGTAATACAAGGTATGTATAATGCCAGTAATACAAGGTATGTATAATGCCAGTTATACAATGTATGTATAATGCCAGTAATACAATGTATGTATAATGCCAGTAATACAAGGAATGCATAATGCCATTAATACAAGGTATTATAATGCCAGTAATACAAGGTATGCATAATGCCAGTAATACAAGGTATGCATAATGCCAGTAATACAAGGTATGTATAATGCCAGTAATACAAGGTATGTATAATGCCAGTAATACCAGGTATGTATAATGCCAGTAATACAAGGTATGCATAATGCCAATAATACAAGGTATGCATAATGCCAGTAATACAAGGTATGTATAATGCCAGTAATACAAGGTATGAATAATGCCAGTAATACAAGGTATGTATAATGCCAGTAATACAAGGTATGCATAATGCCAGTAATACAAGGTATGCATAATGCCAGTAATACAAGGTATGTATAATGTCAGTAAAACAAGGTATGCATGATGCCAGTAATACAAGGAATTATAATGCCAGTAATACAAGGTATGTATAATGCCAGTAATACAAGGTATGCATAATGCCAGTAATACAAGGTATGTATAATGCCAGTAATACAAGGTATGCATAATGCCAGTAATACAAGGTATGTATAATGCCAGTAATACAAGGTATGCATAATGCCAGTAATACAAGGTATGCAAAATGCCAGTAATACAAGGTATGCATAATGCCAGTAATACAAGGTATGTATAATGCCAGTAATACAAGGTATGTATAATGCCAGTAATACAAGGTATGCATAATGCCAGTAATACAAGGTATGTATAATGCCAGTAATACAAGGTATGCATAATGCCAGTAATACAAGGTATGTATAATGCCAGTAATACAAGGTATGCATAATGCCAGTAATACAAGGTATGCAAAATGCCAGTAATACAAGGTATGCATAATGCCAGTAATACAAGGTATGTATAATGCCAGTAATACAAGGTATGCATAATGCCAGTAATACAAGGTATGCAAAATGCCAGTAATACAAGGTATGCATAATGCCAGTAATACAAGGTATGTATAATGCCAGTAATACAAGGTATGCAAAATGCCAGTAATACAAGGTATGCATAATGCCAGTAATACAAGGTATGTATAATGCCAGTAATACAAGGTATGTATAATGCCAGTAATACAAGGTATGCATAATGCCAGTAAAACAAGGTATGTATAATGCCAGTAATACAATGTATGCATAATGCCAGTAATACAAGGTATGCATAATGCCAGTAATACAAGGTATGCATAATGCCAGTAATACAAGGTATGCAAAATGCCAGTAATACAAGGTAAGCATAATGCCAGTAATACAAGGTATGTATAATGCCAGTAATACAAGGTATGCATAATGCCAGTAATACAAGGTATGCATAATGCCAGTAATACAAGGTATGTATAATGCCAGTAATACAAGGTATGTATAATGCCAGTAATACAATGTATGTATAATGCCAGTAATACAAGGTATGTATAATGCCAGTAATACAAGGTATGTATAATGCCAGTAATACAAGGTATGCATAATGCCAGTAATACAAGGTATGCATAATGCCAGTAATACAAGGTATGCATAATGCCAGTAATACAAGGTATGTGTAATGCCAGTAATACCAGGTATGTATAATGCCAGTAATACAAGGTATGCATAATGCCAATAATACAAGGTATGCATAATGCCAGTAATACAAGGTATGCATAATGCCAATAATACAAGGTATGTATAATGCCAGTAATACAAGGTATGTATAATGCCAGTAATACAAGGTATGCATAATGCCAGTAATACAAGGTATGTATAATGCCAGTAATACAAGGTATGCATAATGCCAGTAATACAAGGTATGTATAATAACAGTAATACAAGGTATGTATAATGCCAGTAATACAAGGTATGCATAATGCCAGTAATACAAGGTATGCATAATGCCAGTAATACAAGGTATTATAATGCCAGTAATACAATGTATGTATAATGCCAGTAATACAAGGTATGTATAATGCCAGTAATACAAGGTATGCATAATGCCAGTAATACAAGGTATGTATAATGCCAGTAATACAAGGTATGCATAATGCCAGTAATACAAGGTATGTATAATGCCAGTAATACAAGGTATGCATAATGCCAGTAATACAAGGTATGCAAAATGCCAGTAATACAAGGTATGCATAATGCCAGTAATACAAGGTATGTATAATGCCAGTAATACAAGGTATGCATAATGCCAGTAATACAATGTATGTATAATGCCAGTAAGGCAAGGTATGTATAATGCCAGTAATACAAGGTATGTATAATGCCAGTAATATAAGGTATGTATAATGCCAGTAATACAAGGTATGCAAAATGCCAGTAATACAAGGTATGCATAATGCCAGTAATACAAGGTATGTATAATGCAGTAATACAAGGTATGTATAATGCCAGTAATACAAGGTATGTATAATGCCGTTAATACAAGGTATTATATATACATACCAGTAATGCAAGGTATGCATAATGCCAGTAATACAAGGTATGTATAATGCCATTAATACAAGGTATGTATAATGCCAGTAATACAATGTATGTATAATGCCAGTAATACAAGGTATGCATAATGCCAGTAATACAAGGTATGCATAATGCCAGTAATACAAGGTATTATAATGCCAGTAATACAATGTATGTATAATGCCAGTAATACAAGGTATGTATAATGCCAGTAATACAAGGTATGTATAATGACAGTAATACAAGGTATGTATAAGGCCAGTAATACAAGGTATGTATAATGCCAGTAATACAAGGTATGCATAATGCCAGTAATACAAGGTATGCATAATGCCAGTAATACAAGGTATGCATAATGCCAGTAATACAAGGTATGTATAATGCCAGTAATACAAGGTATGCATAATGCCAATAATACAAGGTATGCATAATGCCAGTAATACAAGTTATGCATAATGCCAGTAATACAAGGTATGCATAATGCCAGTAATACAATGTATGTATAATGCCAGTAATACCAGGTATGTATAATGCAAGTAATACCAGGTATGTATAATGCCAGTAATACAATGTATGTATAATGCCAGTAATACAAGGTATGCATAATGCCAGTAATACAATGTATGTATAATGCCAGTAATACAAGGTATGCATAATGCCAGTAATACAAGGTATGCATAATGCCAGTAATACAATGTATGCATAATGCCAGTAACACAATGTATGCATAATGCCAGTAATACAAGGTATGCAAAATGCCAGTAATACAAGGTATGCATAATGCCAGTAATACAAGGTATGCAAAATGCCAGTAATACAAGGTATGCATAATGCCAGTAATACAAGGTATGCATAATGCCAGTAATACAATCTATGTATAATGCCAGTAATACAAGGTATGTATAATGCCAGTAATAGAAGGTATGTATAATGCCAGTAATACAAGGTATGTAAAATGCCAGTAATACAAGGTATGCAAAATGCCAGTAACACAAGGTATGCATAATGCCAGTAATACAAGGTATGTATAATGCAGTAATACAAAGTATGTATAATGCCAGTAATACAAGGTATGTATAATGCCATTAATACAAGATATTATATATACATACCAGTATGCATAATGCCAGTAATACAAGGTATGTATAATGCCAGTAATACAAGGTATGTATAATGCCAGTTATACAATGTATGTATAATGCCAGTAATACAATGTATGTATAATGCCAGTAATACAAGGTATGCATAATGCCATTAATACAAGGTATTATAATGCCAGTAATACAAGGTATGCATAATGCCAGTAATACAAGGTATGTATAATGCCAGTAATACAAGGTATGTATAATGCCAGTAATACCAGGTATGTATAATGCCAGTAATACAAGGTATGCATAATGCCAATAATACAAGGTATGCATAATGCCAGTAATACAAGGTATGTATAATGCCAGTAATACAAGGTATGTATAATGCCAGTAATACAAGGTATGTATAATGCCAGTAATACAAGGTATGCATAATGCCAGTAATACAAGGTATGCATAATGCCAGTAATACAAGGTATGTATAATGCCAGTAATACAAGGTATGCATAATGCCAGTAATACAAGGTATTATAATGCCAGTAATACAAGGTATGTATAATGCCAGTAATACAAGGTATGCATAATGCCAGTAATACAAGGTATGTATAATGCCAGTAATACAAGGTATGCATAATGCCAGTAATACAAGGTATGTATAATGCCAGTAATACAAGGTATGCATAATGCCAGTAATACAAGGTATGCAAAATGCCAGTAATACAAGGTATGCATAATGCCAGTAATACAAGGTATGTATAATGCCAGTAATACAAGGTATGTATAATGCCAGTAATACAAGGTATGCATAATGCCAGTAATACAAGGTATGTATAATGCCAGTAATACAAGGTATGCATAATGCCAGTAATACAAGGTATGTATAATGCCAGTAATACAAGGTATGCATAATGCCAGTAATACAAGGTATGCAAAATGCCAGTAATACAAGGTATGCATAATGCCAGTAATACAAGGTATGTATAATGCCAGTAATACAAGGTATGCATAATGCCAGTAATACAAGGTATGCAAAATGCCAGTAATACAAGGTATGCATAATGCCAGTAATACAAGGTATGTATAATGCCAGTAATACAAGGTGTGCAAAATGCCAGTAATACAAGGTATGCATAATGCCAGTAATACAAGGTATGTATAATGCCAGTAATACAAGGTATGTATAATGCCAGTAATACAAGGTATGCATAATGCCAGTAATACAAGGTATGTATAATGCCAGTAATACAAGGTATGCATAATGCCAGTAATACAAGGTATGTATAATGCCAGTAATACAAGGTATGCATAATGCCAGTAATACAAGGTATGCATAATGCCAGTAATACAAGGTATGCATAATGCCAGTAATACAAGGTATGTATAATGCCAGTAATACAAGGTATGCATAATGCCAGTAATACAAGGTATGCAAAATGCCAGTAATACAAGGTATGCATAATGCCAGTAATACAAGGTATGTATAATGCCAGTAATACAAGGTATGCATAATGCCAGTAATACAAGGTATGCATAATGCCAGTAATACAAGGTATGTATAATGCCAGTAATACAAGGTATGTATAATGCCAGTAATACAATGTATGTATAATGCCAGTAATACAAGGTATGTATGATGCCAGTAATACAAGGTATGTATAATGCCAGTAATACAAGGTATGCATAATGCCAGTAATACAAGGTATGCATAATGCCAGTAATACAAGGTATGCATAATGCCAGTAATACAAGATATGTGTAATGCCAGTAATACCAGGTATGTATAATGCAAGTAATACAAGGTATGCATAATGCCAATAATACAAGGTATGCATAATGCCAGTAATACAAGGTATGCATAATGCCAATAATACAAGGTATGTATAATGCCAGTAATACAAGGTATGTATAATGCCAGTAATACAAGGTATGCATAATGCCAGTAATACAAGGTATGTATAATGCCAGTAATACAAGGTATGCATAATGCCAGTAATACAAGGTATGTATAATGCCAGTAATACAAGGTATGCATAATGCCAGTAATACAAGGTATGTATAATGCCAGTAATACAAGGTATGCCTAATGCCAATAATACAAGGTATGTATAATGCCAGTAATACAAGGTATGCATAATGCCAGTAATACAAGGTATGTATAATGCCGTTAATACAAGGTATTATATATACATACCAGTAATGCAAGGTATGCATAATGCCAGTAATACAAGGTATGCATAATGCCAGTAATACAAGGTATGTATAATGCCAGTAATACAAGGTATGCTTAATGCCAGTAATACAAGGTATGTATAATGCCAGTAATACAAGGTATGCATAATGCCAGTAATACAAGGTATGCATAATGCCAGTAATACAAGGTATGTATAATGCCAGTAATACAAGGTATGCATAATGCCAGTAATACAAGGTATGTATAATGCCAGTAATACAAGGTATGTATAATGCCAGTAATACAATGTATGTATAATGCCAGTAATACAAGGTATGCATAATGCCAGTAATACAAGGTATGCATAATGCCAGTAATACAAGGTATTATAATGCCAGTAATACAATGTATGTATAATGCCAGTAATACAAGGTATGCATAATGCCAGTAATACAAGGTATGTATAATGCCAGTAATACAAGGTATGTATAAGGCCAGTAATACAAGGTATGTATAATGCCAGTAATACAAGGTATGCATAATGCCAGTAATACAAGGTATTATAATGCCAGTAATACAAGGTATGCATAATGCCAGTAATACAAGGTATGTATAATGCCAGTAATACAAGGTATGCATAATGCCAATAATACAAGGTATGCATAATGCCAGTAATACAAATTATGCATAATGCCAGTAATACAAGGTATGCATAATGCCAGTAATACAAGGTATGCATAATGCCAATAATACAAGGTATGCATAATGCCAGTAATACAAGGTATGTATAATGCCAGTAATACAAGGTATGTATAATGCCAGTAATGCAAGGTATGTATAATGCCAGTAATACAAGGTATGTATAATGCCAGTAATGCAAGGTATGTATAATGCCAATAATACAAGGTATGTATAATGCCAGTAATACAAGGTATGTATAATGCCAGTAATACAAGGTATGTATAATGCCAGTAATACAATGTATGCATAATGCCAGTAATACAAGTTATGCATAATGCCAGTAATACAAGGTATGTATAATGCCAGTAATACAATGTATGCATAATGCCAGTAATACAAGGTATGTATAATGCCAGTAATACAAGGTATGTGTAATGCCAGTAATACAAGTTATGCATAATGCCAGTAATACAAGGTATGCATAATGCCAGTAATACAAGGTATGCATAATGCCAATAATACAAGGTATGTATAATGCCAGTAATACAAGGTATGTATAATGCCAGTAATGCAAGGTATGCATAATGCCAGTAATACAAGGTATGCATAATGCCAATAATACAAGGTATGTGTAATGCCAGTAATACAAGGTATGCATAATGCCAATAATACAAGGTATGTATAATGCCAGTAATACAAGGTATGTATAATGCCAGTAATACAAGGTATGCATAATGCCAGTAATACAAGGTATGCATAATGCCAGTAATACAAGCTATGCATAATGCCAGTAATAGAAGGTATTTATAATGCCAGTAATACAAGGTATGCATAATGCCAGTAATACAAGGTATGTATAATGCCAGTAATACAAGGTATGCATAATGCCAGTAATACAAGGTATGCATAATGCCAGTAATACAAGGTATGCATAATGCCAATAATACAAGGTATCTATAATGCCAGTAATACAAGGTATGTATAATGCCAGTAATACAAGGTATGTATAATGCCAGTAATACAAGGTATGCATAATGCCAGTAATTCAAGGTATGTATAATGCCAGTAATGCAAGGTATGTATAATGCCAGTAATACAAGGTATGCATAATGCCAATAATACAAGGTATGCATAATGCCAGTAATACAAGGTATGTATAATGCCAGTAAGACAAGGTATGTATAATGCCAGTAATACAAGGTATGTATAATGCCAGTAATACAAGGTATGCATAATGCCAATAATACAAGGTATGTGTAATGCCAGTAATACAAGGTATGCATAATGCCAATAATACAAGGTATGTATAATGCCAGTAATACAAGGTATGTATAATGCCAGTTATACAAGTTATGCATAATGCCAGTAATACAAGGTATGCATAATGCCAGTAATACAAGGTATGTATAATGCCAGTAATGCAAGGTATGCATAATGCCAGTAATACAAGGTATGCATAATGCCAATAATACAAGGTATGTGTAATGCCAGTAATACAAGGTATGCATAATGCCAATAATACAAGGTATGTATAATGCCAGTAATACAAGGTATTATAATGCCAGTAATACAAGGTATGCATAATGCCAGTAATACAATGTATGCATAATGCCAGTAATACAAGGTATGCATAATGCCAGTAATACAAGGCATGTATAATGCCAGTAATACAAGGTATGCATAATGCCAATAATACAAGGTATGCATAATGCCAGTAATACAAGGTATGTATAATGCCAGTTATACAAGGTATGTATAATGCCAGTAATACAAGGTATGTATAATGCCAGTAATACAAGGTATGTATAATGCCAGTAATACAAGGTATGTATAATGCCAGTAATACAATGTATGTATATTTGTGTGATTATTATTTTAACGTATTAACAATGTTTCATTCATATCGCTACAACATCTGGAGTGTGGCAGTTTATATTGATGTCTTGCACTGGGGCATTATGCCGCAGTTACATTATCCTGTTAGCAGGCTGACCAGTCCTAACTCTAACCTCTTAATGCTGAGCGTCTAGCAAGACAGCTGTTAGTACCGTTTTTGTGAGTCTCTGGGGTTCGAACAAACGACCTCACGCTTCCTAGGGGACGCTCTAACCCCTAGGCCACCGGAACGGTCGCGAGATATGTTACATGCCAGTGATACAAGGTATGTAGCATGCAAGTAATTCAAGGTATGTATAAAGCCAGTTATATCAGTGCAGCGATATTTTTGTTGAAGCGATACAAGAGACTGAGAATCGATGCAAAACGATACTTACCGTATGCATATTAGTGTTGTCTTCAGCAGTCATGAAGAACTATTATTAGTTGGGTTACGTGTTTAGGCTTTAAAAAACAGTAACACAGAAAAAGTGAAAATTGCAATATTTGAAATTTCAACAAATAATTTATTTCCCTGGGAAAAGATTGTAAACCTAAAAAAGAACGTACAGTATGAAGAATCAATGCCAAAAGGTCTACGAATAATCAGTGAAGTGAGTTACAAAAGTATTAGTAATGGCATGTTCTAATGTATTCAACTTTGAGTCATGATGGAAAATCCAAGATGGAAGACGATGACGTATGCTGAAGTCTGTACTGTGCTTATTTACAGTTCCTTGCAAAAACAATATTTATCACCTCCGATATTGAATATCCATGTTAAAGTTGGATAAGTTATCTTTGTCCAAGAATTATGTACGAGCACAACAAATATTTCCAGAGACGCGAATTAATCTTTTAAAACCCAAATGATCTGAAGACAATTTAACAGAAATCGAAACTACCTTAAGAAGAACTTGATATCAAGTTTTAAAAGCACAAAATTGGGACATTTCTCTTTTTTCTAAATATCTCTATTAAATCTAACTTCTGTACAATTATGGAAAAGTCTGAAGTGTCACGTGACCATGTTGATATATTCTAAGAATAAAAATTACAAATGTTGTTCACTTCACCCAAACTATTCACGTTGTATACGTGTTAAATTAAAAATAAATCTGTACTCTTTACTGGTAAACTTTAAAGTAGCATGAAATACAATAAAAAAATGAAACCTAACAAACAATTAAATTAAAAAAATTAATATAAATAAAATCAGATATACGCAAAATTCAGTAACAGTATAATCCATCTCAAACAACATTTGCAGTCACAGTTACTTGTGTTTATTAGTAAAAACGAAAAAGGTTATATGAGAATACACACTCGCCGTCTACAAGTTAACACAATGTGAAATAGTTGGTAACCTGACCCCCTACCCCGCCACCATTCCATGCTAATTATCTTAACCCAGAAGTATATTTAGTATATAAAATACATTCCAAACGTGCTCTACATCTTTAATGAAGCACTTTACTCACCATTTAATTACCACTTTGACACAATTCCTCTACTTTGAATTGCATCTTGACTCCATTGGTCAATTTGAAAGCTACGCTACCGATTTGTTTCACGTTCAAAATATGTTACATTCAATTCTCATTTGTTGTTATTGCTTGTTTTGTTCCAGATTACAATATAACCATCATTCAAAAATCAATGTAGCATATTCTCGGCGTGGGTAACAAGAAGTATTGGCAGAGCAAAAGAGACTTCGCGGAAAAGCCATTAGAAATGTCAAGTAGTAAAACAATATACGCTCTCGGGGTGCACCATTCGGCAAAGTATGCCAAATTTGTACGAATTTGCTTGAAGAACCGTGCAAGGCAAGAACTCTCGCAAGTTTGTTGAAAAGTCCCACATGAAAATGCGCTCGGCGAAGTATACCATTTGTATTTAACCATTCTTTTCGCGACATGTTTTTCGGGTAACAACTGTTCCACATCTGGTTTTTTCAAGCACGAAATGAATGGTTGTAAAATTAAAATTGATTAGTTACTAATCAATGTTTGTCCTTCTCAAGGCAAGCCATAGCCGTAACCATGTTAACTGTTCAAACTGCATGAAAAGATCCTCTGAGCACAAAAATTTAGATAGAATTAAGATGTCCTCTTAATGTCCGTGGTGTGCCTTTAATTCTTAATTTTAATTATATATTCATACCTATGATTACGTAGAACTGAACGAAACGGCCAAGTAAATTTCGATGCGAATCGAGTGAGAGTACAGCGTACTGATGATCCAATGAGTCGTAATACGGTTAGAAATATAAACTTTCAAAGGCATACTACATGTATTGTGCACATTATGTAAATCAACAAGTTCTACATAACCAAAAACTTTCAATAATGAATAGTAACATTAGTTCTAACTTATTGTTAAACAAAAGTCTAACAAGAGAAATGTGATTCTTTGGCTGGGCACATTGATTCCATCACTATCCATCGTCTGGGCTGTTCTGGTAATAGAACAGCACCTGAAAGCCTGAGTCACTAATTAATGGACTAAGATCGCATTTCTGGCTTTGATGTTCCAAAATCAAGGAAGGTAAGAAAATTCATTTCCTAAACTATTCATGTGAATTTCCAGCATGACATACACATGGTCCAACATGGAAATGAATATGGCACAATAAATACTAACATGAAAACTTCTTTCTCCTTAATGTTGGTGTCCCAGGGCTTGTAGAACTGTTGACATCTTTAGATTAATTTCGTAACGAATTCATTAATACTCATGACAACAGCGTGACATTTCGGACTAGAGCAAAGTTTTATACTCACATTTAGTATAAAAAAACAGGGTACACATTTATAAAAGATGCAGACGGCGATCTAAACAATGGTGGGTGGGTGGCATACGTTCAAGAACGGAAGAAGCAATTCACACATGGTAAATGTTTTGAGTGACAGATAAAAATGACATGATCAAATATGTCAAAGTCACATGGTTCAAATATCATTGTACATCTCAACGTTGAACATCAAATAATCTTCACACATTCATTGGACAATGTTTTGCATGCAAAACTCTATTCACAATACCATTATGGTATTAAAATATAGTGAACTGTATCATATTTGTCTGACTTTGTTTCATGTTTTTATATTATCATTATTAGTATTACTATTGGGAAAGGAATGTAGTTCTTAACAGCGCCAAGTATTTGGGTTTGTTGAGTTATGTATTACAATATATGGATAGATAGATACACACACGCGTGCGCGCGCTCACGCGAACACAAAATGCTACAATTGAGAACTCGTGGAAAGATTTTTTGGCCTAACTTAATAAGTCTAACCTACTAACCTACATTATGCAGTTTTAAGAAGATTACAGCTAGGCATCATTTTATGAGAAATGAGCAATTTTGTGGTAAATTGAAGCCAAGCTAAATATTTGATTGTTCTGTACATCAGTTATTATTATTATTATTATTATTATTATTATTATTATTATTATTATTATTATTATTCCTTTTTCCGTTGTTCTCTGTGTGTTAGGATTTGTCATTCAACTCGATTGGGGTTTTGGCAGCAAAATTAGAGATGCACACGTATTTTTAACACTGTTTGATAATTTTGTCTTCTTTGTTTCTGCGATTTCAATCGTTTGATTGCCTATTTTACCTCACTCCAAAATGTAATAGTCAAGGATTTTTCTTGGCTTTTGGTGTGTAGTTCCTGTTTTATAAATTGTTTCTTCCCTTGAGGAAGAGGAAGTATTGTGGGGAATGTTAGGAAACATCTGAGTTTGCGAAGTCAGGAATTTTTGTGTCAGTATAGATGATCATTTTCGTGT
Organism: Unio pictorum; assembly: GCA_030141615.1. Taxonomy (NCBI): domain Eukaryota; kingdom Metazoa; phylum Mollusca; class Bivalvia; order Unionida; family Unionidae; genus Unio; species Unio pictorum. The sequence goes on along the minus strand of JARLTB010000240.1, from coordinate 1,410,717 downwards.
AATGTAAGATAGGCATTATTTAGGAAGTTTTAGTTTGTAAGACGGCCATTGCCTGGTAAGATTTAGAACTATTCTGACCAAATGTAATTCCGTGATTAAATATATGCAGGAAAAGTATCTTGCAAGTAGAACCGTAATAGATTTACGAAACAGAAAACGTTATCACTGTAGTTTTCTAGTATGCCACAGACAACCCTTGACCTTAGCATACACTGTCAGTCAAATTCTCACAATATATCAAACCTATTAAGCATTACTGTAAAATTTATAAACTTGATAGAGTGTGTTTTGTTGCTGTCGTCGTTCTTGTTTTATTTTCGGTTTTTCATTACTTGTTTTCATACTGTACATAACAAATTGTAGCAAAACATATTTAATGACTTCATTCAGCTATTGTCACTTTATATTCATTTTATGAGCGAAGCAGAGTAAACTTCCGATAAAGTTCTTTTATATCAGTCCAGTGACTGCCATTTTACATTTTACTTCCATCATTTGACTTAATTGTTTATCCCAGCTTGTGTGGCTGAATGATCCGCTAAAATTTATCGATTGTATCATTAAAAAAATGACACATGTGGCTGACTGATTCACTAAAATGTATCGATTGTATCAAAAAATGGACGTAATCTTTGTCACGTATGCTACGTACATGACGTAATCTTTGTCACTTATACCATGTAAATGACGTAATATTTCTCACTTATACTAAATACATGACGTAATCTTTGTCACTTACACTACGTACGTAACGTGATCTTTGTCACATTTACTACGTACTGGACGTAATATTTGTCACTTATACTACGTAAATGACGTTAATCGTGTCACTTATACTGCGTATATGACGTCATCTTTGTCACATATGCTACGTAGATCACGTAATCTTTGTCACCTATACTACGTACATGACGTAAGTTTTGTCACTTATACTGCTTAAATAACGTAATCTTTGTCACGTATGTTAAAAAATGACGTAATCCTTGTCACGTATACTGCTTAAATGACGTACTCTTTGTTACGTGTTCTACGTAAATGACATAATTTTTGTCACGTGAAATCCGTAAATGACGTACTCTTTGTCACTGATACTATGTAAATGACGTACTCTTTGTCACGTGTCTATATTACTAGCAGACAGGTCTCATTCTACATTACAAGCAGACAGGTATCGGTCTACAGTAAAAGCAGACCAGTCTTCGTCTACGTAGTTCCACTTTAATACAAATTGGTTTCTTATTATACGCTTTTTGGCCACAGCTATTGCCACCGAGTAGATTTACAATTATTTCACCGTATGGCCATCGACTATATTTGATTATTATATGACCATTGATCAGACCGAGGTTTTTATTATAACCAACGACTAAAAGGACGCTGTCACAACCTTTGTCCGTGTCTGCCCTACCCTCAATTGCTCCCCCCTTTTGGCATCCATGGCTATAATCAAATAATGTCATCGTTTCGGACTAAAAAGCATTTATTGTATGTTGCGGAACTGTGTTAATAAGGTGAGGATTCTCTAGAAATGAGCTCGAACCATATCAATGAAAATAAAATCTGCTATCTAGATGAACCATTCAGCAAATGAGTTAAATAAATAAAAAATATTAATTTTTCTAACAAATTATTCGCGACAATTAAGTTTATTTTTCTTCTGTTAACATTGTGGTTTCGATTGTAAACAATACAATGTTTTGGTGATAGACACTTAGTCAAACAGACTTGTTATAAAATAATGCGTGAATCCACTCATGATACAAAATGTTCTTGAATACAACATGTTTTTGAATATATCTCAACAACACCTTGAGTTTTCCAGATGTCGTTCATGTTTCTTCAAAGCTTCTGAAAGAAAAGCCAGTCATAAGAAATAGTCAAGACATCTCATCCTAAACACATGCCATATAGCGATAGTTAAAGGTCATAGGCAAATCACATCCTAAACGCATGACATATAGCGATAGTTAAAGGTCATAGGCAAATCACATACTAAACGCATGCCATATAGCGATAGTGGAAAAATCAAAGGGAAATCACATCCTAAGCGGATGCAATATAGCGATAGTTACAAGTAATAGGCAAATCACATCCTAACCGCATGCCATATAGCGATAATAAAATGTCATATGCAAATCACATCCTTCACGGATGACATATAGCGATAGTCAAACGTCATATGCAAATCACATCCCTAATGGATGCCATATAGCGATAGTAAAAAGTCATATGCAAATCAAATCCTAAACGCATGCCAAATAGCGATAATAAAGTCATATGTAAATCAAATCCTAAACGCATGCCAAATAGCAATAATAAAGTCATATGCAAATAAAATCCTTAACGCATATCATATAGCGATAATAAAGTCATATGCAAATCAAATCCTAAACGCATGTCATATAGCGATAATAATGTCATATGCAAATCAAATCCTAAACGCATGTCATATAGCGATAATAAAGCCAAATGCAGATCACCTCCTAAACGCATGCCATATAGCGATAATAAAGTCATATGCAAATCAAATCCTAAACGCGTGCCAAGTAGCGATAATAAAGTCATATGCAAATCAAATCCTAAACGCATGCCAAGTAGCGATAATAAAGTCATATGCAAATCAAATCCTAAACACATGCCAAATAGCGATAATAATGTCATATGCAAATCAAATCCTTAACGCATGTCATATAGCGATAATAAAGTCATATGCAAATCAAATCCTAAACGCATGCCAAATAGCGATAATAAAGTCATATGCAAGTCAAATCCTAAACGCATGTCATATAGCGATAATAAAGTCATATGCAAATCAAATCCTAAACCCATGCCAAATAGCGATAATAAAACGTCATGGGCAGGTTCCATTTCTAGGTCAACGAGACATCACGTGACGACATTGTTTCGTGATTTGAAGTGACACATAATCGAAGTTTCCAGACGAAATATAGCTAATAGACTAATTTATTGAGGTTGGATGGAAAGGTCGATAACATAACTGAAATACATTTTTTTAACGCTCGTTGTTTGGCAAACGAGCAATTCCAATTATATATCATGATCTATGTGTAATGTTCTACAGAGAAACGTACATTTTTCAAAATGTATGGTGTAAATGCATCAAGTGAAAAAAGTAACGTTAATATTAAAACGTGGAAGTCAACAATTAGAATGTAAATAAATTATTTTGTTTGCCAATAGTCGTGGACAATTTTATTTCTGAATTTTACCAAAGTTAGATAAGTATATATCAGAAATAATGTCATTTGTTAACTTAATTTGCATCCAGTTATATTGTTTGGATTTGTATTAAATCCTATTCTCTGATTAAAAGATTGTTGGTGAAAACCATGTCAGAAGCAAACGTTTAGTAATTGCTGTACAAAAATTAATCAACTTGATTTGCTTAATGAGTCTACGGAGTTAGTGAATCACGGCACTTCCGAAACGGCTATCTGTATACAACCAATAAAGTGGGTCTAAATTTACAAAGATGCCAATGATACGCTAAATGTAACAAGTGCTAAAATTCCGTGGGCTTCATCCCTTTACAATAGGCTACAGTTTTGCCAGACTCTATAGACGCGTCTACTTCTATTTCAACAGATTGTACATACGTCTCTTCTATTTCAACAGACTGTACATACGTGTTCTCATTTCAACAGATTGTACATACGTGTTCTCATTTCAACAGATTGTACATACGTGTTCTCATTTCAACAGATTGTACATACGTGTTCTCATTTCAACAGATTGTACAAACGTGTTCTCATTTCAACAGATTGTACATACGTGTTCTCATTTCAACAGATTGTACATACGTGTTCTCATTTCAACAGATTGTACAAACGTGTTCTCATTTCAACAGATTGTACAAACGTGTTCTCATTTCAACAGATTGTACAAACGTGTTCTCATTTCAACAGATTGTACATACGTGTTCTCATTTCAACAGATTGTACATACGTGTTCTCATTTCAACAGATTGTACAAACGTGTTCTCATTTCAACAGATTGTACAAACGTGTTCTCATTTCAACAGATTGTACAAACGTGTTCTCATTTCAACAGATTGTACATACGTGTCTTCTATTTCAACAGATTGTACATACGTGTTCTCATTTCAACAGATTGTACATACGTGTCTTCTATTTCAACAGATTGTACATACGTGTTCTCATTTCAACAGATTGTACAAACGAGTTCTCATTTCAACAGATTGTATATACGTGTCTTCTATTTCAACAGATTGTACATACGTGTTCTCATTTCAACAGATTGTACATACGTGTCTTCTATTTCAACAGATTGTACATACGTGTTCTCATTTCAACAGATTGTACATACGTCTCTTCTATTTCAAAAGACTGTACATACGTGTTCTCATTTCAACAGATTGTACATACGTCTCTTCTATTTCAAAAGACTGTACATACGTGTTCTCATTTCAACAGATTGTACATACGTGTTCTCATTTCAACAGATTGTACATACGTGTTCTCATTTCAACAGATTGTACATACGTGTTCTCATTTCAACAGATTGTACAAACGTGTTCTCATTTCAACAGATTGTACAAACGTGTTCTCATTTCAACAGATTGTACATACGTGTCTTCTATTTCAACAGATTGTACATACGTGTTCTCATTTCAACAGATTGTACATACGTGTCTTCTATTTCAACAGATTGTACATACGTGTTCTCATTTCAACAGATTGTACAAACGTGTTCTCATTTCAACAGATTGTATATACGTGTCTTCTATTTCAACAGATTGTACATACGTGTTCTCATTTCAACAGATTGTACATACGTGTCTTCTATTTCAACAGATTGTACATACGTGTTCTCATTTCAACAGATTGTACATACGTGTTCTCATTTCAACAGATTGTACATACGTGTTCTCATTTCAACAGATTGTACATACGTGTTCTCATTTCAACAGATTGTACATACGTGTTCTCATTTCAACAGATTGTACAAACGTGTTCTCATTTCAACAGATTGTACATACGTGTCTTCTATTTCAACAGATTGTACATACGTGTTCTCATTTCAACAGATTGTACATACGTGTCTTCTATTTCAACAGATTGTACATACGTGTTCTCATTTCAACAGATTGTACAAACGTGTCTTCTATTTCAACAGATTGTACATACGTGTTCTCATTTCAACAGATTGTACATACGTGTTCTCATTTCAACAGATTGTATATACGTGTCTTCTATTTCAACAGATTGTACATACGTGTTCTCATTTCAACAGATTGTACATACGTGTCTTCTATTTCAACAGATTGTACATACGTGTTCTCATTTCAACAGATTGTACATACGTGTCTTCTATTTCAACAGATTGTACATACGTGTCTTCTATTTCAACAGATTGTACATACGTGTCTTCTATTTAAACAGATTGTACATACGTGTTCTCATTTCAACAGATTGTACATACGTGTCTTCTATTTCAACAGATTGTACATACGTGTTCTCATTTCAATAGATTGTACATACGTGTCTTCTATTTCAACATATTGTACATACGTGTTCTCATTTCAACAGATTGTACATACGTCTCTTCTATTTCAACAGACTGTACATACGTGTTCTCATTTCAACAGATTGTACAAACGTGTTCTCATTTCAACAGATTGTACATACGTGTTCTCATTTCAACAGATTGTGCATACGTGTTCTCATTTCAACAGATTGTACATACGTGTTCTCATTTCAACAGATTGTATATACGTGTCTTCTATTTCAACAGATTTTACATACGTGTCTTCTATTTCAACAGCTTATACATACGTGTTCTCATTTCAACAGATTGTATATACGTGTTCTCATTTCAACTGATTTTACATACATCTCTTCTATTTCAACAGATTGTACATACGAGTCTTATATTCCAACAGATTGTACATGCTGTCTACTATTTCAACAGATTGTACATACGTGTCTTATTTTCCAACTTATTATACATAAGTGTCTTCTATTTCAACAGATTGTACATACGAGTCTTATATTCCAACAGATTGTACATACTGTCTACTATTTCAACAGATTGTACATACGTGTCTTATTTTCCATCTTATTTTACATACGTGTCTTCGATTGCAACAGTTTGCACGTACTTGTCTTATATTCCAACATATTATTCTTATGTGTTTTCTATTCCGACAGATTTTATACACGGATCCTCTATTCCGACAGATTATTCATACGTGTCCTTTTTCTATTCCAACATATTCTACTCACGCTTCTTCTTATGTTGCAAGAACATATTATACATACGTGTCCTTTTCTATTCCAGCAGATTATACACACGTCTTATATTGCAACATATTATACATACGTGTCCTTTTCTATTCCAGCAGATTATACACACATGTCTTATATTGCAACATATACATACGTGTCCTTTTCTATTCTTGCAGATTATACACACGTCTTATATTGCAACAGATTATACACACGTCTTATATTGCAACAGATTATACATTGGTGTCCTCTATTACAGTTGATTACACAAACGCGTCTTCTTCCATTCCAACAGTTTATATATATGACTTTTGTTCCAACTGATTATACATACGTGTTTTATACTATTCCAACATATTGTACATACGTGTCTTACATTCCAACAGATAACACATACGTGTCCTCTATTCCAACAAATTATACATACGTGTTTTCAATTGCAACAGATTATACATACTTGTTATCTATTCTTACAGATTATACATACCTGTTATCTATTCTTACAGATTATACATACTTGTTATCTATTCTAACAGATTATACATACTTGTTATCTATTCTTGCAGATTATACATACTTGTTATCTATTCTTGCAGATTATACATACTTGTTATCTATTCTTGCAGATTATACATACTTGTTATCTATTCTTACAGATTATACATACTTGTTATCTATTCTTACAGATTATACATACTTGTTATCTATTCTTACAGATTATACATACTTGTTATCTATTCTTACAGATTATACATACTTGTTATCTATTCTTACAGATTATACATACTTGTTATCTATTCTTACAGATTATACATACTTGTTATCTATTCTTACAGATTATACATACTTGTTATCTATTCTTACAGATTATACATACTTGTTATCTATTCTTACAGATTATACATACTTGTTATCTATTCTTACAGATTATACATACTTGTTATCTATTCTTACAGATTATACATACTTGTTATCTATTCTTACAGATTATACATACTTGTTATCTATTCTTACAGATTATACATACTTGTTATCTATTCTTACAGATTATACATACTTGTTATCTATTCTTACAGATTATACATACTTGTTATCTATTCTTACAGATTATACATACTTGTTATCTATTCTTACAGATTATACATTCGTGCCGTCTAATGTCCTCTGTTCCAACATATTATTCATACGTGTCTTCTATTTCACCTGATTATACGTACCAGTATTTTCTTCTATTCCAACAAACTATACATACGTCTCCTCTGTTCCAACATATTAGTCATGAGTGTTTACTATTCTGACTGATCATAGGTACGTGTCTTATTGTCCAACTTATTATACATACGTGTCCTCGATTCCAACAGATTATTCTTTCGTGTTTACTTTTCTGACAGATTATACAAATGTCTTCAATTCCAACTGATTGCACATACGCGTCCTCTATTCCAACTGAGTATGCATACGTGTAATCTTTTCCAACTGAATATACATAGGTACAGTCGATTCCAACATATATATATATATATATATATATATATATATATATATATATATATATATATATATATATATATATATATATATATATATATATATATATATATATATATATATATATATATATATATATATATATATATATATATATATATATATTATACATACGTGTCGTGCTCTATATATATGGAGATAACTTGTTTCTTCGGCAAGATAATTTGGTTTATAAGATCAGATGGTGAACTTTGTTATCCCAGAACAGATTCTGCACTTACACTTTGACACCTCAATAATCCAATTCGTGTGTGTGTGTGTGTGTGTGTGTGTGTGTGTGTGTGTGTGTGTGTTGTACTTAATATAATTCCTTTGTTAATCTTGTATTCAAAGTGTGTTTATGTGTCTGTCTGTTTAATGTCATATCGATGCATTTGTTTTAATGCTGCTGAACTTTACATTTCTTCTATGTTTTACTTTTGTAAAAACAGAAGAAAGAAAACAATCAAAGGAATCTTGCATCATAAATATAATTATGTTCCTCAAAGAGGATCATTCCTTATAGATCTTTTTCTTTCTGTCTGTCTTCTGTTGAATCAGAACAATATAACCCGATGTTTCCTTACTCGAATTCATTATAATTCGCAGTTAATGTCTCTGTCTAAGAATAGTATATACAGAGCTCTGTATTTCCAGAGAAGAATAACTAAAATAAAATAATTACTTATATTAAATTAAATAATTACGGCTCAAATCAAACACCGAACTCAACTATCATTCTAACTCAAAGTCTTATAGCAAAAAGTGCTGATTTTCCAGTAAACGAATTTTATATATACAATTCTAAGACGTAAAAATAAAACCGTGATGAAGGTAAAATTTCATTTTTTTTCTAGAAGAATCTAAGTCATAATTTAAAGATTTATTACTAAAATCATTCAAAGCAAGTAACAAGCATCAAGTACACCAAGTCTACCCAGGTTAGAAAACTCAAATCTCAATGAATCAGCTTAAGATAATGATCCTAATATTTATCTTCACTCAGGAAAAAGGGATGCAATGTTCTTTACAAAACTGTCATTAATGTTGGAGAAGGTAAGGTATAGATACAGTTTTATATAAACCACATCATAAGTTAAATAGCAAACAATGCAAATTAAATATGCATACTATTTTAAAGATGTAGCTTGTTCCTTCCCTGACTCAAAGTTTACTGGTTTAAAGGCCTATTAACGGACCTTCACGCCATATTTAATTAGAAATTTACAAGGAATCCACGTTTACAAGACGAAGCAAACTAGGTCATCAGGGAATAAACATTTTCATAGTTTAGCAGATTAAAACAACTTCCGTCCGCCATTATAACATATTTAAACAACTTGTCACAGCCTGCATCAATACGTGATACACATGTTTCTTCAAGCGACAACACTGACTGGTGTTAAGTAATCAACAAATTAGGAACATTACATGATGTTCACATTAATTATGACGATGTCGATGACGAAATACTAATTAATAATAAATTTTAACCAGATGAAAAGTTACTTCTCCATAAAATTCTGTTCAATACAAATATTTGCAATAACTTGAAGAAACAATTACCAATGTCTAAATTGGTCAGAAGACTTAGTCTCAGTACTCGGGACGGTTAGAAAATTAACGTCTTTACCCACCTCGGTGTTATTCGTTTTGTTACTAAGCAATGACATAGCTGGAGATAAGGAAGTAGTTAATCCACTTGTAATTGACCAGGGATGTCAATTAAACTTTCTCGGGAGGGGGAGAGGGGAGGGGGCTGACGAGCTAGGTAATTTCGTATATAGGATACATCAAGTTTACAGCACATGCAGCATTACCACCAAACCGCCCTTCCAAAATGACGTCCCTGTAACTGATCATCCTTGTATGTGTAAATAACAAAATCGATCTTACGGAAAATGGAACTCACAGAAAGCTCTTGATAATGAATAGGAAATTACGCCTTAAGCTGACACATGTACCGGTCAGTCTTTAGATGAGATCAATTTAGCTCTTGCTATTTATCAATCCAAATATATTGACGACAGTGATCCCGTTTTTACTACTTGATCTCATTATTCTAATCAGGGTGACAAAGGACCATCACTCATTGTCGAATATAAACACACTATTTAGATCCCCTGTTTGTGTCAAAGGGTGATTAGCGAAACGAAAGCCATAAACCTACCTTTTTGTTTTTTTCTTCAAAAAGGTTTCCTTATGAGAAAATATAGCCTACTTGAGGTACAGGCTGATGGCGAGTGGCTGGTTAGTTGTTAAATTTTTTCCTCGTAAGTTGTATATAGATACAATTCTTAATCTAGCCCATGACATTCATTTCACTGGTCATTTAAGGGTCAAAAGAACTTATCACAAGATATTGAAAAATTTTTATTGGCAGAAAATTAAACGTGTTGTTGGAAATACTGTATATCTTTTCATACTCGTCAGTGGTAGGTAAACCAATCGGAAGATACATAAATGTCATCTGCAATCTATTCCTGTATGTGACGATCAATTAGCAAAATAATGGAAACTGTGTCGGTCCTTTATCTAAGACCAAATCACAAACGAATATAAGGTATGACGGGAATAAAACGTAAGGAAATTTCAGCAAATGCATTGCCTCTCTTTTCCCATAATTCAACGGCCTCTTCTGTCTTGCATCTGGTCCTTATAAAGTTACAAAGGCATTAAATGTCTTAAATAAGATAAATACTACTACTAAGATACTAAGATAAATACTACTACTAAGATACTAAGATAAATACCACTACTAAGATACTAAGATAAAAACTACTACTAAGATACTAAGATAAATACTACTACTAAGATACTAAGATAAATACTACTACTAAGATACTAAGATAAATACTACAACAAAGATACTAAGATAAATACTACTACTAAGATACTAAGATAAATACTACTACTAAGATACTAAGATAAATACTACTAATAAGATACTAAGATAAATACTACTACTAAGATACTAAGATAAATACTACTACTAAGATACTAAGATAAATACCACTACTAAGATATTAAGATAAATACTACTACTAAGATACTAAGATAAATACTACTACTAAGATACTAAGATAAGTACTACTACTAAGATACTAAGATAAATACCACTACTAAGATACTAAGATAAATACTACTACTAAGATACTAAGATAAATACCACTACTAAGATACTAAGATAAATACTACTACTAAGATACTAAGATAAATACTACTACTAAGATACTAAGATAAATACTACTACTAAACATACTAAGATAAATACTACTACTAAGATACTAAGAAAAATACTACTACTAAGATACTAAGATAAATACTACTACTAAGATACTAAGATAAATACCACTACTAAGATACTAAGATAAATACTACTACAAAGATACTAAGATAAATACTACTACTAAGATACTAAGATAAATACAACTACTAAGATACTAAGATAAATACTACTACTAAGATACTAAGATAAATACTACTACTAAGATACTAAGATAAATACCACTACTAAGATACTAAGATAAATACTACTACTAAGATACTAAGATAAATACCACTACTAAGATACTAAGATAAATACTACTACTAAGATACTAAGATAAATACCACTACTAAGATACTAAGATAAATACTACTACTAAGATACTAAGATAAATACCACTACTAAGATACTAAGATAAATACTACTACTAAGATACTAAGATAAATACCACTACTAAGATACTAAGATAAATACTACTACTAAGATACTAAGAAAAATACCACTACTAAGATACTAAGATAAATACTACTACTAAGATACTAAGAAAAATACTACTACTAAGATACTAAGATAAATACTACTACTAAGATACTAAGATAAATACTACTACTAAGATACTAAGAAAAATACTACTACTAAGATACTAAGATAAATACCACTACTAAGATACTAAGAAAAATACTACTACTAAGATACTAAGATAAATACCACTACTAAGATACTAAGATAAATATTACTACTAAGATACTAAGATAAATACCACTACTAAACATACTAAGATAAATACCACTACTAAGATACTAAGATAAATACCACTACTAAGATACTAAGATAAATACTACTACTAAGATACTAAGATAAATACCACTACTAAGATACTAAGATAAATACTACTACTAAGATACTAAGATAAATACCACTACTAAGATACTAAGATAAATACCACTACTAAGATACTAAGATAGATAATACTACTAAGATACTAAGATAAATACCACTACTAAGATACTAAGATAAATACTACTACTAAGATACTAAGATAAATACCACTACTAAGATACTAAGATAAATACTACTACTAAGATACTAAGATAAATACTACTACTAAGATACTAAGATAAATACTACTACTAAGATACTAAGATAAATACTACTACTAAGATACTAAGATAAATACCACTACTAAGATACTAAGATAAATACTACTACTAAGATACTAAGATAAATACCACTACTAAGATACTAAGATAAATACTACTACAAAGATACTAAGATAAATACTACTACTAAGATACTAAGATAAATACTACTACTAAGATACTAAGAAAAATACTACTACTAAGATACTAAGATAAATACCACTACTAAGATACTAAGATAAATACTACTACTAAGATACTAAGATAAATACCACTTCTAAACATACTAAGATAAATACTACTACTAAGATACTAAGATAAATACCACTACTAAGATACTAAGATAAATACTACTACTAAGATACTAAGATAAATACTACTACTAAGATACTAAGATAAATACTACTACTAAGATACTAAGATAAATACCACTACTAAGATACTAAGATAAATACCACTACTAAGATACTAAGATAGATACTACTACTAAGATACTAAGATAAATACCACTACTAAGATACTAAGATAAATACTACTACTAAGATACTAAGATAAATACCACTACTAAGATACTAAGATAAATACTACTACTAAGATACTAAGATAAATACTACTACTAATATACTAAGAAAAATACTAATACTAAGATACTAAGATAAATACTACTACTAAGATACTAAGATAAATACTACTACTAAGATACTAAGATAAATACTACTACTAAGATGCTAAGATAAATACTACTACTAAGATACTAAGATAAATACCACTACTAAGATACTAAGATAAATACCACTACTAAGATACTAAGATAAATACCACTACTAAGATACTAAGATAAACACTACTACTAAGATACTAAGATAAATACCACTACTAAGATACTAAGATAAATACTACTACAAAGATACTAAGATAAATACTACTACTAAGATACTAAGATAAATACTACTACTAAGATACTAAGATAAATACTACTACTAAGATACTAAGATAAATACCACTACTAATATACTAAGATAAATACCACTACTAAGATACTAAGATAAATACTACTACTAAGATACTAAAATAAATACCACTACTAAGATACTAAGATAAATACTACTACTAAGATACTAAAATAAATACCACTACTAAGATACTAAGATAAATACTACTACTAAGATACTAAGATAAATACCACTACTAAGATACTAAGATAAATACTACTACTAAGATACTAAGATAAATACCACTACTAAGATACTAAGATAAATACTACTACTAAGATACTAAGATAAATACTACTACTAAGATACTAAGATAAATACTACTACTAAGATACTAAGATAAATACTACTACTAAGATACTAAGATAAATACTACTACTAAGATACTAAGATAAATACTACTACTAAGATACTAAGATAAATACTACTACTAAGATACTAAGATAAATACTACTACTAAGATACTAAGATAAATACTACTACTAAGATACTAAGATACATACTACTACTAAGATACTAAGATACATACTACCACTAAGATACTAAGATAAATACAACTACTAAGATACTAAGATACATACTACTACTAAGATACTAAGATAAATACTACTACTAAACATACTAAGATAAATGCTACTACTAAGATACTAAGATAAATACCAATACTAAGATACTAAGAAAAATACTACTACTAAGATACTAAGATAAATACTACTACTAAGATACTAAGATAAATACCACTACTAAGATACTAAGATAAATACCACTACTAAGATACTAAGATAAATACTACTACTAAGATACTAAGATAAATACTACTACTAAGATACTAAGATAAATACTACTAGTAAGATTCTAAGATAAATACTACTACTAAGATGTTAAATATATTAGGGAATATTGATAGAGTATATATAGCCATGGCTAATACATATACAACCATGGCTAATACATATACAACCATGGCTGATACATATACAACGATGGCTGATACATATTCAACCATGGCTAATACACATACAAACATGGCCAAAACAGACGTAACCATGGCTAATACATTTATAACCGTGGAAAATGCATATATAATCATGGCTAATAGAAATATAACCATGGTTACTACATATATAACTATGACGCATATAGATATAACCATGGCTAATACAGATATAACCATGGCTAATACATATAAAACCATGGCTAATACATATATAACATATGGCTAAAACGGACATAACCATGGCTAATACATAATAGAAATGACTGATACATATATAATCATGGCTACTACATATATAATCATGGCTACTACATATATAATCATGGCTACTACATATATAGACATGGCTAATACATATATATATATATATATATATATATATATATATATATATATATATATATATATATATATAAATTGCTGATACATATATAACCATGGCTAATACATACATAACCATGGCTACTACATGTATAACCATGGCTAATACAGATATAACCATGGCTAATACATATAAAGCCATGGCTAATACATATATAACTATGGGTAATACAGATATAACCATGGCTAATACATATAAAACCATGGTTAATACATATATAACCATGGCTAAAACATTTTATTTTTCTTGTAAAATCTTTGATGGTTCTTTCTCAAAATTACGTTTAATGTTAGAAACAGCAGACATATTGGATGGAAATTCGACATCAACATTAAATGTTATATAGACCAAATTAGGCCATTAATAGTGAATACTTGGTTTTCCAAATTGTTTGCATTTATCCCCTTTTGTTTTTTTTTTTAAATTTCCCTGACAACATCTATAAAATTGTCAGTGACAACATCCGTGTAATTATTAGTGACAACATTTGTGTAATTGTCAGTGACAAACATCCTTAACGAAAAGCATATCGTTTGTTTGAATTTAAGAGGCTCTGAGGCAAGATTGCTCATTGTAATTTTAATGAAGGTCAAGGTCGAGTGCGTTTTCGTTTGTTTAAGTAGGGTCGGCCATTTCGGATGGCAAGTTAACGTCATTTCTTAAAAAATCGGTATGGAGTTTGATACTTTGGTGCAACCTGCAAAACTCTATTCAAACGTATTGAATAGTCTTTGAGATGAAGAATTATGAATTATTATAATCCTCCGACAATAATACCAGGATGCTAGCTTCCGGATACTTTGACAACAGTAGCACAATGCTAGTTACCCGATACCTTGACAACAATAGTAGGATGCTATATACCGGAAACTTTGACAACACTAACAGGATGATATATACCGGATACTTCGACAACATTAGCAGAATGCTTGCTAACGGATACTTTGACAACAGTAGCAGAATGCTTGCTAACGGATACGTTGACAACAGTAACAGGATGCTTGCTACCGGATCAGCCAGAAAATAGCACTGTACTTTCTTTGTTCCTAACTGAAGACGTATATATCCTGTTTTCAGTGTCTTCTGTCTTTTCTTATTAAAAAGTCCATTGAGGTTAAAGCAAAAAATAAGAAACTATTGACTAATCACAGGTTAAGGCCGCAATGTGAAGCCGATAAGTTATAATTCAGTATTGGCAATGTGAAGCCGATAAGTTATAATTCAGTATTGGCAATGTGAAGCCGATAAGTTATACTTCAGTATTGGCTCAGCTCAACATTTTAGCTCGAGACAGATTTATTCATCATGTAAAAATCATAAATCTCGCTAATAAAATCATTTAAATTTGAAACATGACCCGAATGCAAATAATGGCAAACATCTCTACGGAGATGAGACAATGTCAATCATTAAGCGGTCTTTCCTATTATCCTATCTGTAAAACCAATGAGAATGTGATGCCTAAAATTTATCAATTTCCTTGTAACTATAATCCATGTATCAATGACAATTAAAACAAATTGTAAATGTAGATGAATTAGTAAAGCTTTAGGAAGCTGTGAAATTGGATGTCATGATCGATTGCTTACCGTGTATTATTGGTATTTGTCAGATATCAATGCATACCATGGAATACAGCACGTGAAGCAATGTCTTTGACTCGTTTGAACATTCAACAATGAAAACTATTATTGATGTCATATTGATATATTTTCTTCGGCTACTTTCACGTGCCAAAAAACATTAATGTTTTGCTCTTATTTGTTTATCATGTTACCTATGAAGATATGAAAATGACAACGTGACAAAAATTGTATTAACTTGAGCCGCAGGCATGGTCATGTAAATATAATGTGTGAGATGTGTGTCCACCTAGAAATTCTTGCGATGGCAATATACATTTTACTGTATCGAAATGAAAGGAATATGGCAGCATTTATTTATAACTCTGGCAGCATTTATTTATAACTCTTTATTAAACTTTTCCATGACGTTATTTTCACGACACACTTTTCATGGCAATATTTTCATGACATTATTTTTATGACTATGTTCATGATATTATTTGTATGACACACTTGTCATGGCAATATTTTTATGACTATATTCATGACACACTTTTCATGGCAATATTTTATGACATTATTTTTATGACTATGTTCATGACATTATTTTCATGACACTTTTCATGGCAATATTTTTATGACTATATTCATGATACACTTTTCATGGCAATATTTTATGACATTTTTTTATGATTATGTTCATGACATTATTTTTATGACACTTTTCATGGCAATATTTTTATGACTATATTCATGATACACTTTTCATGGCAGTATTTTTATGACTATATTCATGATACACTTTTCATGGCAATATTTTTATGACTATATTCATGACACTTTTCATGGCAATATTTTTATGACTTTATTCATGATACACTTTTCATGAATGAAAGAATGTTAAATTAAAGTGAACCGGCCACGAAGGGTCATTATTCACTGTTTTATCTTTCAAAAGAAAGTTATTTAATTTTTCCCGTGGGGTAAGGAATGGTGTCACATCCCCACGGCGTTTATGCACACATAGTGTGCTATTTAATTTGGTCGTCATGTCACGCCCCTATTGAGGGTGAGTGGTAATGGATCAAACACGTACTCAACCCTATCAACCAATCAGAAGGAGTGTACTAGAGGTGCAATGGCACCAAATAATGACTAATAATGGTTTTCACGTCTCGTCATTTTGAGGGTTTCTGGTCTTGAGAAAGGAGAAGATCCGATAAGCCAGCCCATGTATGTCTACAGCCTTGAAACTAACTAACATACTTATTTCAAATCAGGTCCAGTTTCTCTAATGGACAGAAAATATACCAATAATGTGTAAGCCACCTGAATAATTAAATCAAATTTTGTGTAGTTAAAGATTTTTTCTAACCCCTAACATACCTATGTTTCTAGTACCCAGTGTACGTATTGTAAGTCCCTAACAAATTTAATTCTAGAATGTATGTGCGACGTATATAGGTTGGTAACTGTTAGGTTATATGGATTGTGAATTTTGATTGGCGGTGTTCGAAATTGATCAAGTTAGGTTTCTCAAATGAGTTTGTCAAATAGAGCTTTCGTACCAAATGAGAGCTCTGTACTGGCTAAATGGCAGTAGCCCTTAGAAGGGCTTTTTGATGGAGAGTTACGTATTGGTAACCAGTCTTCCCCCATCTGGTTTTGTTTGCTCCGGTGTCCTCCTGTCCTCTCTTGTTCCTTGGACCTCCCTTCATCTTGATCGTCAGCAGCTGCGTCCTCCTCTCTTCTGGGTACCTAGATCTAAAATTGTCCCTATCAATGTGGAAATACTCTGTGCTGTTGTTACAAAAGTGTAGACAGTCCCATGTGACAGCCTATTAATGAGGATGTACTAGTCCCGCATTCCTGACGGTTCGAGGTTCGATACCACCTTGTATTTCTGAATTAGTTTTTAGGAGAATACTGACTAATTGGTATTTGGATGCAGCATTGTGCCTCTGGGTCTGATGGTCTTGGTGTTTTATGTATATGGGAAAAAGTTAGAAATAGATAGAGAGGAGTGTTAATTCCTAGATGATGGTATACATAGTCCACCCTTTTGTTTTGTACCTGATGTTACTTTCTCAAATGCTTCAATGTTTATTTCTATATATTTTGTTATCCCTGGTGCTTCATCTAATTCTATTTAGTTGATTTAAGTGTGTATCCCGTCAAATGATTGATCAATGAACCCATGTGACCTACACTTTTCATGGCAATTTTTTATGACATTTTTATGACTATGTTCATGACATTATTTTTATGACACTTTTCATGGCAATATTTGTATGACTATATTCATTACACACTTTTCATGGCAATATTTATATGACTATATTTATGATACACTTTTCATGGCAATATTTATATGACTCTATTTCTGATACACTTTTCATGGCAATATTATTATGACTATATTCATTACACACTTTTCATGGCAATATTTTTTATGACTCTATTCTTGACACACTTTTCATGGCAATATTTTATGACATTTTTTTATGATTATGTTCATGACATTATTTTTATGACACTTTTCATGGCAATATTTATATGACTATATTTATGATACACTTTTCATGGCAATATTTTTATGACTATATTCATGATACACTTTTCATGACATTATTTTTATGATACTCTTTACGTGGAAATAATTTCAGGACATGCATTGTATGACATTCATTTTTATGACATTATTTTTATGATACTCTTTAGGTGCAAATACTTTCAGGACATGAAATTTATGACATTCATTTCAAGACAATATTTTCATCATTAGCAATATGGTTCAATCGTGTGTAGAACAAACGAGTGGTGTTGATGCTTTTGCTTGTAAAAACAAGTGTTATGATAGTGTCTTGGAGACACTATTACTGACACAGCCATGGGGCATACTACATTATAACGGTGGAATTCTTTATGATAAAGTCTACATTATAACGGTGGAATTCTTTATGACAAAGTCATGGAGTTGACTACATTATAGTGAGGGAATTGTTTAAACTATGCAACACATCATCGGGGTTACACGATTCTAATTTTAGCTGATGAATCAATCATTGCATTTACATGTCGAAACAAATAATCATGTGAGTAAGAAACATACCTATTCGTGTGCTTTTAGTATCAAAGCCCTAATCAGACAAAAAGAAAGAATAGGTAGTAGTTTAGTAAGCTAGAAAGGTGGTAAAGAAGTTTAACGTTTATATCTACCTTACCGAAACTACATTCTAGGAACATTACAAAATTGTGTCGGACGCCCACCTCCAACACACACACACACACACACACACACACACACACACACACACACAAACACACACACACAAATAAAAAAGCCCCACAAATGGATCGTAAAGGAGCAGACAACAAGTGATCATAAGACATGGAGGAAAATGAAATATAAAAGATAAATTTAATACAGGATATATAGATAAATATCCTATGAAGAACAGATTCTTTGAAAATCAAAATCAATTCACCTGATCAAGCTGCACATAACATAGTAAAGTCGTGCGTAATTTTTTGCAACAAAAACGGGCATTTGGAATCATTGGAACTTGCTAAAGTTGACAATAAATCGATATTTGATGTGTCCCTGCACCGAAGTATTTAGACTAAAATTGATGTTTAACTTTCCTTATGATACGTACTAAATATCTACATCTAACGTGATGTGTAATGTGTGTTGTGTGATATATTAGTAATTACATTTTAGTTGGTGTGTAATATGTCCTGCAAAGTACCTAAATATCTACATTTAAATTGATGAATAATGTGTCCTGTGTAATACATTAGTATTTACATTTAATTGATGTGGAATGTGTCCTGTGTGATACATTAGTATCTACATTTAAATTGATGTGTAATGTATCCTGTGTGATAGATTATTATTTACATTTAAATTGATGTGTAATGTGTCCTGTATGATACATTAGTATCTACATTTAAATTGATGTGTAATGTGTCATGTATTGTACCTCAGTAATCTACATCTAAATTGATGTGAAATGAGTCCTGTTGTATATATATATATATATATATATATATATATATATATATATATATATATATATATATATATATGTATATATACCTTAAATGGGATTGACACTCAAGACAGCTTCATTGTTTAGGGCGATACACAAATCTTGAAAAGACATAACATCCGTTTCTAAATGAATCCAAATGGATTCGAATTTGTACATGAATAGAACATAATGATATAAACGTCTAGATTTCTTACGTTTGCTGATAGAATTTAAGCTGACAGGGAATATACAGTTGTCGATTTGATTTGCTAGAACACTCTTACATGTTACAAAAATGTGACGGGTGTTTTTAAGTGGGTACACCACTGCTGAATGTTGAAGTGGTAAGCAGATATCGTTGCTGACACAGAGGGATACGGTACTGACACATACGTATAGAACGATGATACTGACGGTTGCAATGATGATACAGATGGATACAATGCCGATACTGATGGTACAATTCTTATATTGATGGATACAATTATGATACTGACCTTTGCATTGCTGATACAGATGGATTCGTTCCTGATACGGAGGAATACGGTGCTGATACAGATGGATACAATGATAATACTTATGGTTACAATGCTGATACGAATGAATACCATGCTGATACAGAAGAATACGGTGCTGATACGGATGAATACAATGATGATGTTGACAAAACCAACAAAAAGTTAGCAATAGTTGCTTCAATTTACGTTACTGTCAATAAAAAAAAACGGAAATCTAGCAAAATATGGATTTCACTAAAACTAAACTCCTTTCATAATTCATAATTTAATGTCAGCACCAAATGTATTATCTGACAGTACAACAGCAACTGGTATATTCCAGGAACCATTTACATAACTCAAGTAAAGCCAGGACCTAATTTCCCATCATAATAATTCATGTATCCCTAAAACCTACTTTCCAGTAATTCTAATTGTATAATTATAATTCCGGTACAGTCCGTATAATTCCGGTACAGTCCATAGCTGATGTCTCATTGTATTATTAACATTCAGGAAGAGCAAGAAGCGGATTTCCAATTAGTACAACGCAGGTACAGAAAAACAGTTAATTTCCAATAACTAAAAATCATGTACAGCCAAATTCTGATTTCCGATTGCATAATTATAATCAAGGTACAGCCCAAAACTGATTTCCCATTGCATATTTATAATCTATGTACAGCCTTAAACTGGTTTCCCATTCCATACGAATATGAACAGCCTTAAACTGGTTTCCCATTCCATACGAATATGTACAGCCTTAAACTGGTTTCCCATTCCATACGAATATGTACAGCCTTAAACTGGTTTCCCATTCCATACGAATATGTACAGCCTTAAACTGGTTTACCATTTCATACGAATATGTACAGCCTTAAACTGGTTTCCAATTCCATACGAATATGTACAGCCAAAAACGGACTTCCTACTGCATACTTATACTCTAGACACATCCATAAACTGGTTCTCAGAGAATCTCAATAATCAGCGTTCCGTAGTGTACATTTGTGAGGGTTGTGGTAGAAAGGATTTATAAAACGAAATGGCAATATGGTCTGAAAATGTTTAAATAATTTGTAATTCAACCTGCCAGAGAAGGAGATAAAAAATATAATCGATGAAGAAAGGGTACGGGAAAATTTAATATTCACTGAAACAATAATTCAGAGTTTAGTCATGTTTATGATTAATGTAGGCTTTTATTTCACAATCAGATGATTTTTTTTATTTATGAAAAATGCAGTAACTAACAGACATTCACTTAATATGGCGCCAAAGTATCTGCTTTCTTTAGTTTTCTTCTACTCATAATCAATATGGGCACATACATGATATGGGACAGCATAAAGACCTGGACTTATAGTAGCTAATGGGGATAACGAAACCATTCAAATCGCAAATCACATTTATTTGTATAGTAGCTAATGGGGATAACGAAACCATTCAAATCGCAAATCACATTTATTTGTATAGTAGCTAATGGGGATAACGAAACCATTCAAATCGCAAATCACATGTATTTGTATAGTAGCTAATGGGGATAACGAAACCATTCAAATCGCAGATCATATTTCCTTGCGTCGGCTGTGAGCCAGGCTGTTTATTACGAGACAGAGCAGATAGTAATTTTCTCTCGATATATCATTATATCAGAGTTGCGTGCGATCCTAATGGAGACGAGGGGAAAAACAAAATAGACGTAAAATGCATTAATATTTGTTCCGTCCTACATCTGCATTCAATAAAAGTATTGATCACTGGATGCCCAGGAGAATAGAAGAAAAAAAAAGTAATATTTTCGACGATTGCATCATAAGGACTCAAAGAATCCATAATGAATATGGGATCAGTTAGGAAATACCATTGTGGAATCAGCTAAATAGATAATCGTTTACACACAGAACTAAAGAAGACAATTTTTTATTTACAATATTAGGGATATAGTATGCCATTGACTTCAGGGAATAAGAGTAGTGTATAATTTGAGACTCATTAACACCTTATGTTAAATGTCCTCAAATGTGCAATGCTATAGAAAATGTAGCAATATATATGATCGATATATATCTAAGTTAATTTGTCAAACCATTGTGAATCATAATTTGCGAATGTCAAACTTAGTTTTAACAAAATAAAGGAAATTAAACCGTGTTTCTGTTTTGAAACTTAAAAAAAATATTGCTAAAATCTTTCGGTTTATTTTTTCTAGCTTCTAAATTTCAAATGAAAAGGAATATTAAATTACGCTTTTCCACATACGACACGTGCTTCCCCCCCCCCCCATATAAACATACGAAGATCATAGTGGTATGATAAAAGCTTATTCCGGATATGAACAGCCTGAGGATGGTATTAATGCACTAAAGCAGGGATCTAAATCTCAAACCACCCCGAGGGCAACATGAGGGCACTTTTGATGGCCCCAGGGCTGCACCACCTTTATTATATCTCCTGCTACCTTGTGACGCCAATCATTTTGTAAGCCATTTGATACAGCTTGGCGGCGCGAGTGCTGATTCAATATTTTATCATATAAATAGGGGGCCCAGAGTGGCCGAGTGGTCTAAAGCGCTCTCCGTTACAGATCACTGCCATCTCACCTCTGTCTGCGTGTGTTCGAGTCTCAGATTCGACTAATGTAGTTATGTGAGAAAGCTTGCCAGTAGCTTCTCGTGGGACGGTGGTTCATTTCTGGGGTTTTCCGGGTTCTTCCTCCACCAGAAATACTGTCCGCCATGTATAGCCTATCGTGTGCTGAAATATGGCGTTAAACCATACAACAACATCCATATAAATAGTACACGGTATTGGATATGTTTTCAGCTGCCCAGCGTCTGGAAATGTCCAATAGTCCGGTGTTGTCGAGTGTCTGAAATGTCTAATATATGTAGTGTCACAGCTGTAATGCTGTCCAGTGTATAGAATATCCAGAATGTCCAATGATGTCCAGTGTCTGGAGTGTCCCAGCTGTAGAGCTGCCCAGTATATGGAGTGTCCAGTGTTATCCGGTGGTGTCCAGAGTGTCTAGAGGGACCCAAGCACTCCAAGGAGGAATCAGGGTCTATGTGTTGCAAGCTGTAAAGCCAACCACAGGAATTGTATCAGCTGTAAAGTTGTAATTTTGGGGTTCGTAAAACCCATTGTACCTTTAGGGACTGTAAAGATAAGTTACATATCTGTCCTTTTTTTCATTCGCACAATTTCACTATGAGTGAAGTCATTTTAATACATGAGTAAAAATCTACATTGTTTTCTAGTTGAGTAAACTATATCGACCTTTTCATTACTCTGTCACTGTGAATCATTCAGGTCTTGTGCTTGTCTTTTGTAGATTAATTTGTTTGTATCTTTTCTTCATTACATTTGTGCATTATTATGTTAATAATCCACTATTTTGATTAAATATGTACGCACGTTTTCATAATTTATTTGCTCATTCAAGTCGTCATTCATTATTAAAAATTGTATTAATATCTTCGTCAAAAGTGGTATGTTGTGAATCCTAAACATCCCACCCGGTTATCTTGTTACAGTGGCTTGGAATGACTTGGGGATGTTAGGGTCTTTCAGTTGTTCAAGGTTGAATTTGAGCCTGATATCCTTGGGCTTGTTAATTTTCATCAGCCTCACTCTGAAGTGCATAATTACGAGGTCGTGATCACTCCCAACATCAGCATCTGGGAACGTTCTTGCGTTTGCTCTATTGACGCCAGATCAGTAATGGTTTTTGAACCAGTATGTATTCGAGCTTCTTTTGATGGGTTTCATTTGGTACATTCCATGTCTAATATCGTGAAGCTTTATGTTGGCCCAGGGTATTGGCTAGTACCAAGTTGTTGTAGCTTTCGAACTCAAGCAGCCGTCTCCCTCTTTCATTGGTAAGCTCATTGCAAGAAGATACACCATGATCATCCCAGTCTTTAGAGCATCTTTGCCAACTTCGGCATTTCAGTCTCCTTGCATGACGAGGATGTCTTTTTTTACTGACAATGTTTAGAATACCCTGGAGTTTGTTGTACGTAGTTGGAGCACAGACTTCGGATAATTGTGATATTAACGGGAGATGCTTTCAGACGATATTGAGATGATTCTGCTAGATATGGTAAGGCGTTCAAGCACAAATCCCTTGATGGCTTTGTTTACAAGAAAGCCTACTCCATTTATGATAAGATGGACAAGTGAAAATGGATGTAATTTTCATTCATGCAGACAGAACCTGGACAGGACAAATACAATGTAATTTACATGGACCCAGATAGTGTCAAGCGATGAGATAAAGCATGTAATTTTCATGCATCCGGACAGAGCCAAGAGAAAATAATGTAACGTACACACACGCAGAGACATTCAATACATGAAAAGAAAATGTACTGTACATGCATGTAGAGTCAAACATTAGGAAAGAAAATACAATTTACATACAGGCAGCCAGGGTCTGGATAAGAGATGAGATGTAATTTTCATACACGCATACATCCAATACAGTTGATGTTCTTTACATACTCACAGACAACCAGTGTATTTGATGAGATGTAACTGACTTACTCGTAGGCGCTTAAGGCAGTTGATGAGATGTAATTGACCTACTCGTAGGCGCTCAAGGCAGTTGATGAGATGTAACTTGTATTCACGCAGGTAGCTAAGGCAGTTGATGAGATGAAATTGACTTACTCGTAGGCGCTCAAGGCAGTTGATGAGATGTAATTGACCTACTCGTAGGCGCTCAAGGCAGTTGATGCGATGTAATTGACCTACTCGTAGGCGCTCAAGGCAGTTAATGAGATGCAACTTGTATTCACGCAGGTAGCTAAGGCAGTTGATGAGATGTACTTTTGTATACACGCAGGTAGGTAAGGCAGTTTACGAGATGTAATTTATATACACGCAGACAGCTTTTGCAGTTGATGAGATGAAATTGACCTACTCGTAGTCGCTCAAGGCAGTTGATGATATGTAATTGACCTACTCGTAGTCGCTCAAGGCAGTTGATGAGATGTAATTGACCAACTCGTAGGCGCTCAAGACAGTTGATGAGATGTAATTTGTATACACTCCGGCAGCTAAGGCAGTTGATGAGATGTAATTTGTATACACGCATGCAGCTATTGCAGTTGATGAGATGAAATTGACCTACTCGTAGGCGCTTAAGGCAGTTGATGAGATGAAATTGACCTACTCATAGGCGCTCAAGGCAGTTGATGAGATGTAAACTGACCTACACGCAGGCAGCTAAGGCAGTTGATGAGATGTAATTTGTATACACGCAGGTAGCTAAGGCAGTTGATGAGATGTAATTTGTTTATACGCAGGCAGCTAAGGCAGCTGATGAGATTGCATTCCCAATAAGTTACTACTACTTAAGATATTTGTGATGGAAAAATCAAAATCCTGGTTTTCTCACAAATTTGCTAGTAACATACAGACACAATTCGAGTTTTGTTCCCGGTAAAATCTTGCGTTCATCAAGTAGAAATCAATAAACAATTGTTATGAACGTCACGCAGAAACTAAGAATGGATTAATCACACGTATTTATCTTCATTTATATGAAATCTGACCAGCATTTTTACACTGCAGGATACACTTCTGAATTTTGCGGCAAACATCTTGAACTTGATTGATAGGAATACTGCATTTAGCCTAGATACATGTAAATGGTACTATTTCACATTATAACCAAAGTTACGTTTTGATGATGATGAATTTGAATTACAGTGCTGTATCGCCCACTAGGGCAATGTAGCACTGTTAAGTTACGTCTTAAATCACACTTTTTCACATTATAACCAAAGTCACGTGTTAAATTACACTATTTCACATTATAACCAAAGTTACATCTTAAATCACAATATTTCACATTATAACCAAAGTTACGTCTTAAATCACAATATTTCACATTATAACCAAAGTTACATCTTAAATCACAATATTTCACAATATAACCAAAGTTACGTCTTAAATTAAGTAAATCCATTAAAAATATTCCTTTCCTTAACAATGCATCCATTAGAAATATTACGTAGACTATTTCTACATCCAATAGAAATATTACGTAGACTATTCCTACATCGATTAGAAATATTACGTAGACTATTTCTACATCCAGCAGAAATACCATTATTCATCAACAGGATATCCATTAATTATGTCTTTTATCCAAAGAGTGCATCAGTTATGTATATATTCCTAACAGTCTTTGCATATCCATCAGATAAACCCATATCCTTAACAGGATATCCCTTAATTATGTCCCTAATCCTGACAATGCATTATTTTGAAAATATTCTAACAATATTAGTACATGCATTAGACATAGCCGGATCCCTAATAGCATATCCATTAGAAATACTCGTATCTCAAAGAGAACATCCATTTGAAATTCACCTATCCCTAACAGTACATCCGTTAGAAATACCATAATCCCTAACATTACATCCATCAGACATACCCCTATCACGAACACGACATCCATCAGACATACCCCTATCACGAGCACGACATCCATCAGACATACCCCTATCACGAACACTACATCCATCAGACAAACCCCTATCACGAACACGACATCCATCAGACAAACCCCTATCACGAACACGACATCCATCAGACAAACCCCTATCACGAACACGACATCCATCAGACAAACCCCTATCACGAACACGACATCCATCAGACAAACCCCTATCACGAACACGACATCCATCAGACAAACCCCTATCACGAACACGACATCCATCAGACAAACCCCTATCACGAACACGACATCCATCAGACAAACCCCTATCACGAACACGACATCCATCAGACAAACCCCTATCACGAACACGACATCCATCAGACAAACCCCTATCACGAACACGACATCCATCAGACATACCCCTATCACGAATACGACATCCATCAGAAATACCCTTATCCCTAATACGACATCCATTAATTATATCCCTAATCCAAAGAATACATCAATTAAAAATATTCCTATCCCTAACAGTAAGTCTATTAAAATACCCATATCTCTAACAGTACATCTCTTGGATATATCCATATCCAAAACGTATATCCAATAGAAATAACACAATATCTAACAGTAAATCCAATAGTAATATTTATACGTCTAATTGTACA
Organism: Unio pictorum; assembly: GCA_030141615.1. Classification (NCBI taxonomy): domain Eukaryota; kingdom Metazoa; phylum Mollusca; class Bivalvia; order Unionida; family Unionidae; genus Unio; species Unio pictorum. The sequence continues at coordinate 1,382,916 of JARLTB010000240.1, read as the reverse complement.
TCCATTAGAAATACCCCAATCCCTAACAGTACAGTACATATTTAGTAGCTCTATCACTGATTCCCCCTCCCCATTCCAGATAAGTTCAGCTGGGATGTTGTCTACTCCAGCTGCATTCCCATTTTTCAGTACTCTTATTGCTGACTCCTCCTTTTGTTTGAGCATGGGGACATCATCATCATTTGTGGAGTTTGGAACATCAAGCACCTCTGGGTCTTCTGTGGACGGATGGTTGTAGAGTTCTTTACAATACTCATTCCATCTTTATGTAATGTCACTTGCTTCTGTGAGGCATTTTCCATTTTCGTCTTGAATAGTAATGACTCTTGGTTGCTTATGTCTGGTGAGGTCTTTCGCAATTTGGAATGCCGTTTTGCTGTGATTCTTTATGAGATTGCCTTCTATTTATGTGCACGTTTGTCCAATCTAAACCTCGTTTGCTTTCTTCAAGTTTTTTGGTAATATTCTTGTTTATTTATCGGTACTTCATTGCCTCTGTTCTGTGTCTGGTGTTGTTTAGGTCTTCTCGGATATCACACAGATTCAGAATCTCTTATGTAACACAGGGTTGTTTCTTTGGGCGATGGAGGCCAAAATGATGTCCTTGGCTGCTATTGTATTGTGTTGAAATGTGTCTGTCATCATTTTAACATCAACATCCATCACAAGGAGTGGATAAAATTATCCACCAATTCTGACTTGGAATGACTTGTGTATGTTTGGGTCCTTCAGTTGTTCAATGTTGAATTTGAGCATGATGATCTTTGATTTGTTAATTGTCATCAGTCTCACTCTAAAGTTCACAATCACGAGGTCGTGATCACTCTGCAACATCAGCACCTGGGAACGGTCTTGGTTTTGCTCTATTGATGCCAGATTGGTATGTAGTCGATCTGGTTATGATGGGTTCCATTTGGTGCGTGCCACTTCCAGCATCGAGAAGCTTTATGTTGGCCCAGGCTGTTGGCTAGTACCAAGTTGTTGTAGCTTGCGAACCCGAGCAGCCGTCTCAATCTTCCACTGGCAAGCTCATTGCAAGATGGTACTCAATGATCATCCCAGTCTTGTAGAGCATCTTTGCCAACTTTGGCATTCCAGTCTCCTTGGATGATGAAAATGTCCTTTTTACTGACACTGTTTTGAATACCCTTGAGTTTTTGTTAACCTCCTCTATTTCTTCATCATCATGATCAGTAATTGGAGCATATACTTTGATAATTGTGATTAAAAGGGATATACTTTCAGACAAATGGCGATGATTCTGCAAGATATGGGCCGGCATTCAGGCACAGATCCCTTGATGGCTTTAGACAATTTAGACTACTCAATTTGTGTACTTGTCCAGCTTTCCACTGTAGTAGAATATATGCATCAGTTTGGTGTTCTCCTAAGGCTTTCCAATCAACCTCACCGAATGTGCTATGTGTAGTGTTCTATCTAATGTGTCAACTCTTGGAGTCTTCCAGTATGTGCCAGAGTTCTAATGTTCCAGGTGGAGATGGCGATGCTGTCTCTCGCTCTGATTTTATGCAAAGTACCAGTAGCACACTAGTCACCTCAGTCATAATGGACAATGGCAGACGCGGTCCTTGTTGACTCGGGCGACGACTAATCCAGTATCGTAACTTCAGATTGTTCAGCAGTATCAGTGTGTCTTGGACAAAGGTCGTTTGGCGGAGCCCATCCCTCTCCAGACCAAGGAGATACCAAAAGTGGATGTGGTATATCGTCCGGCTGCCTTAGGGCGTCCACTCCAGATTTTCTTTTAGGGTTTACTCCCTTAGCCTTTGGCTAACCAAAGCCGACCTGCAAGGCAGAAGGAGACTCGTGTATAGGCGGTTGCGTCCATTTCCCGAGCAGATAAAGCATCTGCCACCGCCCATCTAGCAGTACATCTTTTAGAAATATCCCTAAATCTAACAATACATCCATTACAAATACCCCTAAAATATCCCTAACAGTACATCCATTAGAGATCGCACTATAACAAAACAGTGCATCCATTAGAAATACCTCTATCCCTAATAATAACTCTATTAGAAATAAAAGTATCCTTAACAGTACATTCCTTAAAAATACTGATATCCCTAACTGTATATCCATTATAAATATTCCTCTCCCTAAGATTACATCCATTGGATATATCCCTATCCCTAACAATACATCCATTATAAATATACCTCTCCCGAACGGTACATCCATAATAAATATTCCTCTCCCTAAGATTACATCCATTGGATATATTCCTATCCCTAACAATACATCCATTATAAATATATCTCTCCCTAACAGTACATCCATTGGATATGTTCCTATCCCTAACATTACATCCATCAGAAATACCCCTATCCCTAACATTACATCCATCAGAAAAAAACCCTATCCCTAACATTACATCCATTAGGAATACCCCAATCCCTAACATTACATCCATCAGAAATACCCCTATACCTAACATTACATCCATCAGAAATACCCCTATCCCTAACATTACATCCATCAGAAATACCCCTATCCATAACATTACATCCATCAGAAATACCCCTATCCCTAACATTACATCCATCAGAAATACCCCTATCCCTAACATTACATCCATCAGAAATACCCCTATCCCTAACATTACATCCATCAGAAATACCCCTATCCCTAACATTACATCCATTAGGAATACCCCTATACCTAACATTACATCCATTAGGAATACCCCTATCCCTAACATTACATCCATCAGAAATACCCCTATCCCTAACATTACATCCATCAGAAATACCCCTATCCCTAACATTACATCCATTAGAAATACCCCTATCCCTAACATAACATCCACCAGAAATACCCCTATCCCTAACATTACATCCATCAGAAATACCCGTATCCCTAACATTACATCCATTAGGAATACCCAATCCCTAACATTACATCCATCAGAAATACCCCTATCCCTAACATAACATCCACCAGAAATACCCCTATCCCTAACATTACATCCATCAGAAATACCCCTATCCCTAACATTACATCCATTAGGAATACCCCTATACCTAACATTACATCCATTAGGAATACCCCTATCCCTAACATTACATCCATCAGAAATACTCCTATCCCTAACATTACATCCATTAGGAATACCCCAATCCCTAACATTACATCCATCAGAAATACCCCTATCCCTAACATTACATCCATCAGAAATACCCCTATCCCTAACATAACATCCACCAGAAATACCCCTATCCCTAACATTACATCCATCAGAAATACCCCTATCCCTAACATTACATCCATCAGAAATAAACCAATCACAAACACGACATCCATTAATTATGCTAAGCACTCTTCTGTGAAGTCTGGACTTTATATGCCTCTCAAGAGAAAAGGCTGAGAGCCTTTCACATGCTATGTCTCTGACAAATACTGGGTATCACTTGGTGTGATCGCGTAACATTCATCGAGGTGCTTGAACGTGTCAAGCTTCCCAGCATGGCCATACTCCTCCGCCAACGTCACATCAGATGGCTGGGTCATGTACGTCGAATGGATGACAGACTGATCCCAAAGACCTTCTTTATTCTGAACTTGGCTCTTGAAAAAGGTCGCTCGGATAGCCACATCTCTTCAGGGATGTCTGCAAGCGCGAAATGAAAGCCATTGACATAGATGTTGAGACATCGGAAGAGCTTGCTCTAGGCAGGCCCAGCTGGTGAAACGCTCAGATCGCTGTTTTGAAAGCCAGCGAGGACAAGCTACGCTTGCTAGCTAATGGAAAGCGATCTGGGAGGACTTCCACTACCATGCTGGTCATTATTGCCACCACTACAGACGCTGCACAACCACCAACCAAGACATCTCTCATGGGTTCACTTCCATCGTCTCTCGAGAATAACGGATGCCTACATACATTAACTGACCTAATTTGTATGAACGTTGTATTAACTAGGCTAATGAGTAGATTTGCTGACTTAGCTTGTTATTTGCAAACCCGATGAAATAAATTTTTTTAAAAATTAATAAACTTTCACCTGGAAAGAAATTAATCATTTTGATATTTGTAAATATAATTGAATTTATACAATGTCACTGATACCGACTAAAATGTCACTGATACTGAATAAAATGCCAATGCTACCGAATAAAATGCCACTGATACCGAATACAATGCCATGGATATCGAGTACAACAACAATGATACCGGATACAATGCCAATACCGAATACAATCCCATGGATAACCGAATACAGTGTCAATGATATCGAGTAAACTGCCACTTATACCGAATACAATGCTGCCATGGATAATTGCGTACAGTGCCAATTATACCGAATATACATACAATGACATTGATATCGAGTACAATGCCACTGATACCGAAAACAATCCCATGGATATCGAGCACAATGCTACTGATACCGAATACAATCCCGTGGATATCGAGTAGAATGCCATGGATATCGAGTTCAATGCCATTTATACCCAATACAACGCCAGTATTGCCTATAATTATAGTGCCATGGATATCGAGTTCAATTTCACTGATACCGAATACAACGCCATTGATACCGAATACAACGCCATTAATACCGAATACAACGCCATTGATACCGAATACAACGCCATTGATACAGAGTATAGTGCTATTGATAACGAGTACAACAAAAATTATATAGAATACAATACCAGGACGGAGCTAAACCGTGCTAAATCAGTCTTATCAGACCCTATACTTTTGACTTGGTTTAGATCCAGGCTTTGTGTTACAAAAAAAAAAGGCAAATCATTTATATGAACAATCTCTCCAATTCTAGAATGATAAATATAAAAAAGCCAGAGATTGTGATAACCGTAACCACTGGCAACGTGACTAACGTGTTTCTATCCTTCTTCATTGTCTTCCTAAACCTGATGATCGATATCTCTTAATGCTTGTTAATAAAGTCAGTGGAGATGCAGTTTGTGTCATGGATGCCTTTCCAAAGTAGGAATATAACCTGTTGTGATTAATTGCTTTGTTTGTAACTTAAATAATTGTTTCAACTATGCATAACAAGTTGTTTAACCCGCAAAACCAATTCTTTCTTTCAATAAATTCGCGATACAAATTTGGACTGGAGTAGAAAATATGATTTATAAAAAATCACGTTTAAAAATGTTAATATTCCCCACCCCTCAAACAAAAAAAAACAATAATTAAAAAAAAAATTAACGAAAACAAAAAGAATACTAACTTTTGCAAAGCTAGAATCTCAGTCACGAAAAGAATTAAAGTGATTTTAAAACAAGACATCAACTACGATAAGAGGCGATGTTAAAACAATATGTCAGCTACGATATGAGTAAAGTAATTTTAAAACAAGATGTCAGCCATGGTACGAATTATAGTGATTAAAAAACAAGATGTCAGCGATGGTACGAATTATAGTGATTTAAAATAATGTCAGCGATGGTACGAATTATAGTGATTTAAAAAAATGTCAGCCACAGTACGAATTATAGTGATTAAAAAAAAAATGTCAGCCACGGTACGAATTATAGTGATTAAAAAAAAATGTCAGCCACGGTACGAATTATAGTGATTAAAAAAAATGTCAGCCATGGTACGAATTATAGAGATTTTTAGAACAAAAACAAGATGTCAGCAACGTGATTTTAAAACAAGATGTCTGCGATGGTACGAGTAAAGTGATTTTAAAACAAGATGTATGTACCACTAGATGATTAAATGACCATGGTTTGTACTAACTATGGCTTTACCACTAGACAATTCATGCCTATGGCATGTACGACTAGAGGATTAAATTACCATTTTCGTACCACGAGAGGATTAAATGACCATGGTTTGTACTAACTATGGTATGTACCATTAGAGGATTAAATTACCACGATAGGATTAAATGACTATGGTTTGTTGTATTACAGGAGTACATGTCATGGTTTGTACTAATACATAATGAAATAACTATGGTTTGTAATATAAACGAATGAAAAGAACATGGTTGAATGCTTATTGAAATGTAATGATTTATCAAATTACTCAAAAAGTAAATGAAGTTTTTATGTTAATTTTGAGAGTGATGGGGTACACATTTAAAATTCTTTACATATCCAACCATGATCATTGAATCCTTATAAGTCCAACTTACCCCAAAAGCTCTAATCAAGGGTTGTCGATATACTTTGTTCATTAGGGACTAAATTATCAACGACAACGAAGATGACACAGCAAGTAATAAATGACAACACACGAGTTAATGAGGGTCACCTCGGTTTTTGATTCAGTATGAAATCACAACACAAGCACGCATGTGTACCAGTGAGTTTTAATTGAATACAAAATCACAACACAAGCATTAATGAAGGTGATGAACGTATCTCATTCAATATGTGTTTAGCAATCGTTGTTATTGCCTTCTATGAAATTCGATCAATCCCTCCCCCAGAATATGAAATCCATTTTTAGTGAGATCCTTTTACTACTGCATCATGTGACTGACTTTGTGAATAACAGCTGACTGAAAACACGAAAGATGACTAACATATACTTTGGAAATAAATAACGTTAAATACACAAGGAGATAATGAATGATAAAACTGATTTTACTCATTTGGAAATGTTCCTATTTTCATTTTGTTGTTGGATTATTTATTGTAAAACTAATCAATGTAAGGGAAAATATATACATACATTTTCCAAATAGACATGATAAAGTAGCCGTTTGTACACCATTTGTGTTTTTTACACGATACAAAAAGTCGCTTGTGCTCTATTTGTGTTTGATGCAAAATACAGAATGTCTGTTATGCTTTATTTATGTATTATACATAAAACATATTGTTACGTATGTTATATTTATGAATGATGCGTGATAGAGAATGTCGCTTATGCTATATTTTTGTTTGATACGTAATACAGAATGTCGCGTATGCTTTCTTTGTGTTTTATACACGATACAAAAGGTCGCTTATGTTCTACTTATGTTTGTTACATGACACAGAATGTCGCTTATGTTCTACTTATGTTTGATACATGATACAGAATGTCGCGTATGTTCTATTTATGTTTGAGACATAATAAAGAATGTCATTTATGTTTCTTTTGTGTTCTATGAAAACCTCAGGCATATATTAACAGTACATTGAAATGTTCAGAAACTATTATCATTAAAAAAAAGAAAAGCAGACACGTGTAAGATCCATTCGAAAGTCTGTGAGTAGTAACCGCTTTAACATAGTAGAGACACGTTTAAACTTATTGGAGCCTGTGTATAAAGAACAGATTTTAAAATGCTGCTTCGTGAGCACGCACCATAACATCAACGATATCAGTAGTCACATGCTTCTTGCTGACTACAATATTAAACAGCGTATAAACTGGCCATATCCAGAAAGCTGTTCTAAAATACAATAAATATTCAGAAACGTTAGCCTCGATAGAAACAAAATGTACATGAATGTTGTTAATATTTTAAGTTAGCTTTCTCTAATTTAAGACACAATTGTTACGAGAAATAGATTTAATACTTCATTAATGAATGTACATCTTTTTTGACCATTGAGAACAGGAAAGAGCCTAAAGTGGAACTGTCAATGCAAGTGAATATTATAATATACAGACTGATCTCAAATCAGTAATGACAATACTGGACGCATCAAGCACAGTTCTATCACAAGTAACATATAAAAGTAGATTTTGCTTACAAAATATATTTTATAAAGCAAAACAGTCCTTCCTGGTTCTTTAGAACAATTGACAAAGCAGCCTCATTTCAATGCTGGATTTCTGATGGATATTTCCATGTGATGGCACATAGTCGATTCGGGTAAGGTTTTAAGAGCCATATACCTTGATTTCGATGAGAACTTTTACAATGCTTCCAACTAAAATGTGCCAGTTCCACAACTATGGATTCATCACTGTACGCGGCAGAACAGGAGTTGTTTCATTCATCGGATATTTATTATTATTAAGATCGATACGTTAGGACTATTTTAAATGCTTTATGAAAATCTGTCTGGCTTTAATTTGCTGTGGTTAATTTCAAAATGCGATCATCATCTTAAAATACAGACTAGAACCGGAATGTTAGATACATGTCAGACACTCTCTGGGCGTCTTTGATATAAAAAATGATGCGTTCATTGTTTAAGTTTTTCGAATAAATGTAATATGTAAGATAACGTAAACACTGCAATGAGTACAGGTACACTGTTCCGACGTGTAATTTAGTCCCAAATGTATCGAATCAATTTATAACAGAAATATGCACAGAAGCAAAACATTTAATCGCTATGTTACTTTCACAATATGACGGTAATACAATAGAAGGAAAACAAAATTACAGTCAGATGTTATGTTTTCTCTACTTGGAAAGAAACTAACCAAAAGAAAATTGGAGCCTTTGTCAAACCCTACCTGCTCTAAATGCACCTTTGTTGTGAGAAATTAGAGTACCCAATACCCACACTGAAGGCATTTGAGAGAGACAACGGTGTATTACACGAATTAATTAACAACATGAATATTTATGAATGCATATTGTCACTTAGAAAGTAAACAAAATATAAACAAGAAAAAACTGTTTTTAAAGTGCGATTCAACATTAATGTGGAATCTTATGTGGAAATGTGTGACTGACAACAAATTCGTCGAGGTCATTTTCTGATGAATTAGTAGGAAGCCGATAACGTGTAATTTTATAATACTGATATTTCTATAACATTCAATTTCTTAATACTGATATATCGATGACGTGTAATTTGAGATGCCGATATATCTATAACATTTAATTTATTAATACTGATATATCAATGACGTGTAATTTGAGATACTGATAAATCGATAATGTGTAATTTGAGTTACTGATATTTCGATAGCGTGTAAGTTGAGATACTGATAAATCGATAGTGTAATTTGAGTTACTGATATTTCAATAGCGTGTAAGTTGAGATTGTGATATATCGATAACGTGTAATTTGAGATAGTGATATATCGATAACCTTAAATTTGAGATACTGATATATCGAACACGTTTAATTTGCTAACAATGATCGATAGATAAAGTGTACTTTGAGAAAGTGATAAATCGAAAACGTGTAAATTTTTAATGCTGATATATCGATAACGTGTAATTTGAGTGTGATGTTATCTCGTATAATAATAATTACATATCCTATAAAGATTTAAATACCCTATTGGTATAACGCCCAATAAGCAGAATTATGCGTCCAATAACCATAAGTATATGTAATTTAACCATACTTTTATGTCTTATAACCATAAGTATATATCTTATAACCATACGTATATGTCTTATACCAATAATTGTCTTATAACTATAATTATATGTCCTATACCAATAATTATGTCTTATAACCATCAGTATATGTTCTATAACCATAATTATATGTCCTATAACCATACATATATGTCATATAACCATAATTATGTGTCCTATAACCATACTCATATGTCCTATAACCATGATTATATGTCCTATAATCACAATTATATGTCCTGTAACCATTAATATATGCCCTATTATCATAATTATATGTCCTATAACCATAAGTGTATGTCCTATTAGCATAATTATATGTCCTATGACCATACTTTTATGTCTTATACCAATAAGTATATGTCTTATAAGGATAATTATATGTCCTATACCAATAATTATGTCCTATAAACATAATTTTATGTCGATTAACCATACGTATATGTCATATAACCATGATTATATGTCCTATAATCGAAATTATATGTCCATTAACCATGATGTCATGTCTTATAACCATACGTGTATGTCCTATAACCATAATTATATGTCTTATAACCATAATTATATGTCCTATAAACATAATTATATGTCATATAAACATAATTATATGTCCTATAATCGAAATTATATGTCATATAACCATACTTATGTCTTATAACCATACTTATATGTCCTATAACCATACTTTTATGTCTTATAACCATAATTATATGTCCTATAACCATACTTATGTCTTATAACCATAATTATATGTCCTATAAACATAATTATATGTCCTATAAACATAATTATATGTCCTATAAACATAATTATATGTCCTATAACCATACTTAAGTCTTATAACCATAATTATATGTCATAACCATACTTAAGTCTTATAAACATAATTATATGTCCTATAACCATACTTATGTCCTATAACCATAATTATATGTCCTATAAACATAATTATATGTCATATAAACATACTTATATGTCCTATAATCGAAATTATATGTCATATAACCATACTTAAGTCTTATAACCATAATTATATGTCTTATAACCATAATTATATGTCCTATAAACATACTTATATGTCATATAAACATACTTATATGTCCTATAATCGAAATTATATGTCATATAACCATACTTATGTCTTATAACCATAATTATATGTCCTATAACCATACTTATGTCTTATAACCATACTTATGTCTTATTACCATAATTATGTGTCCTATAACCATACTTATGTCTTATAACCATAATTATATGTCCTATAAACATACTTATATGTCATATAAACATACTTATATGTCCTATAATCGAAATTATATGTCATATAACCATACTTATGTCTTATAACCATAATTATATGTCCTATAACCATACTTATGTCATATAACCATACTTATGTCTTATTACCATAATTATGTGTCCTATAACCATACTTATGTCTTATAACCATAATTATATGTCATATAACCATACTTAAGTCTTATAACCATAATTATATGTCATATAAACATACTTATATGTCCTATAAACATAATTATATGTCCTATGACCATACTTAAGTCTTATAACCATAATTATATGTCTTATAACCATAATTATATGTCCTATAAACATAATTATATGTCATATAAACATACTGATATGTCCTATAATCGAAATTATATGTCATATAACCATACTTATGTCTTATTACCATAATTATATGTCCTATAACCATACTTATGTCTTATAACCATAATTATATGTCATATAACCATACTTAAGTCTTATAACCATAATTATATGTCATATAAACATACTTATATGTCCTATAAACATAATTATATGTCCTATAACCATACTTAAGTCTTATAACCATAATTATATGTCTTATAACCATAATTATATGTCCTATAAACATAATTATATGTCATATAAACATACTTATATGTCCTATAATCGAAATTATATGTCATATAACCATACTTATGTCTTATTACCATAATTATATGTCCTATAACCATACTTATGTCTTATAATCATGTCCTATAACCATACTTATGTCTTATAACCATAATTATATGTCCTATAACCATACTTATGTCTTATAACCATAATTATATGTCCTATAACCATACTTATGTCTTATAACCATAATTATATGTCCTATAACCATACTTATGTCTTATAACCATAATTATATGTCCTATAACCATACTGTTATGTCCTATACCAATAGTTATATGTCTTATAACCATAATTATATGTCCTATAATCGAATTATATGTCCTATAACTATGATTAAATGTCTTATAACCATACGTCTATGTCCTATACCAATAATTATATGTCTTATAACCATTAAGTATATGTCCTATAGTCATAATTATGGCTTATAACAATACATATATGTCCTATAACCATAAGTATGTCCTATAACCATGCTGATGTGTCATATAACCATGACTATATGTCATATTACCATATTAATATGTCCTATTACCAAATTCATATGTTCTATTACACTATCCATGTCATATTCCCATATTCATATGTCTTTTGACAATATCCTTGTCCTATTACCATATTAATATATCTAATTACCATATTCACATGTCATATTACCATATTCATATGTCATATTACAATATCCATGTTCTGTTACCATATTCATAAGTCATATTATATATACATGTCATATTGCCATATTCATTAGTCATATTATATATATATATATATATATATATATATATATATATATATATATATATATATATATATATATATATATACATATATATATATATACATATATATATATACATATATATATATATATATATATATATATATATATATATATATATATATATATATATATATATATATATATATATATATATATATATATATATATATACAAGACCATATGTGCAATAGCTATAAGGAACTGCTGCCATTTCCTCATTATCATATGCACGCTCTATAAACATATTCGTATTTCATATGACCATAATCATTTTTCTGATGAAATAGATCGATATAATTCAAACCATTCTTGCATAATTTTTTAACGTTCAGTGGTTAGTAATTTGTTTCTCTGATTTCACATTAGCATAAGCTTAAGCAAAAGGAATAATATACAAAGTATGTAATCTTGAAACGTATAACAAAAACTATTAATTTATTTTCTACATTTTAAACATGCAATATTTTGCCATCGTTATTTTCTGTTTTAATATTTATTTATCTGAAACTATTTTAGCATCTTATATTAATTTTTTTTTTTATCTTTTTGGTCAATGTTTGTACGTTACTTAGTTCATTTTCAAATTTTGCATTTACATGAAATTTACACATTTACAAATCTATCTGAAAATTAACATTCAATCGGTACCCATATCCACGACTGTTTTGTTGAACCGCCAAACATGATATAGTCATACAGTTACGACACTATGGCCTTAAATAAAATAATACAAAAGACTGAATAACAAACAAGTTTTGAAAAAGTCAACACAAATTGTTTTTCCCTCAAATATTAAGTAAAGATTTAAAAGGAACTTACCGTAATGTGAATCAAATCCAAAATAGTCCAGCATGTCATATCATATTTTCAAATATATGAAATTCCAATTGAATTGTAGCGGTATTCCTAAAATATTCGAATATTCAATTTGTTTATGCGAATGTGATCTTAAATGTGCTAATGGACAGTAGACTGACGATATAATAAAAAAATGCCCTTGTCTGAACTAACTTTATAACAATACATGCGTAAGTTAGTAATACAAGGGAATCGAACATTCCATATGTTGAACACTAAGTAACCTACTAACATAAAGAGCTGAGTCATGTAATTTACTGAACACTTGGCAGATGATTAATACATGGAACGTGCAATCTGTTGCAATAACCGGTGAACTACTAATACATGTCAGTATAACATACAATCCGCTACACACACAATTGTAAACTAGTAAATCACAGGGATGACACGTACAAAATATTGACAAATAGTTAAACTATTGATTAAATGGCCTGGAACATATTATCTATCAAAGATCCGATAAACAGCTAATACCAGGGACTGGAACAGGCAATCAATTGACAACCTGGCAAACTACTATTACACGAGACTCGAACAGGCAATCAAAAATTGACAACCTGGCAAACTACTATTACACGAGACTGGAACAGGCAATCAAGGGAACACCTGGTAAAATACTATTACACGAGACTGGAACAGGCAATCAAGTGAACACCTGGTAAAATACTATTACACGAGACTGGAACAGGCAATCAAGCGAACACCTGGTAAACTACTATTACACGAGACTGGAACAGGCAATCAAGTGAACACCTGGCAAACTACTATTACACGAGACTGGAACAGGCAATCAAGTGAACACCTGGTAAAATACTATTACAGGAGACTGGAACAGGCAATCAAGTGAACACCTGGTAAAATACTATTACACGAGACTGGAACAGGCAATCAAGTGAACACATGGCAAAATACTATTACATGAGACTGGAAAAGGCAATCAAGCGAACACCTGGTAAAATACTATTACACGAGACTGGAACAGGCAATTAAGTGAACACCTGGTAAAATACTATTACACGAGACTGGAACAGGCAATCAAGTGAACACCTGGTAAAATACTATTACGCGAGACTGGAACAGGCAATCAAGTGAACACCTGGTAAAATACTATTACACGAGACTGGAACAGGCAATCAAGCGAACACCTGGTAAAATACTATTACACGAGACTGGAACAGGCAATCAAGTGAACAGCTGGTAAAATACTATTACACGAGACTGGAACAGGCAATCAAGCGAACACCTGGTAAAATACTATTACACGAGACTGGAACAGGCAATCAAGCGAACACCTGGTAAAATACTATTACGCGAGACTGGAACAGGCAATCAAGTGAACACCTGGCAAACTACTATTACACGAGACTGGAACAGGCAATCAAGCGAACACCTGGTAAAATACTATTACACGAGACTGGAACAGGCAATCAAGTGAACACCTGGTAAAATACCATTACACGAGACTGGAACAGGCAATCAAGCGAACACCTAGTAAAATACTATTACACGAGACTGGAACAGGCAATCAAGTGAACACCTGGTAAAATACTATTACACGAGACTGGAACAGGCAATCAAGTGAACACCTGGTAAAATACTATTACACGAGACTGGAACAGGCAATCAAGTGAACACCTGGTAAAATACTATTACACGAGACTGGAACAGGCAATCAAGTGAACACCTGGCAAAATACTATTACATGAGACTGGAAAAGGCAATCAAGCGAACACCTGGTAAAATACTATTACACGAGACTGGAACAGGCAATTAAGTGAGCACCTGGTAAACTACTATTACACGAGACTGGAACAGGCAATCAAGCGAACACCTGGTAAAATACTATTACACGAGACTGGAACAGGCAATCAAGTGAACACCTGGTAAAATACTATTACACGAGACTGGAACAGGCAATCAAGTGAACACCTGGTAAAATACTATTACACGAGACTGGAACAGGCAATCAAGCGAACACCTGGTAAAATACTATTACACGAGACTGGAACAGGCAATCAAGTGAACAGCTGGTAAAATACTATTACACGAGACTGGAACAGGCAATCAAGCGAACACCTGGTAAAATACTATTACATGACACTGGAACAGGCAATCAAGCGAACACCTGGTAAAATACTATTACACGAGACTGGAACAGGCAATCAAGCGAACATTTGGTAAAATACTATTACACGAGACTGGAAAAGGCAATCAAGTAAACATCTGGTAAAATACTATTACACGAGACTGGAACAGGCAATCAAGTAAACACCTGGTAAAATACTATTACACGAGATTTGAACAGGCAATCAAGTGAACACCTGGTAAAATACTATTACACGAGACTGGAACAGGCAATCAAGTGAACACCTGGTAAAATACTATTACACGAGACTGGAACAGGCAATCAAGCGAACACCTGGTAAAATACTATTACACGAGACTGGAACAGGCAATCAAGTGAACACCTGGCAAACTACTATTACACGAGACCGGAACAGGCTATCAAGTAAACACCTGGTAAAATACTATTACACGAGACTGGACCATACAGCAGCTAATACCAGGGACTGAAACAGGCAATATATTGAAAGCACGTGTAAACTACCAATACACGGGCTTGAAACATGCATTCGTTTGAAAACTTGTGCAGACTACCAATACATAGGCTTGGAACATGCAATTATTTGAAAACGTGTGTAAACTACCAATACACAGGACTGGAGAATGCAGTATTTTGAAAACAGGTGTGAAATACTGATACACGGGACTGAAACGCAGTCTTTTGAAAACAAGCTTTACAGTTTCATTACACAGGACTGGAACTTACAATCTTTCGAAAACCTGAGTAAACGACATATATGCGGACTGAGTAAACGACATATATACGGACTGAGTAAACGACATATATACGGACTGAGTAAACGACATATATACGGACTGAGTAAACGACATATATACGGACTGAGTAAACGACATATATACGGACTGAGTAAACGACATATATACGGACTGAGTAAACGACATATATGCGGACTGAGTAAACGACATATATACGGACTGAGTAAACGACATATATACGGACTGAGTAAACGACAAATATACGGACTGAGTAAACGACAAATATACGGACTGAGTAAACGACATATATTTACGGACTGGAACATGAAACGTTTTGAACACCAGACAGAGTACCAAACCACGAGACTGGAAACGAAAACTACAGATGCATCATCCGGTGAATGCCAAACTGAACCGTCGCTTTTTTGGGGGGAGCGGGGGGGGGGAATGAACATCTTCCCTCGTTGACTAACACCTCACACAATCAATTGTCATTGTTTTGTATCAATTATCGGATATATTGATTATGACAACATGTTTGATATTGATTACCATCCTGGTCTCTTTGGCATATATTACGGATCATGCGGGCATACTAAAAGCATTTTAAAATGAAAATAAATATGCTGCAACAGAACGAATCAACCATAATAGTGTCATGAAATCCGATATATGTCTGATGCACCCTTCTGTATGTCACAAGATGCAACAATGGAGTCAACCTGTTTACCGAGGGAAGCATTAAGTGCTTGCAGTGAAAGTCATCAAGTTTTTGCTTACTGATGCAATATGCGATTGATTAGGGATGCATAACGTGTCTGCTGTGAAATGCAACACGTGTTTGCCATGGGATACAATACATGCTTGGCGTGGGTTGCATGACGCATATACTGTTGAATGCGTTTATCGATGATGTTCATGCAGAAATATCAGACCGTTATTTAAAAGACCGCATTTTGCATAGAATGATCGTACTCCCGAATATTAAGAATTTTACCATTCTAAGCTTTTATATTGTTTTGAATGCATCTTTTGTGAGCTTGTACAATATCGCAATATCTTATCTTTGGATCATCTTGCATATTTATATTGGCTGGAGGTGTTGTCTTCCTGGGAATCTGGAAAAGGTATTGCCTTTAAAATTGTGTTATCTATGTAAGATTTGATCGTACATTGCTATAATATTTGACATGCTAATATACCCAATATTTACATAGATACATACGTACATACATGTATATACATGGACTGGTAGATGTATATACATGGACTGGTAGATGTATATACATGGACTGGTAGACGTGTATGAGATTGGTGGATGCGTGTGACATGGCCTGGTAGATGTGTAAAACATGGACTGGTAGATGTCTATACATGGACTGGTTAACTTGTATGACATTGACTGGTGGATGCGTATGACATGGACTCGTAGATGTGTAAAACATGGACTGGTTGACGTGTATGACATTGACTGGTGGATGCGTATGACATGGACTCGTAGATGTGTAAAACATGGACTCGTACATGTGTAAAACTTGGACTAGTTGACGTGTACGACATTGACTGGTGGATGCGTGTGACATCGACAACATTTATATGGAAAATGTTATTTATTGAATGGACTAAGCAACACACAGTTCTCATCAGTTGATGTGGGTCAATCAAGCTGCAATTATTCAGAATTCTTAGGTACATGATTATCAGCTGTATGAAGGCTAGAAATTGTCGAGTTCTTTTTTCAGACGCATGTGAGAAGATTTTGTTTCTTGTGTTTTGAAATTTATTCGTTATTTTTGTTTTTGTTCTTTTTGTTGCTTTTGCTGCTTTTTTCAGTAAAGGCAGTCATTTTGCTGGAAAGACAGCACAACAATTTGCAATTTTAAAATCTCGTTTTACGGAGTATTCGCTATCAAATTACGTCTCCTGTTAAAAGGTTTTATTTTTTAAATATTATGGAAAAGTCGGCTCAGTATTCTTTACATAGATAAGAATAAAAGTCATGCCAGAAGGGTTAGGTTTAGGGTTAAGGTTGGCATGACATACTAACCATAACCATAACCCAATAACAAAATATACCATTGTTAAATATCAAAGAACTGAAGACAAACAAGTTTACATAAATGAACAAGAACTAAATGACAAGCGTTTCGTTGTATTACATTTTTAACTCTTCCAATGCAAAAGTCTTCTTGACAAGGAATATCTGGTCAATGCAGCCGTATTACTCAAAAAGACCGCGAATGTAGGTTAATGCGAACCTTGAATGCATTGAAGCGTTGTGACATTTGTCGATAGAGATTAATGTAATGGTTACACCTTTATGATTCAGTCCTTCCACCATTTTCAATCCAATGATAAATAACCATCAGTCTTTCCACCATTTTCAATCCAATGATAAATAACCATCACTCTTTCCACCATTTTCAATCCAATGATAAATAACCATCAGTCTTTCCACCATTTTCAATCCAATGATAAATAACCATCACTCTTTCCACCATTTTCAATCCAATGATAAATAACCATCAGTCTTTCCACCATTTTCAATCCAGTGATAAATAACCATCAGTCTTTCCACCATTTTCAATCCAGCAATAAATAACCATCAGTCTTTCCACCATTTTCAATCCAATGATAAATAACCATCAGTTCTTCCACCATTTTCAATCCAATGATAAATAACCATCTGTCTTTCCGCCATTTTCAATCCAGCAATAAATAACCATCAGTCTTTCCACCATTTTCAATCCAATGATAAATAACCATCAGTCTTTCCACCATTTTCAATCCAATGATAAATAACCATCACTCTTTCCACCATTTTCAATCCAATGATAAATAACCATCAGTCTTTCCACCATTTTCAATCCAATGATAAATAACCATCAGTCTTTCCACCATTTTCAATCCAATGTTAAATAGCCATTATTTACATGGAACAAATGGCTTTTTAGATATGCATGTATTCGCAGATGAAACTTTCTTATTTATGACTGACTTGGTAATTTAGCAGTCGACATCTTATACGCCATTGTTATCATATCTGATGTGTTTTTGTATACTGATGCTTTTCTTCTTTTTTTTTGGATTGACTTCTCCAAATATATTGCTGGTGCCATCTCCTGAGATTGTCATCTGCTAAATGATGTAATTGATAGTAAATCAGAATTTGCTCTCAGCAATATATTAAAAAATAACTTGTTTAATGTACTTAATCATTATATTTTAATTGGCTTTATATTTTCAAGAAACTTTCAGAAAGCTGTAAATTCCAAAAGGGTGTCAAAAACGTAATCAATTTTCAATCAAAGTATGCATCCCTTCAAAATACATGTTTTGTGGGAGTTGCCGTTCTGTTTATTGATTGCTACAAATCAAAACAAGGCTAAGTGAATGTTCTCTATATTGAGATAGAGATAGGAATTGGAAAGTCTGAATAATATCATGACATCATGTACATGTAACAATATCATGACATCATGTACATGTAAAAATATCATGACATAATGTACATGTAATAATATCTTGACACCGTGTCCATTTAATAATATCATGACATCATGTACACGTAACAATATCATGACATCATGTACATGTAACAATATCATGACATCATGTACATGTAATAATATCTTGACATCGTGTACATGTAATAATATCTTGAAATCGTGTACATGTAATAATATCTTGACATCATGTACATGTAATAATATCCTGACATCGTGTACATGTAATAATATCTTGAAATCGTGTACATGTAATAATATCTTGACACCGTGTACATTTAATAATATCATGACATCATGTACACGTAACAATATCATGACATCATGTACATGTAACAATATCATGACATCATGTACATGTAATAATATCATGACATCATGTACATATAATAATATCTTGACATCGTGTACATGTAATAATATCTTGACATCGTGTACATGTAATAATATCTTGAAATCGTGTACATGTAATAATATCTTGACATCATGTACATGTAATAATATCCTGACATCGTGTACATGTAATAATATCTTGAAATCGTGTACATGTAATAATATCTTGACACCGTGTACATTTAATAATATCATGACATCATGTACACGTAACAATATCATGACATCATGTACATGTAACAATATCATGACATCATGTACATGTAATAATATCATGACATCATGTACATATAATAATATCTTGACATCGTGTACATGTAATAATATCTTGAAATCGTGTACATGTAATAATATCTTGAAATCGTGTACATGTAATAATATCTTGACATCATGTACATGTAATAATATCTTGACATCGTATGCATTTAATAATATCTAACATCGTGTACATGTAATAATATCATGACATCATGTACATGTAACAATATCATGACATCATGTACATGTAATATCTTGACATCGTGTACCTGCAATAATATCCTAACATCGTGTACATGTAATAATATCATGACATCATGTACATGTAATATTATCATGACATCATGTACATGTGATTTTATCATGACATCATGTAAATGTTATAATATCATGGCATCGTGTACATGTGATAATATCATGACATTGAGTACATGTGATAATATCATGACATTGTGTGCATGTGATAATATCATGACATTGTGTACATGTGATAATATCATGGCATCGTGTACATGCAATAATATCCTAACATAGTGTACATGTAATAATATCATGACATCATGTACATGTAATAAAATCATGAGATCGTGTACATGTGATAATATCCTGACATTGTGTACATGTGATAATATCCTGACATCATGTACATGTAATAGTATCATGAGATCGTGTACATGTAATATTATCATGACATCAAGTAAAAAATGGTATAATATCATGGCATCGTGTACATGCAATAATATCATGACATCATGTACATGTAATAATAACATGGCATCATGTACATTTGATAATATCATGACATCATGTACATGTAATAATATCTTGACATCGTGTACATGTGATAGTGTTATGACATCGTGTACATGTGATAATATCATGACAACATGTACATGTAATAATATCATGAGATCGTGTACATGTAATAATATCATGACATTATGAACATGTACTTATAGTGTTGATAAACAAATATGGTCTTAAACTCAAGACCTATTGCTGGTTAGAAAACTTTCGATCAATGTCATAAAATGTATTTTCTTTTCTGGAATGAATCAAATTGAGGGAGATCTTAAAAGACCAGAACAAATTGACCCCATAGTGGACAATACTAGGCTCACTTTCGCGCTTCAATTGGTCATCGTAATGTCCTATTTTATTAGCTATTATTTCAAGATTCGACAATACAGGCACAAATAATCCTCTGTCTCTATGTAGGCAGCTGATAGAAGAAACAGGGTCTCTTCTATTGATTAAATAATTTGACGTCTCTAAAATCTCTCTCAAGGAAACAACTGGGTCCTTGTCATTGATTAAATAAGTTAGATGCTTTGAAATTTCTCTCATGTAATCAACTGGGTCCCTCTCATTGATTTAATAATTTAGTTTCTCTGAATATCTCTCATGAAAGCAGCTGGGTCTCTGCAATTGTCCAAATAACAAAGAAGCTCAAGGGATCTCCGGTTTTGATTAAATGAACTTAAAATGCACCTCACATAAGAAAATGCATTCTTAATGCGTTATTACGAAGATAACCCTCCAATTGTACGTCTGAACTCTGCTAATAGGAAGAAGTGGAAATACATGCTCTATTAACGAGTCTCGTTCGTAATACAAACATAATCTGTGTGCACACAAAAAGGTTTCCGGCTTTTAAGAAATCACATAGATTGTTCGAGCATTGAAAAATCTAACTGAAAAGACCAATGGCAAAATGGTTTAGATACCATAAGAAAAATAGCTCTGTGAATATAAAATTTAAAAGATTTCGTTTCCAGTAACAGTTTTTTTTTGCCAAATAACTACTAGTCAAACTGCGTCCCATAACACTAGCAGCCGTTATGATTAATTTTCATATTTGTTGGCCGACAATTCAGTGTAAAAATAACTTAATATCACAACTCAAAACGAGACAAGCCCAGGACACACATGTTGACAATTCAGTGTAAAAATAACTTAATATCACGACTCAAAACGAGACAAGCCCAGGACACACATGTTGATAATTCTGTGTAAAAATAACTTAATATCACAACTAAAAACGAGACAAGCCCAGGACACACATGATGACAATTCAGTGTAAAAATAACTTAATATCACAACTCAAAACGAAACAAGCCCAGGACACACATGTTGACAATTCAGTGTAAAAATAACTTAATATCACAACTCAAAACGAGACAAGCCCAGGACACACATGATGACAATTCAGTGTAAAAATAACTTAATATCACAACTCAAAACGAGACAAGCCCAGGACACACATGTTGACAATTCAGTGTAAAAATAACTTAATATCACAACTCTAAACGAAGCAAGCCCAGGACACACATGATGCTTGCTTAAAGTGACGATGTTTACTGGAAAGCAGTTTGAAAGTCTGGTCTTCTTTTCAGCTACCATACGTTTTTAAGTCGTAAAACGGGCAAGATATTGGACCCGTCATCAGGACATGCATGTATCCGCCATAACGGTGTCCAACATACTTGCATGGTGTCCTCGTGTAAATAATGCAGTCATCACTATTATTCTGAAATGGCAAAAATTAAGGCTGTTCCCAAATCCAATCCGTCGTCCACTGTCAAATGTGATGGCAATTGTGCGACATCTGAATGCCCACTGTAAAATTTTATAGCATTTGTGCGACATCTGGATTCCCACTGTCAAGTTTGGTGGCAGTTGTGCGATATGTTTGCCCAAGTCAAGTGCTCTCCACGTCTTCTTCTCTCTCTGTTCTTCTGGTGGCACCCGATTACTCCAGAATCGCATCCTCAAAACCCTAATATCATAAAACTCCATTTACCCGCTCTTTTTACGAGTGCCCAATTTGCCGTTGGTCTACGCGATGTCTCTTTATACACTTCCAAATGTGTATTGACTCTTACAAAACGAAAGTAGCAAGATAATGTCTTGCTGAGTGAGAAACCCACCCCAACACGTGACTATCTTAGCTCTGATTGGATACCGGTGGTCTCTTTGAGACATGTCTATGGTAGTGACGCTGATATGTTCTAATGTCGGGTTCTCCGATCTTTTAAGTCTGAGCCGACCGGTGACATCAATAGCTGATTGCAAAGCAAACACAGTTTCTTACCACCGCGGCAAGGTTCTCTTTGAATTAATCGCGAACTTGACTGCGACGCAATAGCTAAAGCACGGACATATAATTTCTGTTTCAGAATAGGTCAAAAATCCTGATATTATGTAACACGTATTGAAATTACCCAAAGTACGTTGAATTACGAATTTGATCAGAAGACATTTGTAAGTATGAGGCAGGAACAGTTAGCAAATTGTTTCACACAATGTGACAAACGTCAACACCGTCAGCGTTGGAAATTATTTAAAATACCACCAAAGTGTATTCGGAACTTTATTCATTACGACTTGTGTTATAAATTCTAGCAATATTTTGGATAATTCGCAAAACCATAAGATAATTGTTTTATATCATTTTCGTTTTGTATGTTATCCCTAAAAAGGAAAAACATCGTTCAACTTATTTATTATTTCATTGCATATAGTATATGCAAGTATATGCAGCAAGCTTCATGTCCAGTGTAGTTTAGTTTATTTGATTTGTGTCTTGTCTTGATCTCGTTTATTTTCATTGTTTTCTGTGGATATGTGCACTGAAAAGGCATCCGTAGGTTCCGTAAATAACGAAAATGCTTGGTAAAATTAAGCAATTAATATATTTCCTAGAATACACAGAGAAAATTTAAAGAAAAGGAACTACGGTATTGCGAATTAAAATTAAAAAAATCCCAGAACTACAGACAAGTCATATTAATTAAAGTTTTCAATAAACTTTAGTGGAAATCCAAAATTAATCCAACTGTTGATGTGCCTCGTGTGGCCCGTGTGGTGTTGATGTACCAGTAGTCTTTAGTTGGATCACAAAAATGTAAACCAAGAATATATCCTTTTTGAAATTTACGTATACAATCAAGTCTCTGTTTTGGATTTTATTTTGTATTTTTGGGAGGTTGATCTTCTCAGACCATTCGTTGATGCCATCTTGCCCTATTATGTTTTTAACTCTTAGAAGCCTGTATGGTACATGTTTTGAAACATAGAAAATTTAACTTATTTTTTATTTGTTTATAGATCGTAGGCCAGCATTTCGATTTCCATCATCTCATAGTCTCTCTTGTATCTTTTAACCTTTTTTTCCCCTTCCTTCTTCTATCAGGGTTAATAACATTGTTTCATTTAGAATAGTATCTAAACTAGTGATGATGTCACGGTTTCAAGTTTGTCCTGCTGTTATTGATATAGTTTTTCTTGTTGGTCTTTTCTTTGTTCTTTCTGTTTTTGTTTTATTTTGTTCTTGTTATTTCTCTGACGCATCGTTTTGTTTTCTCTGTTTCAGTTTTTCCACCTTCTTCAATACAAGTGTTTGTTGTTTTCCTTTTAGATGTTGTTTTATGTATCCTTTATTTTGTTGGTGTTGCTGTTGTTGTTTTTCTTTCTGCTTCTTTTGCTTAGTTTGTTTTAAATTAGGTTGTTGTTGTGTTAAGCTTATGTTTTCATCTCTGTTTTTCTTATTGTTGTTGCTTTTCTGTCTGTGCAATGATTTTGTTTTTGTTTTTCTGTTGTAGGCTTTGTTGTTTATTTGTATGTTCTTCCGGTTGGTTTATCATCCGAGTTATTTCGCCCGTCACTAAATTGACATGTTTATCTTGGTCTTCTGGCCTTATCTCTGCTTGAGTCCCCTGATTTTTTTAACATTTCTGTGTGGGACATTCTTTCTCATTTAGCTTTTTGCTGCTGTTGTTTGTCCTTCGCCGTATGTTGTTGAGTTTGTTTTAATTTAGGTTGTTGTTGTGACTCTTTCTGCTATTGTTCTAAGCCCTGGTTGTTGTTGCTTTTCTGACTGCTCCTGGAAATATTTTGGGGAAGATAATTGGAATCTCTCTCTGTGAGATTTTGTTTGTTCTGTTTCTGAGTAGTTTCTTGATTTCTCTGTTGCAGTTCTTGTTGTCGTTGTTGTGTATTCTATTCTTCCATCGTGTCATTTAGTTGTTTATTTTGATCATGTGCTGTCTGGATCGCCTGATTGTTGAAGGCATTTGTGAAGAGTGTTTTCCGTCTTCTCACACCTGTAGCATGTTCTATGGTAAGGACAACCTTTGTACCATGACTTTGTAAGAAATCTGTTTAGATAAAAAGCTATTTTTTCCGTTTAGTCTACTTTTTCAATTTCCAGCATTCTGGTCCCATTGTATATGGAGGTCTGTTGCATTGTTGCAAGATAATTCAACCTTTATCCTGAGTTTCATTTCAAAACTTTCCACTGTTGCTTCTAATGTCATTTCCAATGGTATGTCCGATAAGTAGATCTCCCTGTCTGTTTTTTTTTTTTTTATCTTATTAAGGATTTGTGATGGGTCTCCTATTACGACTCTTTCTTCCATTATATTTATTTCACCACATGGTATTATTAGCTTGTTTCCTCTTGGGCGTATGATATAGCCTGTAAATATATTCCTGCTGATTATGTTTGATTACTGTAGTCAGGATTCAGTAATTTTATCATTTATCATCACCGTTGAAGTACCGGGTATTTTATTACTTTGTGTTGCCGACATATCTAGTTCCAGTATGTGTATGTTTTAAGTATGTAATATTATATTCCTTTATACCAGTACGAATATGTTTTCAGTATGTAATATTATATTCCTTTATACCAGTATGAGTATGTTTTCAGCATGTAATATTATATTCCATTATACCAGTATGAGTATGTTTTCAGTATATAATATTTCTTTATACCACTATGAGTATGTTTTCAGTATGTAATATTATATTCCTTTATACCACTATGAGTATGTTTTCAGTATGTAATATTATATTCCTTTATACCAGTATGAGTATGTTTTCAGTATGTAATATTATATTCTGCATTATTAAGCTGGTCAATATATTTTCAATGTTGTCAGCGTGCATTGGTACCTGTTTTCTCTTCACTCAATCTTAGCAGACTTGATTACGACTTAAAATACGTTCATGTTTGACGGAGAGGACATAATTTACTTTTTATATATTTGCTAATGACAATACTAGTGATGCTACTCAGCTCGTTTATTAACACTCAGTTTCTGTCAGTATTAACTCAGTATTAACTGTCACTCAGTATTAACACTCAGTTTCTGTCACTAGTTGCAGATTATCCGGTTGGCATCATCAGAGCTGTTGGGCGTCCTGGACACGAAATGATTGATCTAAACTACGTCACATTGTAATTTTCTGAAAACGAGTTAAATACGAACATATTTGACTATATAGCCCTACCAAATAAAAAAACCACTGAAGTGAGGAGGCTATAATTACAAATGTACTGAAAACCATTAAAAATCTTAAAAATAAGACACATCTATGAATTTTAATTTCTTTATTATCAAAACCAAACTGGAACTACATGTATATAGTACAAAGATAACAATCAAATCAATTCAATCATATTCAATTCATTACTATTGCTTAATACAAACGTAATGTTGTACCATACTAAATAAGCAGCCATCTCCTGCCACACTAAAAATTTAAAGTTAACGTTCTAAATACTTGCTCTGTGAGAGACATCCTTTTCTTGCTGAATAATTACGTGGATGTTATGATATTGTAGGGTTTAACGCCATTTTTTCAGCACATGATAGGCCATACATGGCGGCCAGTATTAACGGTGGAGGAAAAACCGAGAAAAGAACCACCGACTCACGAGAAGCTACCGGCAAGCTTTCTCACATACCCGCATTTGCCGAGCCTGAGACTCGAACCCACGCAGAGGTGAGATGGCAGTGATCCGTAAAGGAGAGCGCTTTAGACCACTCGGCTACTCGGGGCCCCTGGATGTTATGAAGGCTAGCATATAACAGCATATCTGTATTACATATGTTACATGTAACCCTAACCCTACGCCTAACCCGTCCCACTACAGTACTAATATCAGGAAAGTTCCAGCTGCAAAGATCTCTTCGAGATTACTAACAAGGAACAATTGTACATCACTTCATCTACCTTTTCTCTCATCGACCTTCTGGTCCTGTTTACAAATTTATTCCTTGATAAAGTACAAACCACTAGAGATAAGCTTGACAACACAATTTCAATTGACTCATCATCACCATACAGTTGCGATACCGAATATCAGCGGCAACCGTTAGCAGCATTTGAACCTTTCTTTTTGTATTGATTACATACAATCATGATGAAGAGTGCACCAAAGTCATGTGAACTTGATCCAATTCCAACATCACTGCTGCCTAAGTGCTTAGATCCATTATTGATTTCACTAACTGATGTTATTAATACCCTTTCTCTCTCTCTCTCTCTCTCTCTCTCTCTCTCTCTCTCTCTCTCTCTCTCACACACACACACACACACACATACATCTAGAGAATTCCCATTATGTTTCAAAACTGCCATTGCAAAGCCTCTGCTGAAGAAACCACCACTCGACCATAACGATTTAAAGAACTACTACCCTGTGTCTAATCTCCTATTCGAATAACATAATATTTTGTCTATCCCAACTTGTATCTCATCTGAATTCAAACCGTCTTTCTAGCAATGTACAGTCTGCATATCGTCCTTGCCACAGTACTGAAACTACTCTTCTGAAACTATTTAATAACATTCTCTCTGCTTTGGATAGCTTAAAGATTACAGTCCTCACCCTCCTTGATTTGTGTGCAGCATTTGACACAATTTACCATAATGTATTACTTCACCGTCTCTAGCTTGTATTTGGTAGTCACAATACATACAGTGGCTCAAGTCCTGGTTAGTCAAGAAGGACACAAACTGTGTCCGCAAATGGAATACACTGCAGCCCAGTTGACGTATGTTGTGGTGTTCCACCTGGGTCTGTTATTTGACCTTTTCTCATCATTTTATACACTCGGCTTCTTTCAAGTGTCGTATCTCATTATCCAGTGTCTCACCAATTTTACACTGATGACACCCAATAATATACAACTCGAGCCACCTAACTGAAATTTATGATTCCATCCAAGGTGTAGAGAGGTGCCTTTGTGATGTGAAATCATGGATGATATGTATCAAACTGCAGATGAATGATGATACGAATGACGTCATTCTGATCAGATCACCAACACATCATGAACATATGCAAGGCTGCATAGCGTGAGCTGAGGTGCATCGGCTCCATTTGAAAATATCCTTCAGTTGATGCCACTAAAAGACTTGTGTGTTTATTAGCACTTTTAACACTGTACTGTTTTAACTCAGTTCTGTCTGGTTCGTCTCAATATATATTCCGGAAACTTCAAAATTCAAAAAGTTCAAAGCACAGCTGTACGGATCATCCTTAGAGTACCAATATCAGAGCACACCTACCCACTGCTCTGTGCCCGATACTGCCTATCCATTCGATCCAGAATCAAACACAAAATGTGTTCGCTGATAGACTCCAGTACAACATACCTATTCGACCACACCCGTGATTTCATTCAAGAGTGACCGTAAAACCCACCTTTTTCGACTGCAAGAACATGCTTAAAGACCTAATAATGTTTTCTACATTAAATATTCTCAGCATGTTTTCATGTTTTCTTATTTCATGACGTTTGTTGTTTTTAATCATATCATTATATGTTTTATTTGTATTTTTGTTTATTGCATTTGTGTTGTATGTGTTGTATAATGTTGTAAAGCGCTTAGATCTAAAGATTAGGCGCTATACATAGTCATCACTATATATATATATATATATATATATATATATATATATATATATATATATATATATATATATATATATATGTATATATATATATTCATTTGTTTAGCGAGGAATCATCCAAGGGATATTGAGTAAAACTGTAGAGAAATAGGACTTGCCTTCACTCTATGCCGTCATTAGTCTGGATGCACAATCGACTTAATTGTAAGATCGATATAACAGCTCTCGTCTCAGGAGGATTGCGAGTGTGCGGTAGATGAAATGAGTGTCATATACGTTTTAGAGCGCTATGACAATGGCTAAGTTTGATTGATTACCTCTTAATACTCAACGACCCCTACAAAATGATCAAAATTACAAAATGATTACAAGTACAAAATGATCAAAATTACAAAATGATCAAAATTAAAAAATGATCAAAAGTGCATCATATCCAATAACTTGAGCTTCTACATGCAACATCTTTTATCTTTGTAACAAAACGTGATTAGATTTCTTAAACGACCAAACGTTTTTCCTGGCAGAAGACAAAAAAGGAACATAAGGAAGAGTGATATGGTGTCTTTCCCCGCATCATAAGGGTAATAATACGTCTTTTCACGCATAATCAGCATAATAATACGTCTTTTCACGCATAATAAGGGTAACAATACGTCTTTTCACGCATAATAAGGGTGACAATACGTCTTTGCACGCATAATCAGCATAATAATACGTCTTTTCACGCATAATCAAGGTAATAAGATGTCTTTTCACGCATAATCAGCATAATAATACGTCTTTTCACGCATAATCAGCATAATAATACGTCTTTTCACGCATAATAAGGGTGACAATACGTCTTTGCACGCATAATCAGCATAATAATACGTCTTTTCACGCATAATCAAGGTAATAAGATGTCTTTTCACGCATAATCAGCATAATAATACGTCTTTTCACGCATAATAAGGGTAACAATACGTCTTTTCACGCATAATCAGGCGCTTTTTCACGCTTCATACTGTATTCTTGAACAACAAAAATTCAGTCATGATACGATTATTGTGTGCTTCTTGTGGTTATCTTATATCCATAGGGGAGTAGTACAATGATACCATGATAGTTAATATGATACAAATATGCAATGATACAACTGATACAATGATACCGTGATATTTACTACGAAGAGACAATGATACTAATGATACAATATTTAATATGATACGAAGAGACAACGGATTGTATGCTCGTTGGTCTGAGAGTGTGAACCATATATAAGTCTTTCGCTTTACTAACATAATCTTTTCGCCACTTATTCTACAGATCTACTGAGATTTTGTCATAGATTAAATATGGCAACTGAAATAAAATGCAGCAAAAATTAAACGTTGTTTTTCCCGATGAATAATGATTATATACCACCGGAATGATTCAAGAATACATGTTGATCAAAGAAGGCAAAATAGGTTAGGTAAAACATGCAAACACGGTAGCTTCAATGTGTTTTCTTTTGTAATGTGAGACAAGGGGAATTACGTCACTGTCCTGTTTGATCACTTGGCCTTCTTATGTGATCATAGTGTATGCGAACTGACAGAAACGTAAAGGTTACACTCATCATCACGATTTTCATTTCAGTAATACATTTGCACCATAAAACACGCACCTATTCCAGTGTTCCAAATAAACATTGCACTGATCGACCTGTCTATATGTACAAAATTCTGAAGTCCAGTTTTGAAAATAATGAAAAACAATATTGCAACCACAACCACGACATTCATATTTTCCTTTTATTTTCAAACAAATTTATATTTATAAAAAGACGATGAATACTAGTAATAAAGAATAAAGAACTACGTCTATATCACATTACCATATTATTCGAAGTTCACACAAGCTTCAGGTATTGCACATTTGTTCGACAAAACGTTGTTTTAAGGTTTCGAACTTGAACGTAAAACGACCAAAAGAGTATTTATAAGTTGGGATGCTGTTGCGAGTTTCAAATACGTGACTTTTTGTTTAGTAGGTGTGACAGACAGAAAGTTAAATGTAGATGTTTTATATTAGATGTAAAATATGCATTGATAAAAAGTTGTTTAATTATTGATCAATAATTGCAATTGATGTAGTTGGTAAATGTAACGAAGATTTCCATTGGTCGGTCCAAATCAATGTGACCAGGCCGAGCTGAGTTAATTCCGTTCAAAATGTACGGATAACTATTTTAGACCAAATTATATAAATAGAATCACGTGCAAAGTAATTAATGTAAACACTGAAACAGATGGCATACGCACTGCATGCCTTTAAAATGCAATACATATTTTGGTGAGTTTAAATTGTATACTGAAAATTAAATAAAATGATGTTGACAGAATCAAATGATATGATTTTTCTCTGAAAGGAAATGTCATTTTTGGTTTTATATTTTATTTATATAAAGAACATGTACGCTACATGTACATAGTAGGTAGGTCTTGTCTGTTTTGCCGACGGTATTCTGAAAACAACTGTTATCCGAAACGTCCAGTATTCTGAAAACAACTCTTGTGTCCGAAATATCCGACATTCTGCAAACAACTCTTGTGTCCGAAATGTCCGGAAAGTTGCAAACAACAGTTGTGTCCGATATGTCGGGTATGTTGCAAAGAACTGTTGTGTCCGAAATATCCGGTATGTTGCAAACAACTGTTGTGTCCGAAATGTCCGGTATGTTGCAAACAACTGCTGTGTCCGAAATGTCGGGTATTCTTAACGCAATTGTTGTGTCCTAGATGGCAGAATTCTGAAATGTTTAGCTAAATTTGACATACCAGATAAATAGTTTACATCGAGACACTGAAAACACTCATTAAACTCAGAAATGCCGTTTGAAGTGGACGATGTATCACAAGCTAACTTTTCAAGTAATTTTCAATTCTTCCGATTGAATCATTTATTAACTTAAGAGATGAAAAGCAGGATGACCACAAACTAAAACAAATGAAAGAAGAAGAATGACCATGAATCAAAGAAGAAGAATGACCATGAATCAAAGAAGAAGAATGACCATGAATCAAAGAGGAAGAATGACCATTAATCAAGGAAGAGGAAGAATCACCATGAATCAACGAGAAAGAATGGCCATGAATAAAAAGATGAACAATGACCATGAATCAAAGAGGAAGAATGACCATTAATCAAGGAAGAGGAAGAATCACCATGAATCAACGAGAAAGAATGGCCATGAATAAAAAGATGAACAATGACCATGAATCAAAGAGGAAGAATGACCATTAATCAAGGAAGAAGAAGAATCACCATGAATCAACAAGAAAGAATGGCCATGAATAAAAAGATGAAGAATGACTATGAATCAAAGAGGAAGAATGACCATTAATCAAGGAAGAGGAAGAATCACCATGAATCAACGAGAAAGAATGGCCATGAATAAAAAGATGAACAATGACCATGAATCAAAGAGGAAGAATGACCATTAATCAAGGAAGAGGAAGAATCACCATGAATCAACAAGAAAGAATGGCCATGAATAAAAAGAGGAAGAATGACTATGAATAAATAGAGGACGAATGACTATGAATAAAAAGATGAACAATGACCATTAATCAAAGAGTAAGAATGACCATTAGTAAAAGAGGAAGAATAACCATTAATCAAAGGAGGAAGAATTACCATGAATCAAAGAGGAAGAATGACCATTAATAAAAAGAGGACGAATGGCCATGAAAAAAGAGGAAGAATTACCATGAATAAAAAGAGGAAGAATGACTATGAATAAATAGAGGAAGAATGACCATTAATAAAAAGAGGAAGAATGACCATTAATAAAAAGAGGACGAATGGCCATGAAAAAGAGGAAGAATTACCATGAATAAAAAGAGGAAGAAGGACTATGAATAAATAGAGGACGAATGACCATGAATAAAAAGAGGAAGAATGACCATTAATCAAAGAGTATGACTGGCCATAAATCAAAGAGGAAGAATGGCCATTAATCAAAGAGGAAGAATGGCCATTAATCAAAGGAGGAAGAATCACCATTAATCAAAGGAGGATGAATTACCATTAATAAAAATAAGAAGGACCATTCATCAAGTAGGAAGAATGACCATTAACCGAAGAGGAAGAATGACCATGAATCAAAACGATTTGAATCTCTTTAAGCTGAGAAACTCAATATTGTCCAAGAAGAACAGCGAGGTAGAGCACATATTGATAACTGGGTATACTGATTGGGAAGAGTTGATTCAAAGACTAACAATATAACAATAGGACAGATAGCCATACAATTTACACGCTGACCCTGACAGTTATAATGTGAGGTGCGGGTGAGTGTGAGATAGATCCCGGTCCTCCACCATCGTCTCTGTCTGGGTCGAAGTCTAACTTTGTCTATTGGACACCGATCGCTCTAATCATTTGTTACGTAACAGAAGCCCGCAACAAGTATTCGCACGCTTGAATCAGCTCTAAAACTAATAGAAAATGTCTTTAAAAACGCAAAATAAAAATTAGAGTATGACGTGCGCGCGCGTGCGTGCGTGCGTGTGTGTGTGTGTCTCATTATGATTTTTTTAACATAGCTTTAACAATTGTTCAATCATATTTCTAAGATGTATGCAGTGAGGCAGTTTATAGTGATTTTTAGCACTGGGGCATCATGTCGCAGACATGTAGCATGATGTCCCACCCAGTTACATTATCCTGGCACCAGGCTGACGAGTCCTAGCAATAACATCCTAATCATGAGTGCCAAGCGAATATGAACAAAATTATAAGGAATTACAATTTAAAATTGTACTGATGTTACGATGAGTTGTGGGATTTGTAAACCAACAGTTAATGCACCATTAACTCAGACAATACAAAAATTAGAGTCTTATTTTTTAGCATAATAAGTAGATATTATTTAATTAGTACGGATTTTTAATTAGAAAGGTTTTTTTAATTATAAGGATTATTTGTAGAAAAGCAATATTAGGCACACTTTTGCGCTCTGTAAAATTTCTTTTGCTACCCTTTCCAAAACAATTTACCGAATTATATGAACCTTTTTTTTAAATACACGTACTAGAGTTTCGTTTCTGGCGTACAACGATACCCGAGGGTGATTAATGCATATTGCGTCGCATTTTAAAATAGTGAGTTGGGTCCATCATATGCCACACGAACGAATTGCTTACGATGGGAAGAACCGAATGTCTCCAGTGCAGACAACATATGTGTATGAATGCCTCACCTATGTGAAGTCTTTACATTACGGATGTCAGTCAGCGGGCTACTACAATGACTTGCACATCTCCAGCAGTAGAGGTATGTATGTTTATTAATTTCTTGTGTATACGATATCACAATATCACGTACATTTTTGTGTGTTTTGTAGATTTGGTTTACGCAGTATAATGCACACAATAATATTCGTGTTTCCGACTTAGAGAAGGATTTATATTAGTAATAAAAGGTTATATCTTTAAGAAATGTTTAGTACAGTAGGATTCTTATCGTGACGGGTTAGGTTTACTTGTGAACTTGTTTTGTAATTATTGTGTACTTTAATCTGTATAACTTACCGTGTATAAAGTTGTTACGTTTACATGCATAATACACGGTGTTGGAGTCCAGATTCTAGAGTGTCCGGTCCTGTCCGGTTTTATCCAGAATCTAGAGAGTCTAGTGTGTCTGGAATGTGTTGAGCTGTTTAGAGTGTCCAGAGCGGCTAGAGGGACCCTTGCTTTCCAAGTTATCGGAATGTTCGATGTCTACGTGGTGCAAGCTGAAAAGCCAACCACAGGAATTAACCGTAACATCTGTGAAACTGAACTGTAGCAGCTGTGGAGCTGCAAATGTGCTGACAACGGAGTGTTATCTCCTAGCATATAATATTGCAGCCGTGGGTTAGTTTTGGATTCGTAAAACCCATTGTATCTTTTGGGACTGTACAGACAAGTTGTATATCTGTCCTTTTTCGTTTGCATAATTTCATATAAGTTAATTCATTTTACTACACGAGTAAAACTCTACATTGTTTGCTAGCTAAGTGAACTATTACCATCTTTCCATTGTGTATCCACTGTGAATCATTCATGCCTTGTTTGTCTTTGTAGAGTAAGTTAGTTGTAGTTATCATTATTACATTTGTGCGTTCTTATGTTAATTAATCTAATAGTTGCATTAAATATACACGCACGTAGTCATAATTAATTGCTCATTCAAGTCATTCATTATTAAACATTGTATTTATATCACCGTCAAAAGTGTTATGTTGTGAATCCGGAAATCTCACCCGGTTATCTTGTATCAACCGAAATAGCAACTCTGACAAACTTTATACCTCGGTTATCAAGCACTGAAATGAAATACCTACTATAGACAGATACCAAGATCTGCTGATAAAGAATTTCACCTTTCAAATCAAATTAATAGTTACTTATTTCATCGTGCAAGCCAAAGTAATGGTTAGTTATTTCGTCGTGCAAGCCAAAGTATAGGTTATTTTTTTATCGTGCAGGCCAAAGAAAATGGTTAGTTATTTTTTCATACAAGCCAAAGTAATGGTTAACTATTTCATCGTGTACGCCAAAGTAATGGTTATTTTTTCACCGTGCAAGCAAAGTAATGGTTAACTGTTAGTTATTTCGTCGTACAAGCCAAGGTAATGGTTAATTATTTCACCATGCAAGCAATCTAATCGTTAATTAATTCATCGTGCAATCCAAATTTATAGCCAATTATTTCACCTGCAAGCCAAAGTAATGGTCAGTTTTCTTATTGTCAGAACCAAATTAATGGTAAATTATTTCACCATGAAAACTGTGTTTGTCTGTTTGATTATGATTTTTTTTAACGTAGCTGTAACAATTTTTCAGTCATATCGCAACGATGTCTGCGGTGAGGCAGTTTATAGTGACGTCTAGCGCTGGGGCATCATGCCGCAGACATGTAGCTTGATGTTTCACCCAGTCACATTATCCTGACACCAGGCCGACCAGTCCTAACACTAACCTCTTACTGCTGAGCGCCAAGCGAGGCAGCTGTTAGTACCATTTTTGTAAGTCTTTAATATTGGCTGGGGATCGAACCCACGACCGACCGCTCCCGCGGTGGATACTCTAACCACTAGACCACCGGAGCGGTTCCCATGCAAGCAAAAGTAATTGTTAATTATTTCATCAAGTATGCCAAAGTAATGGTTTATGACTAACAGTAATTCTACCAATAATCACTTTGAAAATTTGGATTATGTTAAATTATTTGTGAGGGAAAACAATTGTTTAAAAACATGCACCCACTTTTAATTTTTTATTGACTTCTTTTAAGTTTTATATTTGCTTACTTTATTGACTTTGTATATTGCACTAGTTCAGATTTCGAAAAATGGAGGACCCTTTTACTGGCTATAAAGCTCAGTTTAACATCAGAATCATCCTATCATGTGTTGCCCTTTTGTTAGTTAATATTCGAATCATCCTATCATGTGTTGCCATTTTGTCAGTTAATATTCAAATCATCCTATCATGTGTTGCCATTTTGTCAGTTAATATTCAAATCATCCTATCATGTGTTGCCATTTTGTTAGTTAATATTCGAATCATCCTATCATGTGTTGCCCTTTTGTCAGTTAATACTCAAATCATCCCATTATGTGTTGCCATTTTGTCAGTTAATATTCAAATCATCCTATCATGTGTTGCCATTTTGTTAGTTAATATTCGAATCATCCTATCATGTGTTGACCTTTTGTCAGTTAATATTCGAATCATCCTATCATGTGTTGCCATTTTGTCAGTTAATATTCAAATCATCCTATCATGTGTTGCCCTTTTGTTAGTTAATATTCGAATCATCCTATCATGTGTTGCCCTTTTGTTAGTTAATATTCAAATCATCCTATCATGTGTTGCCATTTTGTCAGTTAATATTCAAATCATCCTATCATGTGTTGCCCTTTTGTCAGTTAATATTCGAATCATCCTATCATGTGTTGCCCTTTTGTCAGTTAATATTCAAATCATCCTATCATGTGTTGCCCTTTTGTCAGTTAATATTCGAATCATCCTATCATGTGTTGCCATTTTGTCAGTTAATATTCAAATCATCCTATCATGTGCTGCCATTTTGTCAGTTAATATTCAAATCATTCTATCATGTGTTGCCCTTTTGTCAGTTAATATTCGAATCATCCTATCATGTGTTGCCCTTTTGTTAGTTAATATTCAA
The DNA here is from genome assembly GCA_030141615.1 of Unio pictorum. Classification (NCBI taxonomy): domain Eukaryota; kingdom Metazoa; phylum Mollusca; class Bivalvia; order Unionida; family Unionidae; genus Unio; species Unio pictorum. Next base: position 1,346,133 of record JARLTB010000240.1, on the reverse strand, counting down.
ATCATCCTATCATGTGTTGCCATTTTGTCAGTTAATATTCAAATCATCCTATCATGTGTTGCCATTTTGTCAGTTAATATTCAAATCATCCTATCATGTGTTGCCTTTTTAGTCACCTAATTCGAATCATCATTCGCTGCCCTTTAGTCTGCCAATGTTCGAATAATCATATCATTCGCTGCCTTTCATTCAGTCAATATTCGAATCATCGTATCTTCACTGCCCCTTAGTCAGTTAATATTCGATTCATCCATCCTTTCTCTGCTCTTTAGTCAGTTAATATTTGATTCATCCATCCTTTCTCTGCTCTTTAGTCAGTTAATATTCGATTCATCCATCCTTTCTCTGCTCTTTAGTCAGTTAATATTCGATTCATCCTTCCTTTCTCTGCTCTTTAGTCAGTTAATATTTGATTCATCCATCCTTTCTCTGCTCTTTAGTCAGTTAATATTCGATTCATCCATCCTTTCTCTGCTCTTTAGTCAGTTAATATTTGATTCATCCATCCTTTCTCTGCTCTTTAGTCAGTTAATATTTGATTCATCCATCCTTTCTCTGCTCTTTAGTCAGTTAATATTTGATTCATCCATCCTTTCTCTGCTCTTTAGTCAGTTAATATTTGATTCATCCATCCTTTCTCTGCTCTTTAGTCAGTTAATATTCGATTCATCCATCCTTTCTCTGCTCTTTAGTCAGTTAATATTCGATTCATCCATCCTTTCTCTGCTCTTTAGTCAGTTAATATTTGATTCATCCATCCTTTCTCTGCTCTTTAGTCAGTTAATATTCGATTCATCCATCCTTTCTCTGCTCTTTAGTCAATTAATATTTGAATCATCCATCCTTTCTCTGCTCTTTAGTCAGTTAATATTTGATTCATCCATCCTTTCTCTGCTCTTTAGTCAGTTAATATTTGATTCATCCATCCTTTCTCTGCTCTTTAGTCAGTTAATATTTGAATCATCCATCCTTTCTCTGCTCTTTAGTCAGTTAATATTTGATTCATCCATCCTTTCTCTGCTCTTTAGTCAGTTAATATTCGATTCATCCATCCTTTCTCTGCTCTTTAGTCAGTTAATATTTGATTCATCCATCCTTTCTCTGCTCTTTAGTCAGTTAATATTTGATTCATCCATCCTTTCTCTGCTCTTTAGTCAGTTAATATTTGATTCATCCATCCTTTCTCTGCTCTTTAGTCAGTTAATATTCGATTCATCCATCCTTTCTCTGCTCTTTAGTCAGTTAATATTTGATTCATCCATCCTTTCTCTGCTCTTTAGTCAGTTAATATTCGATTCATCCATCCTTTCTCTGCTCTTTAGTCAGTTAATATTTGATTCATCCTTCCTTTCACTGCCCTTTAGTCATTAATATTCGAATCATCCAAAAATGTACCGCCCTTTACAATTATTGATAAAACCAGTAAAATATAAATGAAGTTTGCTCAGTCGTTTTTGCTTTTGTTGTTTTGGGTTTTATTTGTGGGGGTGTGGTGTTTTGTTTGTAGAGCGTACTTGTTTTATTGTTTCGTTTAAAAAAAAACTTAATCGAGTTTATTACATGGAATAATAAGTTATTAGACGAGTTACGGTAATTGCAGAATTCATCCAAATAATCATAGTAATTAATTAGGGTATGGAAAATCCAAATACCTTTTATCACAAGTAATACATATACATATCTCGTCTGTCAATAGTTATTTAAGATTCCGTTTGTGAAATTGTGTTGACACTTTAGGCTGTCAAGCAAGCAGGATAGAGTGGTGCACGGTACAACACATTTTAGGATACTCTACAAAACATAGTATAATAGTCTACAGTACAAAGTAAGACTCTACGAGATAAAATAAGACCCTTACCGACATCGAGTAGGACACCTGTCAGGACACTCTACAACACAGTGTTGGACGCTTTGCAAAGAAATGAGCTTATATACTATATAATGCATCACAATCAATATTATTTTTGATTTTATGTGAAATACATAAGTAGTAGAGAAATAAATAAAATTGTCGATACGTTTTCCGGAATCAAAAATGGCGTTAACTCCATAAAATATTGTGCCACAAGGGGTAAAGTTGATCTTCACAGAGACGTTCAAAAGTGATATGGCGTTTACGGTACAGTCGGAACATTCTCGTATCTTTCCAATGAAAGTCGATAAGCTTCGACTCACTGAAAAAGACATGAGAGGCAATCGTTGCGATACTTCATAAATTTGGTCATTTCGGCAAACAAATACCCAGCTAGGTATGTGAAACTTAGAACCACATAATGGTATGCTGGTAACCGGCCACATTGAAAAGTCAGTTTCATAAGTCAGTAATTAATAAATTATTTGTCTTCCAAAGAGATTAGCAATGATGATATACACGCAATAGTGACATCATTTTAATAACTGCTGTTCTGACCTAAGATTACAAACTCACTGGAGCTGCTGCAATTGGTCGTTAGCATCACAGGGACAAAATGTTCAATTTATGTTTGCTGCTTTCTCAGAGATTTGTTCACTGATGGTGGTTAATGGTTATATGCTCTCTAATGACTACGTGAAGTGTGTGACAACCTAAAGCTATTCATTTCCAATATTTCCATGCCGAAATTACCCATAATAACTTGTAATAAATGGCTGATTTGCACAAACATTTTCACATCCAAAGTCTTTGCAATGAAACTGAATTTCTAACCGAAACTGACATTCATGTGTTTGTTTGCTTGACATAAATTGTAATTTATGTTGCTTTATATATATATATATTATTTCAGGTGCAGGATAAAGAAATAATATGGGGAACAAAGTAAGGGATACAGGAAAAAGGAAAAGTAGCTCGTGTGTATATTAGTAACCATGTTTATTACAAAATACAATTTCTTACATCTAAATAAAATGAAAGTGTACTTAAGAATATCTTTGATGTCACTAAGCCAATTAAATCCTTATTTCCGATATTGGTTTTAATAATAAATGTCTTTAAATATCAAAAGCGATCGACCAGCACTGTCAAAACCAGGTGATTATTTCGTCTTTGTGGCTTACAACCTATTTCTGGCGAGAGAACATCAGATACTTTATCTAGTAAAATATTTTATATTAAGGAGTAGTTTTCGATTTAAGGATGTGACAAAATTTCGATTCATGACTAATACATTTTTGAACCTAATGTATTTCAACGTTGATTGAACAACGCGTTTTGACAACTTATAATTACACTCCCGAAGAATGAGATGTCTGCGTAATGTTCCCAGACGATTCAGAAAGTCTATGTCACGGACAACGCCTTAAAATATCTTTAGCACAAAACGAAGACTATTGTCCAGATTTTTTCGTGCCTATATTCATGGTATCTCAATTGAGTACTGATTTAATATTGAATTGATGAAACTCGTTGAATACTAATAACAATTGCATCACACATTTACCGCGAAAATATGCAGTGGTTGGATAAAGTTCTGTCAGTTTTGGAGACCGGTTTATGGCCACAAAATTATGTGACAGAGATGAGCTTTATTTCTGTAAGTTAACATTTATACCAAGCTTTGATATAGGGTGAATTCCATGTTACTTATTTACCGCCACACCAACAACCCAATCCTACAGACCTGCTATGAACTAAGCAAAACCCTTATGTGATCATGGTAAGGGTTAGTTCTCAATCGTGTTCGGATCTTTTGCAAGACAACTTACTCTCTTCGACCAACCATATTAACCAAATCCTAAGGCAAATCACCTCTTAGCAGCTTCAGCCTCACCAAATCCTCAGAGTAAATCATCTATTAGCGACGTTAGCCGACCAAAACCTCAAGACACAACTCCTCTTACCAGCGTTATCTCGACAAAACCAAAATCTGCTGTCTCTGTCGCACAATATTATCGTATCGTCGGAGATACAAGACCAGCGTGGGCTTTAGACGTCAGTTGCCAAATGTTTATCATCCTGATCTATTGAAAATTATAAAATTACCCGAATAATGGATTATCTGTAGTCGTATTCTGAAATTGAGCAATATAATAAAAGATTATTAAATTCCTGAGTATTGGTCTGAAACAGTACCGATCAATCATTCATTAACAAGTGTTGTACTAATTAACCTTTAAGAAGATATAATGGTTGCTTTGTCCTAACGTCAAGAGTATCTGCGTCGCGAATGAGCAAATCGAAAGACTGTACAATTTAAATCGCACAAAAGACGGATTAGACTTTATTTTAACCTTATATGGTGTTAATCCAATTAATTCATAACTTGTTTTTTTTTTAAATCTATCATAACAAAATAAAAAAGAATGACATCCAAATAACACTGTAGAATACTAAATCACTTATAGTACATGTTTGAGAATCTAAATTAAACAATTCACACGATCTCTCTCAGTTTAAAACGTGAAAACGGAAACGTTATTAAGGTAAGAAAATAACTACTTAACTAACGCAACAAATACTTCTCATACGTAAAATAAATAAATAAATTGATTTGTCAACTCTCTCTCTCTCTCTCTCTCTCTCTCTCTCTCTCTCTCTCTCTCTCTCTCTCATTTGCTATTGTCACTGTCTGCAATCTAAATATGTTGATCACAAAATGTGATGGAGAGATGAGTATGGGTTTTAACATTAATTTCTTTTTCTTAAGAGAGAACATAAATGATACCTGTTCTATAATGATGACTTCATTTCTAAAACGAATAAATTAGAAATGTTAGTGTGTTTAACTAACATGAATTTGTAAATTCGTTAGATTATACCTATATGCTTTGAAGTTCAGAAAAAAAAAATTTGGATGATCCGTAAAAACAACTAGAATGCCACTATTCCCATCAGCCACCCACACCTGCACAGAAGAAAGGAATTTAGGATAAAAAGTCCACGGATGAAATCAAACCGAAACATTAGTTGTGAATCAGTCAGGGTCTTCATTGCAGTATTTTAGGAAATCAATGACTCCACGATTATGTTCAATTACTGGATACAGCTTAATCTAGGCAGAAGAGGATGGTCATAAAGTGTGAATAGCGTTGATTTACTTGGCCGACTCAATTACAACCTGACAACTTGTATCGATTTGTGCTAAATATCTCTACAGTTTTGCTTTCTGTTATTGTATGTTTATCTTGGCCATTGTTTTCCTTGGAAGGCTAGCAAAGAAACCACGATTAGTGTCGTGGCTTTTATTATGTTGTAATCACGTTATTCCTGCACAACTTACCATGTACACAAGAGTAAGAAAAAGAATATAAACATTGTACAGCAGTAATTAATCAGACCAAATTTAATTGTATATATTTTATTACATTTTCACTGAGCTAATGGTTAATATTGTGTCGGTGTGTCGTCCGTCCGTCCGTCATATATTGGTGTTGCTATCTAATATTGGCTTATATCATCAAGATCTCGGAGGAGTGAGATAATAAACGAGATCTACGCATAATAACAAGATGATATTGTATCTGATATCATTATAATATTTAAAAAAATTAAATAAAGAGCTAGATTTAGGCATTTTTGAAAAAAAAAAAAAAATATTTGGTGCCCAATATAAAAATCCAACAGGTTAATACTACTCGAGGCTGTTGTTATGTCGACACATCCAAGATTGAAATTCATCCGGAAAACCAATAGTAATGATTCGGAATACTCTACAATATACATTGAGACATGTGCTAGGCGTTTCAGGACTACTTTTGGAATTAATTCACAATATAGTAAGTTCTTATAAATTTTCTTTTTGTATTCAAGAGAAATAAATTATATGCCGAACGTCACTTGAAAAACTATTCCATAATAAATAAAATCTGTGAAATTAATTACGTAAGGTGAACGATATCGTGGCTGCTTGAGCCTCTTGCTGTCTTTTTATTATTCCCGAATGACAATGATAACGTTGTTAAAATGATACATAGACCAAATACAACTATTCATGTCTCGTGAATACACTAACTGCATTATTAAGACATTGATATTTGATTGTTTTATTTTAAAGAGCAAAATCGAACTTATTCTAAAGACGGAAACGAACAAATTATATCTTCTAGATGAGAATAGTTCGAAGTAAATTAATCTATAATGTAGGCCAATGCGTCTACAATTACACAGGAAAAGTGTATATGCATTTCCTGACCTCGTGTGCACAGCCTGATAGAAATTGAAAATCTCTATGGTAGAATTGAAAACATATGTGTTATAGAGATATAAAAAAAATACCTGGATAAACGATATTGCTCTATAAAAATATCAACTGAATATATTTTCGTTTTCTCTATTGCAATTATCATGTTATACCTTCATTTCTTCGCTAATGACTAGCGATAATAACCTAGAAAAGTAAACAATTCATTGTTCAAGGTCGCTGGAACTCACGTCCAATATTCATTACTACGGTTCTTTACATAAAACAAAGCGTCAAATATTGAGTACTGTGGTTCTTTGCATAAACATAGCGTCCGATATCGGAGCACTCAGGCTCTTTACATAAATAGATGTCCCATATCGGAGTACAGATGCTCTTTACATAAACATAGCGTCCAATGTTCAGAACTGAGGCTCTTTACATAAAAAGATGTTCAATATCGGAGTACTCAGGCTCTTTACATAAAAAGATGTTCAATATCGGAGTACTCAGGCTCTTTACATAAAAAGATGTCCCATATCGGAGTGATGGGGCTCTTAACGTATGGCAATGAACCTTGAAGTATTAAAGAGTGTGACTACGTAAGGACCCGGATGTTTAAATTTCTGCGGGTTGCTTGAAAGCAGTTAAGACCATTGTTATGGTTTGATAGTTGGAGAAAAGCAAAAGGTGTCTGCCATTTTTGTTATTAAAAAGAACGAAAGATGTCTGTACTTTTTGTTGCAAATAGGAACGAATGGTGTCTGTCATTATTGTGATAAAAAAAGAACGAATGCTGTCCGTCATTGTTGTTATAAGAAACGAATGTTGTTTGTCATTTTGGTAATAAAAAAAGAACAAATGTTGGCTGTCGTTGTTATAAGAAGGAACGAAAGTTATCATTCCTATCATAATAAAGAACGAATATTTTCTGTCATTTTTTATAACAAAAAACTAATGCAACTTGTCATTTTTGTTATAAAAAAGAACTAATACTATTTGATATTTTAGTTTAAAGAAAACCTAATCCTATCTTTTAATTTACAATTTATTAGATAAAACAAACAAAATATGTTACCTGAGAATAAAGAGCACCCGAGGCTGCACTCTCCTGAACTGAATGATCGGGTTCCTAATGCAGCTGTCTTTTCTGTGTTTATCCATTAAGTGTAAGTATTTCAAACCAAATACATAATAATATATGTTTATTTGAAGGCATGATGTTTGTGCTTTGCTATAGTCGAATTGCCTCCTAAATGCACTCTAATCATACATCATTGAACGTCTTCCTAATATATTTGTATATGATATATTACCGTGATAAATATCACGAATTCCCGACAGTACATATCTTGCATCTATTATGTTCGATTTCTTACTTAACAAGTCATTCATTTTGCAATTGTTTAAACGTTCGAAATTGTAAATGCAGATTAGTCAAATTAAAATGAATTTCAACGAAATATTGAAAAGAAAAAGAACACTGTTGTTAGTTAGGATTATTTCCTCTTAAGCGAAAGAAGCAGTTATGCAAAGATGTATAGAAAGGAAAAGGCTAAAACGATTAAAAACCTTTATGTTTGTTGTTTTCATGTTTAAAACAGAAAAAGCTAAAACAGTTCAAAAGCGGTATGTGTGTTGGTTTCGTGCATCATAGATTAGAGCTTGGTCTGCAAAAAGAAGTGACATAATTTAAGTAAAACAAAACAAGGCAGCTTTATTAAAGACCTACAGACATAAATACACCATTTTAAAAATGCATTGGTTTTATTTGTTCCCATACGGATATAATATGTATGATTAGGTACATATAAAATAGCGTGCAATATGAATAACATATCTACCTTTGATGCCAACATTATTGCAATCATCAGCAGCATTCTTATCAAAATCAGCTTTACCAGGCAAAGTATCCTTCAACACTCCAATAAATGCAATTTATTTCCGTTTCCGTTTCTACGTGTGAAACTAATAATGGTTGGTACATTCGAGATATCATCGGTAGGATTCATTTCAATGCATTTTGTATGAATCAATATTGTTTCATTCTGGGTATTACAACACATATACATTTGGAAACACTCATAATTATGTTATGGCAATTGCAATCCTACACCAATTGCAATCTTACACCAATTGCAGTTCTAATCAACACGTTTGACTGATAATTGCAGTCATACTTGATATGTGGTAATTGAAGTCATACTTGATATGTGGTAATTGCAGTCATACTTGATATGTGGTAATTGCAGTCATACTTGATATGTGGTAATTGCAGTCATACATGATATGTGGTAATTGCAGTCATACTTGATATGTGATAATTGCAGTCATAGCAGTCATACTTGATATGTGGTAATTGCAGTCATACTTGATATGCGATAATTGCAGTCATACTTGATATGTGGTAATTGCAGCCATGCAAGTGTAGTACTTGCAGTCATACATGTTGTGTGGTGATTGTAGTCATCACTGTTGTGTGATGATTGCAGCCATACATTTTGTGTGGTGATTGTAGTCATCACTGTTGTGTGATGATTGCAGCCATACATTTTGTGTGGTGATTGTAGTCATCACTGTTGTGTGATAATTGCAGTCATCACTGTTGTGTAATGATTGCAGCCATACATGTTGTGTGGTGATTGTAGTCATTACTGTTGTGTGATAATTGCAGCCATACATGTTGTATGGTGATTGCACAATCATACATGTTGTGTGGTGATTGCAGTCATACATGTTGTGTGGTGATTGCAGTCATCACTGTTGTGTGATAATTGCAGCCATACATGTTGTGTGGTGATTGTAGTCATCACTGCTGTGTGATGATTGCAGCCATACATGTTGTGTGGTGATTGTAGTCATTACTGTTGTGTGATAATTGCAGCCATACATGTTGTGTGGTGATTGCACAGTCATACAATTTGTGTGGTAAGTGCAGTCATACATGTTGTATGGTGATTGCAGTCATACATGTTTTGTGGTGATTGTAGTCATCACTGTTGTGTGATAATTCCAACCATACATGTTGTGTGGTGATTGCACAGTCATACATGTTGATTGCAACCATACATTTTGTGTGGTGATTGTAGTCATCACTGTTGTGTGATAATTGCAGTCATCACTGTTGTGTGATTATTGCAGCCATACATGTTGTGTGGTGATTGTAGTCATTACTTTTGTGTGATAATTGCAGCCATACATGTTGTGTGGTGATTGCACAATCATACATGTTGTGTGGTAATTGCAGTCATACATGTCGTGTGGTGATTGCAGTCATACATGTTGTGTGGTGATTGTAGTCATCACTGTTGTGTGGTGATGGTAGTCATACATGTTGTGTGGTGATTGCAGTCATACATGTTGTGTGGTGATTGTACTCATCACTGTTGTGTGATAATTGCAGTCATACATGTTTTGTGGTAATTGCAGTCATGCATGTCGTGCGGTGATTGCAGCCATACATGTTGTGTGGTGATTGCACAGTCATACATGTTGTGTGGTGATTGTAGTCATCACTGTTGTGTGATGATTGCAGCCATACATTTTGTGTGGTGACTGTAGTCATCACTGTTGTGTGATAATTGCAGTCATACATGTTGTGTGGTGATTGTAGTCATTACTGTTGTGTGATAATTGCAGCCATACATTTTGTGTGGTGATTGCACAGTCATGCATTTTGTGTGGTAATTGCAGTCATACATGTTGTGTGGTGATTGCAGCCATACATGTAATGTGGTGATTGTAGTCATCACTGTTGTGTGATAATTGCAGCCATACATGTGTGGTATGTGCAGTCATACATGTTGGATGGTAATTACAGTAATACATGCTGAGTAGTATTTGCATTTATAGATGGTGTATGGTAATTGCAGTCATACAGAAGATTTCGGTAAGAAACTAAGAGTCTCAGTGCCAATAAGCCAAGACGCTGGAAAAGTATTTATTTCGCTGGCTAAACACACTGTCCTCCATTGACTTGTCTGCACGCACCAGTCCATATTCCATCACGACCAAAAATACACATCACCAAACAAAGATGTTATTGAATCGGTATTATGAGTTTGGTTTAGCCATAGATCTGGGTTCGAATCTCCATAGATTACGAATAAATAAATTATCTAACCTGGCAATTGCGATCATACATCTTGTTGTATTCGCATCATGAATGTATGATACAAGGCTTCTTCACATCAACTTTCATTCTACTGATTGCTTTTTTATTGATTCGTAATAGTATCACTTTATCTCTCATCGTGTTAACGTATATACACATACACATCATATGCGTGTAACATTTAATGGCGTGATGTGGAGGCAACTCATTTACAAAATGAAATCATAGTAGGAATTGGCACGATGATTATATCAAACAAACTTTATGTTTAGAATCACTGCCGTCTCACCTCTGCTTTGGTTAGTCTTAGTTTAGGCCAATGCGGGTATGTGAGAAAGCTTACCAGTAGCTTCTTGTGGGTCGGTACTTCTTTTTGGGGGTTTTCCCGGGATTTTCCTCCATACTGGCCGCGATGTATAGCCTATCGTTGGCTGCAAAATGGCGTTAAACACTACAACAAATCTTCTCTGCACGTGTTACGAATGTCATCGATATTGACAGACGTTAAGCAACGATATTGACAGGCGTTTAGCATCGGCATTACCATCCTCTGGGTACGAATGTAAGTTTCAGTCTGATTACATTTTGTTGTGCTTAGACGGCTTCGTGACAACGGGGTCTGGATTTATTTATAAATGGCTCTTGCACAGGTTTATGAGTCTTTTATGACTATGCGGTTTAGAAGCATTCGTTGTTGGTTTTACACAGTTGCGTGACTACAGTGTCTGGACTTACTCAATAGAGGTTTTACAATGCTGTTAGGATGTCATTTGGTATTAATACAAAACAAACCGTCCAGAAATATGACGTAACTATTTCATCTTATTTTTGTTCCTGAAACAAATGTCAAAATTATATGTGGATACAGTATCTTTTGACATGGACCTTAAAAGCCCTTGTCAAAGAGTACGCTGTTGTTCTACACATTGCAAGCTGTTTTTCAACTGATGGTAGGCTGTTCTTCACGTACGGGCAGGCTGTTATATCAAATGATGGCATGCTGTTTTTCTACTGATTGCAGCTGTCTTTCTGTTTTTATAGCTGTTTTCTACTGATGAAAGGCTGTTGTTCTACTGGTTGTAGCTGGTTTGGTATTGATTATAGCTGTTTTTCTACCGATGGCAGGCTGTTTTTCTACTGATAGCAGCTGATTTGATATTGGTTATAGCTGTTTTCTACTGATGAAAGTAGTAATAGGGGACACTATAGCGTCAAGGGAAAATCCAGTCAAAAACAGCTTGGGACACTATGGCGTCAAGATTTATAGCGTCAAGGGAAAATCCAGTCAAAAACAGCTTGGGACACTATAGCGTCAAAACAGCTTGGGGCACTATAGCGTCAAGGGAAATTTAACATAGTGGGTCTGTATAGCGTCAAGGGAAATTTAACATAGTGGGACTATATAGCGTCAAGGGAAATTTAACATAGTGGGACTATATAGCGTCAAGGGAAATATAACAAAGGAAATATAACAAGGGAAAAAAAGGGTGGCAATGAAAGCTACTATCTTTTCGAGACCTATGAGTGGCCCTGAAAAGGGCCGTTATGTGTAATGTTAACGTTGTCTTGTTAACACAGAGGACATCTCACAGATCTTCTTCTCTTCCTTAAACTTCTCCTTACTGTGGGCCCATAGAAGAGAACTCTCTTCAAGCAACCTTGTCTTTCCACATAGACTCTTCTCTTCCAATAGGCTGTCTCCGTCCTATGAATGACACTCCATGATGATCTGACATACATGGGTATGTCAGTCCTAAACAGCATACTTGACACAAGGGTTGACGATTCAACATTAGTCCACATCTTCTGATGAGAACAGGTGAAGCGAATGCCGTGTACTGCGGTTATTTATAGGGGAAGAGCGGATTGAAACGGATTGAGTGTATCCACCAATCCAAACGTGCGTTACAAAAGTCAGTCACAGCCATCCAATCGGAAGAGAGCAGTCTGTGACGTCACCTTTTCTATATAGAGGTACTAGCGCCTGTGCGCAGTCAATCGATTCAAGAGAGTTGTCAATCATGGCGGACAGTAAGAAGACAATGAATTGGAGTGAGACAGGAGTAGAGACAGCAAGTCATGGACCAACAGTGACTACTAAAGTCATGACAAATCTACATCCAGAAGAAGTTGATTTTAACTGGGATATTGTGGATTTTTTAACATCGCAAGAATTTATTCCGGAACCTTCGTTGCCTTCTGTATCTTCTTATGGACACGTCGATGATTTTAAGCAGAGACAAAAAGAAGAATTGGAGCGATTTTTACAACAACAGAAAGTAGAAGAACAAGCTTTTCTTATGCAACAGCAGGAAGAAGAAGAAGCAAGAAGAAAACACCAGGAAGAAACAGTAGCAGCAGCAGCAACGGAGAAGAATGAAGACCAAGGACAGAAAGAAAATAGTGAAAATCAAACGGTCACGACGGTACTTTTAGATATTTTAGCTGAGTTAAGGAGTCTGAAACAAATGTATCAGACTTCTTTATCACGACCGAAGAGAAAAAGACCTTCTCGAGCGAAACAACCCGATCTCTCTGTGACTACGTCTACCTTACCACCGTTAGTGATTTCTACCAAATCATTGACAGGAACCACCAGTCCCGAAGTAGGCCTTGGCCGTGGCAAAGGCTTAAGACAGCTCAAGAGGATTTCGTCCCGTTTCTGAGTTTGTTTTGTTTTAAACACACAAAACACCAACGGTCCTTTTCAGGACCACTCCAATTATTTCGAAAAGAAATACTATGTCAATTGCCTATTTCAATGAAAACTCAAAAGTCCTTTTTATTATATTTTTTTAAAAACCCATGATGTACGTGTGAGTGAAGGAATGTGTGAGTGTAGGTAATTATACTATCAAATCAAAACCAAGAGACACTTACGTTTTTTCTCTCTGGTGTATTCTAGTACAAACGTCACAATTCAATATCACAACATAACACAAGACCACTTTAAAAAAGTTCATAGGTTTTCTTCTGTTTCACTCTTTCTGTTTTTTCATTTTCTTTACTGTCACAGCTTTTTCTTTTTCTTCGTCAGTTTCGTTTCGTCTTCTTTTCTTGTCTTTGTGAACGTGTCGGGGTTCTTCCTTGGGGGAGGGTACCTCTTCCTCCTCTTCCTCCTGTTCAGAATTTCTTTCCTCCTCCTCCTTCTCCTCCTCCTCCTCCTCCTGCTCCTGTTGTTTCTTAGGGCAGTTTGGAGACCAATGTCCTTTCTCTTTACAATAATAACAGGTATCTTGACTTTTGTCTCTATTGGTACCTTTTTTATTTTTGTCACGATCTGAACATTCTGTAGCCCAATGTCCTTTCTTCTTACAGATATAGCAAGTATCTTGACTTTTATCTCGATAGGAGGGAGAGTAGGCCGTCGGCTGGTCTGACGAAAACTTTCGTATGACCCCACGTAAAGCTCTAATGAGAAGTTCCACTTCTGTAGGTTCTTTCATCGTTCTGGTCAATGTGAGAGTGAAATGAATACTGAAAGGTTAGACACTAACCCTTTATATATGCACGGATCGAACATGAATATATAGGGGTTATGGTCTTTAAAAGGTAGTCATTTGACTTTTTGCAGACAAGATGAAAAGACCACATCATGTTGTGGAGAAAGGAAAAGACAGTAAGAGACAGAAACGTAATGTATCGCCTAGCACAGTAGCTGAAGTCTTGGCTCAAATTCATGCCAGTGATTTTGAAGATGACATGAGTGAGCCCGAATCTACACCCAGACAATCGACTTCCAAGCAAAGTGCACCACCCTTAGTAAACCCTGAAAATTACTATCACATTCGAGAGACAGAAAAGCGTTCCTCTCGAAAATTTAAAACATCAGCTTACACGTATGCCGTAAAGTTTAAAGATTTCAAGGCCAATGTAACTTTGGAGAATACAGAAGGGTTCATTACCGAGGTGTGGGATTCTGTGTTAACTGCATTGAAACAGCAATGTCAAGCTAAAGAAGACGATCGCTTGAGACTTTCTATTCATCACGATAATTTAAAGTCTCCCGTTTGGATCGAGTTTACTAACCCATCACAATTAACACCTTCCAAAGTCATTGACAAAATTCAACATGTGCAACAATCCAATGACAAGTTTCACATCGCCGACGGAAAAGCCACACTGTTCATGACCCACGTGTCTCTTCCCCAGGGGACAGGACGCAAAAAAGTATTATTGGTCGACAGCCTTCGCAACATGAAGCGAAGCCTCGTCCAAATTAACAATCCTCAAGACCAGATGTGTTTAGCCCGTGCCATCGTCGTGGGACAAATGTATACCAACAAGAACGATACGGCAGAATGGAAAAGAGCCTGGAAAACTATTCAACAATCGGACCGAGCCAAACAAAGAAGTGAAGCAGAACTCCTGTTACAGCAAGCAGGGATATCCAAAGACACCCCTTGTGGCATTCCAGAAATGCAACAATTGCAAGACGTCTTGGCTCCACGTTACACCTTGAAAGTACACCCTCAAGAAGTGCGTGGTCCACTTTTGTTTCGAGGCCACGATTTCAAAGACGGAAAATACATTCACGTCTATCATCACGATGGTCATTTTGATACCATTACCAGTATCACTGGATTTCTGAAATACGGTTACTACTGTGAAAAATGTGACTATGGTTATAACAATCGAGAACAACACAAGCATTGTGGATCAAAATGTGAGGGATGTTTGGCCTCACAACCTTGTCTGGACCAAGGACAAGAAAGAGTGCATTGCCCTGTGTGTCAGCGTACTTTTGTCAGTCCTACCTGTTACCAACAACATTTGAAGATGCAAGGTTCACAGCAGAAAAGTGCTTGTCAACTCCTGAGATTGTGCCCTACTTGTGGACAAGGCATACGTACCAATAGTGCCAAGTTACACGTTTGTCGAGGGAAGAAACGATGTCACATTTGTCACCAAATCGTGGATTTGGAACACGAATGCTTCATTCAAAAATATCAACCCCGATCAGATGATACCCAGAAGAAA
Source organism: Unio pictorum (assembly GCA_030141615.1). Lineage (NCBI taxonomy): Eukaryota > Metazoa > Mollusca > Bivalvia > Unionida > Unionidae > Unio > Unio pictorum. The sequence continues at coordinate 1,330,941 of JARLTB010000240.1, read as the reverse complement.
GGGAATTTTATCTTTTTTGATTTCGAATGCATGCAAGAAACTGGTATTCACATTCCTAATTTCTGCGTAGCTCACCGTGCGTGCGAGCATTGTATCCAAGAGCCCATCTTTAGTCATTGCCCACACTGCAGCAAGATTCCTGGAGGACGTGAAAAAATCTTTCGAGGGTCAAACACGCTAGCCGATTTTGCCCAATGGATCCTTAACCCCATCGACGAAACGTGGAGTCCAGAAGACATCGAACGTTACGGCAATTGTCATCGCCATGCCACGGTCATGGCTCACAATTTCTCGGGATACGATGGGCAATTTCTGCTCAGATACTATGCGGAACAAAGTACCGAACGGCCTCAAGTGACTTTAAACGGAGTCAAAATTATTTCTATGCAAGTAGGACAAGTACAGTTTAAAGATTCAATGTGTTACTTGGCCATGCCTTTGAGTCGTATGCCTAAAACGTTTGGAATGACAGAATTGGCTAAAGGTTATTTTCCACACTTTTTTAATACCGAAGCCAATCAACATACCGTTCTACCCCATTTGCCTGAGGCTGACGACTACGACCCCGACAACATGCGCACCGAACAACGAGAAGCTTTCTATGCTTGGTACCAGACTCACGCCTCGGACCCCTTTGATTTTCAAGAAGAAATGTTAAAGTATTGTCGATCTGACGTGGACATTTTACGACGTTGCTGTGGAAAATTTCGAGAATTGTTCATGGAATACGGAGGGATCGATCCTTTGAAAGAAGCTTGTACCATCGCCAAAGCGTGTTCTTTAGTGTACCGAAAACGCTTTATGCCTGAAAATACTCTAGCGGTCATCAGTCCTCAAACGACAAATTTTGTCAAACGTCAATACTCGGTCAAAGCCCTACGCTGGCTCCATTACTTGTGCGACAAGGAAGACAAATGGATCCAACACGCTCGCAACGGAGGAGGCGAAAAGACCATCGGAACGTATTCGGTAGATGGTTGGGACTTAGAAAACCCTCAGATCGTGTACGAGTTTAACGGATGCTTATTTCACGGATGTCCCCTATGCTACCCTCAGCGTAACACCAAAAATCAGTTTTTACAACGAACCATGGAAGACTTGTACCAGACCACGTGTCAGCGACGTTTGAAGTTAGAACAGCAAGGATACCAGGTGGTGGAAATGTGGGAACACGAGTACGATCAGCGTTTGAAAACCGATCCCGAGTTTAAACGCATCGTAGAAAGTTACAAGATGGTGGACCCATTGAACCCTCGGGATAGTTTGTACGGAGGACGAACGAATGCTACTTGTTTGCTGTACCAATCGGATGAAGAGAAAGGAGAAGAAATCAAATACTTGGACGTGTGTTCGCTGTATCCTTACGTGTGCAAATATTGTCACTTTCCCGTAGGGCATCCAGAATTGATGACAGAACACATTGACTTGGACCACATTCGACAGTACGAAGGATTGATCAAGTGTAAAGTCTTACCACCCACAGACTTGTACCATCCCGTTTTACCTCACCATTGCCAAGGAAAACTGATGTTTCCTTTGTGTCGCACATGTGCCGAAACGTGCAACCAAGACCAACCTTGTCATCACACTCAGGAAGAACGCGCCTTGACAGGAACGTGGGTGAGCGTGGAATTGTTTAAAGCTCTGGACCTGGGATATCAACTGTTAGAAGTGTACGAAATTTACCACTTTCCCAAAACACAACAATACCGCAAGGGCGACGAGAGACAGAAAGGTATTTTTGCAGACTACGTGGATGCCTTTTTAAAACTAAAACAAGAAGCTAGTGGCTATCCTTCCTGGTGTCACACTCCCGAAGACCAAAAGATATTCAAAGAAAAATATCGGGAGCAGGAAGGTATCACTTTAGACCACATCGAGAAAAATGAAGGAAGGCGATCGTTTGCCAAAGTGATGCTCAATTGTTTGTGGGGTAAAATGGCACAACGTCCGTCTTTACCCAAGACGGAGTATTTGTCCGAGACATCTCGCTACTTCCAGATGATTCACGACCCAACCAAAGTCATGAAACACGTGGACGTCATTCGTGAGGACTTGATCTTAGTCAATTACGAAGAAGAACTAGACTTTGTAGAAGCCGACAAATTTGGAAATGTCATCATTGCGGCTTACGTGACAGCCCACGCTCGCTTAAAATTGTACGAAGTGTTAGAACTGTTAGGAGATCGCGTGTTGTATTTTGACACGGACAGTTGCATCTACATTCACCGACCGAACCAGTGTAACCCTGTCATCGAAGGAGACCGTTTAGGAGCCTGGACCGATGAACATCCCGACGACAAGATTCTATGTTTTGCAAGTGGCGGTCCTAAAAATTACGGCTACGAATACCGAGACCTACAAGGAGAAATGCACACCGAATGTAAAGTGAAAGGATTGACTCTTAATTATCGCACCAGTCAAGTGGTGAACTTTGACGTACTACAAGAAGCCTTGCAGTCGGGACAGGATGAAACGTTTCAAGTGACTACCCACGAACCTCACAAGATTGTCCGTTTACCCACACACCAAATTGTTAGCCGACCTTTGGAAAAAGTCTACCAAATCGTGTACCAAAAGAGAGTACGACTTCCCAATCACTTTACTCTACCGTACGGTCACGTCGAAATTGAGCAGCATATAAAAAGGGACATCGTCCACGATCAATAGTTCATTTGTCACTACAACGGCACAGCGACAAGAAGATGAATCCATTTAAACAGACATCATTCAAATTTGGGGATTGTAAAACAAATGTACCTTCCCCGAGTGTGAAAAGTACTGGATGGATAAGACCCATGCATTGCAACGGAAGTTGTCCGGAAGGAAACTGTAAGTGTCCTTGCGGTATGCACTGTAATTGCGTTACAGAGTGCGATGGTGAACCGTACGATTGCAGAGATGCCAGGCGCTGTGACATTAGCGATTCAGCTGGATATCGTGGGAACTTTGCTATGACTACTACCCCTATATCTACCCTGGAAAGTGATGCTGTGCGTGTCAAACCTGAGGGATGCGAAAGCGTTGCGACACGTTATCGTGGACTCCTAGGAATTTCACCGTACCTACATCGAACAGAAGTGAGGAGAGTCGAATATTCGTTCCCGACGAGTTTGCCTGAATATTGTCATTTCAAAAGTCGATTCCAAACCTTCAAAGATAAATGGCCAAAATATCTGCCTGGACCAACTCCTGAAGAATTAGCCAGAGCCGGATTTTTCTACTTGGGCGAAGGGGATAAAGTCAAGTGTTTCAGTTGTGGTGTATCCATTTACGAGTGGGAACAGAAAGATTCCGCTTACTTGGAACATGCTCGATGGTCTCCGAATTGTCAATACCTACCTTTAGTAGGACCTAGTGATTGGAAGTGACACTACTGTTCCATGTCGTGTAACACACCTAGACCAGTATATAAACCCTCTCTAAAACATTATATTCAAGGATTACCACACTAATTGCAAGAGAAGATCTACAAGGACGTTTGGCAAGGTCTTGCTAAAGAAAAATCGCAATGGGTGACTGTAGAACTTTTGTGTCGTGAAATTCACAAGAGGCAAGTGACAAAAATTAACCAACGTGTTAGATTTCTCTGGATTAAGGGTATTTTTTTGCTCTGTTACCAATTTACTACGTTTACCTCTGAAGATGCTTTGATCCTTCTTAACCGTTACCCTGAATGGCAGTGGGACGAAATTACACGTTATATTAATCACTTTCGCTTTTGGAGCAAATTTAATTCTATGTTTAATTCTGGGTTGAATCTACACTGATAGTCTTCGACCTAAAGAAGTATAAAAGAGAACGGCCATGCCACAACCTTTATCATTGGTGATCCAACAGATTCCGTGGAAGGATATCAATGAGAAGATTCACACGGTGAAAGATTACGAACACTTATTACAAGAACTATACCCTATGAATTGGGGTCGACGTGTAGTGTGTGTTTTAGTGACTTGCTTTCTGGGATTTCGTTTACCTGCCGATTCCTTGTGGACACTTTACGAACACTACCTATCAAAAAAATAAGACAGTATGGTGGTTCCTTTAAATGTCCACGAGAGACTTATTCTGTTCAAAGCCTTACGCTTTCATCTGGATACGTCTCGACCTTTCCAAGAAGAAAAGATTCGTCAACTTTTACGTACGGAAGCAGTGTACGAAGATGTGTGTGTAGCTTGTGATTTACACCCTCATTGGACAGATGTACGTGACTGGAAAAGTTGGGATTTTGAGGCTTGGACAAACGAAGCATCCCATTATGCCCAAGCGTTGTGTTCCTAAAATTCATCGTCGAGTGAAAAAAGTCACTTTTAAACCTGTGTTAGTGACAGTACCAGAAGAAAAAGAGAAAGAATCTGTCATCCTAGACAATCCCTCTGTTCAAGACAGAACTGTCATGGACATTCCCCCACAAAGACCCTTTCGAGAAGACACCTATGTGACTGTACCCCCTGTAGAGGAGACTATAAGAACATTACATACTACCTCTAGGACACCTTCGTTACCCAAACCATTTTGTACAGGGAGCTGTTTATTTGCCACTTTGATCGTTTGCCTATGTATTTTATCCCTGTATTTATCCATTTGGCTTTTATGTTTTCGTGTTGTTCAAATTTAAACATGAATAGAAATAAACGTGTCTTGAAAAAAGTATAAAAACCTCTTGTCTTGTCTGTTTTTGTGTCAATACTGTCATACCACTACACGACTATGGCTCACTCTACTCTTTCTACTACTCCTTCCTCCTCCACATTCAAAGTCATTGACGAACACTTAGATTCTGCTAGTTGGAAAGCCTTGTATCTTCGTCATCCTTTTAACATGTTAATTGCTGGACCGAGCGGTTCAGGCAAAACCGAATTTGTCAAACGTTTGATCGAACATAAACATCATTTGATCGATCGTCCACCTCAACGCATCGTGTGGTGTTACAAAGAGTGGCAATCGGCATACAGCCTCTTGCAAGAAAGTCAAGGTGATTCCATTGTGTTTGTAGCAGGCATTCCTAAAGAAGACGAGGGGATTGTGTCTGACCCTAGTCAAACTCATTGGGTTATTTTTGACGACATGTTAGGAGAAGACGAAGAAGAAATTAAACTGTGGTTTACGCGTAAAGGGCATCATCGTAATGCCAGTGTCATTTACATTACACAAAATTTATTTCAACAAAGTAAAGCCCATCGTACCATTAGTCTCAATGCTCATTACGTGGTCTTGTTTAAAAGTCCTCGAGATAAATCACAAGTGCAAGTTTTAGCCAAACAGTTAGGAACACCTTGGCTGACTCATGCGTACGATGATGCCACTCAAACGCCACACGCCTATTTACTCGTGGATTTAAAACCCACTACCCCTGATTATTTGCGATTTCGTACCGATTTGTTTCACGACTGGTGTCAAGACGGAGGACCTGTTGTGTACACGTCCTCCTCGTCGACATAACACTATGAACCACTAAAAAAATCTATAAAAACCTTGGGTTACTTTGACCTTGTCTCATACATCGTCAACATGACGTCCCTTCAGTCTCATCTTCCGATCAAATTGATTCGTGCCTTGTACGGCATCAGTCGCGAAAAAAATCCACAAAGACGTGCTCACGTCTTAGAAGCCAGTCTCAAAGAAGTCTTACGATGGTTTACGGTGACAGCACGTCAAATACTGCAAGGCATCATTCACATTCCACATCAAACCAAACGCTTTTTTGACAGAAACAAAGTAGCCTTGACGCAACTGGCCAATCCTCGCATCGACACTCACACCAAAAAGCAAATCATATTGAAACCTGGAGGTAGTGGTTCTCTAGGAGGTGTCATCATTCGTTCCCTTTTAAAATGGGATCCCAATACTCCCAAAGTTCACCCCAAGAAGAAAACAAAAAAAGTCAAACAAGCCCCTAAGACCAAAACACAGAAAAAGAAAAGTCCACAGACAAAAGCGGGTACCCGCAAGAAAGGCACTTCGGCCAGGACACAACCTTATCTTCGTCAACCACGACCTGTAAGAAAAGATCTACAAGGACGTTTGGCAGGGACTACGTTGTCAGTAGCCTCAGGGACTGCCACTTCTCCGTTGCGGGTGATGCCAGCCAAACCCAATTTGACACCCGTTTTTCCTAATTTGATGAAACATTGGAAATCTGCGTCTCCCAAAACGTCTCCTCCACCGGGGACACCCTCGTCCACATTAGCGGCAGTAGCAGCTGCTCACAAAGTACCTGCCCCGAAAGTCAAAGTCCAAGAAAGATCTGGCATGTTAAAGAGTTTACTAGATTTGTCCAAACAAGAACTGTCCCGATTGAGCCCGTTACGAACTCCTTCACGACGTGTGTTACCTGCCATGAAGTTGATACGACGGAAAGATAATCAGTGGCGACGCATTCCAGTATAAAATATGAGTTGAAGACCACGACGTGAATCAGTATTTTTTCTGTACCACTGCTGAACACTCAAGAATGCCTCCTCAAAAACGTGCACACCACCACTGCCACCCTCGTCGTTCTGCTGTCCAAAAAGGAAAAGGAAAAAGACAATCTCGTCATCCTACCAAAGGCTTAAAAACCAAACATCGACGTCCTTCCCTCCAAAGACGTAGTCTTTTAAAGAAAAAGAAGAGTCACCAAAAAGGAGGTAACTTTGGTAATTTTGTGAAAGACATTGTTACCTTTTTGACGAAGCGCTAGTTCCCAAAAAAGTAGATAAAAGAGAGTGTGTACCAAGTCATTGACGTTAGTGATATTGTGGAACGAACAAGTAAAGATGTCACCTCGCAGAAAACATTCTTCTTCACTTCACAAAGGAAAGAAAAGGAAAGGACGTTTAGGCAAACATCGACACGTTCGTCGTCCAAAGACTCAAAAGAAAATACCCGTATGTCAAAAGAAAAAGATGCTGGTGCAACGCGGAGGATTTTTCCTACCCCATGAGCTCTTTCCAGAAAAAGTAATGCCACTTATAAATCAAGTGATGGCACAACAAAAAAAAAAAAGATAAAAGAGGGTGTGTTTCAAGTCATGGACGTCAGTGGCATTGTGGAACGAACAAGCAAAGATGTCACCTCACACAAAAACATTCTTCTTCATCCCACAAGGGAAAGAAAAAGAAAGGACTACCTCCTCGTCTAGTCAAACACGGAGATTTGTTGTCTGTCCTGTCCAAAGCCTCTTCACCCATGCGAAAGCAAATCATTAAAACGGCTTCCAAAGATGTCATCGATACCGTGTGCGAATGTTGTTTGAATGTCTTGAAAGGCACGATACCTTTGTCTTCACACCAGAAAAAATGCTTAGCCAAACATCGACACGTTCTTCGTCAAATGGTCCAAAAGAAAATACCCGTCCGTCAAAAGAAAAAAATGTTGGTGCAACGAGGAGGATTTTTACCCTTTCTTCTTCCTGTGTTGGGAGGATTAGCGAAATCCGGTATCCTATCCAGCATACTACCAGGTTTTTTACAAGGGATGACACAAGGGATGTCCCCAGGGATGCACCAAGGGATGTCCCCAAGGTATGGGTAGCAATATGTATGATCCTTCCAGAAGATAAAAGGGACTCATGGAGCACCACGATCTCAGACGTAACCTTTGGAAGCCCATGGAAGGACGAAAACTGACTTTAGTTCCTTACAAACGATGGATGGAATACCATCGTTGGCAAGAACAACGTACCCCCCATTTACCACCCAATCCTGATTTGAACGAGATGTCCCAATTACAACACGAATTGCAATCCTTGATGCATCGCCACGATTTGTCCGAAACCGAAAAATCGCAAAAGTACGGTCAACTCTTGAAACGACTGCAACTCTTTCATCGAAAAGCTGTGGAACAAACAACTCTACCTACTCTGTCCGATTTGAAGGCTCTAATGAATAACCCGTCACCCTCACCCTCTACAGTGGTTAAAACAGACGTTACCCCACCAGTACCCAAGGAAGAAAAAGAACCCCATGATCTCTTTCAAACACCCACTGCTACTCCCATTCCGAGTAAGATTGCCGCTTCCTTATTGACCCCTTCTCCCACGCCCCAACGAGAAGAACTCAAAACTTGGGTTAAAAAGATGATGGCTACTCCTGCTTCAACAGAAGTGAAAAAGAAAGAAAGGAAACCAGAGGTGAGAAAAGAAAAGAAGACCAAAGCTATCTCATTACCTCCGCCACCACCACCACCACCACCACCACCAGTACCCTCGACGTCAACTCCTGTGGCACATCGGACACGTAAAACCGTTTCCAAACAACCCCCATTTCGTCCCACCCAAAGCAATATCCTCGAAGAGTGGGTCACTTATTAACCTAAACCATGGAGAAAGTATTAGCCAGCATTTACTACGATCCAGCTCACCCTGCAGGTTACGGAGGCATTCAGAAATTGTATCGTGCTGCCAAAACTCGCCTGAAAAAGCTCCGTTTACCAGCAGTACAAAGATGGTTACAAGAACAAGCGACGTACACTTTACACAAACCCATTCGACGAAAATTTCACAGAAGTCGCACTCAAGTGGAAGGCATCGATCATCAATGGCAAGCCGATTTAGCCGATGTCTCTCATTTAGCCACCTACAATCGTGGCTACAAATATTTGTTTTGTGTCATCGACGTCTTTTCTAAATTTGCCTGGGTCGTACCATTGACATCCAAATCGAGCGGAGAGTTAGTACGAGCTTTGCAACTGGTGTTGAAACAAAGTGGTCGTCACCCTCTTCGATGGCAAACCGACAAAGGCACCGAATTTCTAAACCAAGCTTTCCAACGAGAATTAAAGAAACGTGACATTCATTTTTTCACCACCGAAAATCCTGAAACCAAAGCCAGTATCGTGGAACGTTTTCAACGTACCTTGAAAGAACGCATGTGGAAATATTTTACGCATCAACACACTCTCAAGTACATCGACGTCTTACCGCATTTAGTTCAAGCCTACAATCAATCTTACCATAGAAGCATTGGACGTGCCCCACAAGAGGTGACACCCGACAACGAAGTGACTGTTTTTGAGCGTCTGTTTGGTACGTCCCGAACGAGGGCTGTCCCCAAGAAAGGTGGAGAAGTGTTAACCCCGGGAGATTGGGTACGCATTGGTAAAACCAAACGCACTTTCGACAAAGGTTACTTACCCAATTGGACCACCGAATTGTTTCGTGTGACTGAACGAGTGCGTGGTCGTCATCCTGCCGTCTATAAATTGGAAGACATGAACGGAGAAGTATTAAAAGGAACGTTTTACTTGCCTGAGTTACAACGTGTCACCAAAAAAGAAGACGACGTGTACGACATTGAAAGCATTCTCGAACGAAGAACCCGTAAAGTAGGAAAACGTCGTGTCAAAGAAGTCAAAGTACGTTGGAAAGGATATCCTCCTAGTTTTGATTCTTGGATTGACGCTGCCCAAGTCATCGACTATAAAAAGAAGTGACCATCATGCCCTTCAATACAGCTTCAGCAACCACAGTGACTACTCCTTCACCCACGTCATCTCTGCAAGATTTACAAAAGCAACCCTTGTGGGTGTGGTGTGGAGAACGTGTCCCTAAAACCCAAATCGTCTTTTTCTGTCAAATCTTTGTGGTGTATTGTGTCATCGGTGCAGCCATTGCTAATTTGAGTTTGCAACAAGGAGACAAACAATTGTGGACCATTTTACTCAGCAGTTGCATCGGATATCTTCTTCCTAATCCTTCCCTGAAATACTCTTACAACGGGAACAACAGTAACAATATTGGGAGTCTTGCATCCAACGTTAGTCATTCTCCTGACAGTCACCCTTCCAATCACAATCCTCTTTTAGACACTCCTTTAACCTCGAGTGACTCCTCGGACAGAACAACATTGGAATTATGAACAACACTATTAACCAATTTTACTTAACGTTACCCAGTGACAGTTCCATGAAAGTGTTTCCTAACAACACGTTGTGCTGTTACACGGCTAAATTACCTCAAGCCATGCATTTGGATCAAGATGCTCATTGGGAAGTAGCTTTAGTGGAAATGATACACCCGACACAAATCAAAAACATCGTCGAAAATCAAAACACTTTTTCAGTACATGTGTATGACCCGGTATTGCAAAAATCATTAAACGACCGAGACAAAATCCTTAGCGATGAGGGGATAATAAAAGAGCAGAACGCCTTAACTAATCTGGCTACCTATCATTTCAAGATCCCTTCAGGCTATTATTTTAGTGGTCAACATTTAGTGGCTACGATTGCAAACAAGTTCAATACATTGTTTGGTAAACCCCTGGACAAAACTGAAAAAAGTGTTACCTTTGAGTACCATAAAGTGGCTCGTCGCCTCCTGATGAAATTTACAACCGACAAAATGATAGGCATTACTTTTTGTCCTGAATTGTATGCTATATTAGGTGGAGACCTAAAGTTAGTCAAGAAAAATGAAATACCAGGCATAACCAGTAACTTGGATTTTGCAAAATATTTTCGATCCCCTGTAGAATTGAACCAAGGACTCAACTTGATGTTTGTGTACTCCGATGTGGTGGAGTACAACGTGGTAGGACACACCTCTGTACCGTTACTGCGTGTCATTCCTTTCAAAGTGGACTCTGTCACTGCTGACGAGGAAGGTGGAAATACCTATCACGTTCACCGTGAATTTGTACATCCTCATTATTTACCCGTCAGTAAGTCGTATTTCGACAGTGTCAACATTACTATAAAAGGAGAACTAGGACAAAATATTCCATTTACCAAAGGGAAAGTTACAGTGAAACTCCATTTTCAAAAACGATTCTCGAACAACTGAAAAAGTGATGTATCCTGTGTACCAAGGAGTCACTCGACAACGAGGACATGGTTTAGGAGATATGTTTAAATCAGCCTTTCGTTCCGTGGTCCCTGTTTTAAAACCAATGGTGACACGAGGATTGCACACCTTAAAAGATGCCGCATTGACTCACGGCAAAGATTTTCTTTACAATGTTCTCATTGACAAACAAAACCCCAAAGAAGCTTTTTTGAGAGCAGGCAAAAATGCCTTGCTTCAAACGGGTAAAGAGATTTTGGGTCGACGAGAAAGTCCTATAAATGCCCTGAACGGTACCGAGTCTGACATTCCTGCTTCCCTGAGGACACAGCAAGGACAAGGTAGAAAGCGACGACGAAGGCACCCTTTCAAAAGTCTCCGTACCTCTAAAGTGAGAAAGACGAAGAAAAAAAGAACCGCTCGAGACTTAGACATTTTTGATTATTAAAAGGATTGAAGTGAAGAAAAAAACATAAAGAAAAATGATGCACCAAGAATCTTGTGCCTGTTCCAAGTCGGAACTAGATCTCTTTGCCATGCCACCCACGATGATGACCATGCAAGAAGCCCAATGGGTTGAATTTCATCCCGTCTCCTCTTTGACGGATTCAGCTCCCATCGAGTTTGAAATCAAAGGACAACCCGAAGATTACATCGATCTCAATAACAGTTACTTGTATTTGAAAGTGAAAGTGGCCAAATCGGATGACAACAATGTTGTATTAGACGCGAACAAAGTAGCTCCCGTCAACAATTTCATGCATTCCTTGTTCAGCGAAGTGGATTTGTACATGAATAACAAACTGGTCAGCAGTAGCATGGATACTTACCCTTACCGAGCGTACCTCGAAAATCTCTTGACGTACGGAAAAGAAGCTAAGAACACTCATCTAGATGCTTGCGTGGTATGGAAACCTGACACCGCAAATAAGTTTAACGACACAGCCACAGTCGCAGAAGGCGAAAATACCCCCAATGTGGGTTTTATCGAGCGTCGAAAGAAAATTGTAGGACGTAGTTTAGAACTGTTCGATCGTTTGCATTTGGACATGTGGTTTCAAGAGAAGTATTTGCTGAACGGAGTAGATATTCGCTTGAGACTGAATCGTAGCAGTACTGCTTTCCATTTGTTGGCTGATGTCAACACATACAAAACCATCATCGAAGAAGCCAGGTTATACGTGCGTCGTGTGGAAGTGTTACCTAAAGTGGGAAATGACATCAGTCACACTTTGAGCAGAACGACAGCCAAGTATCCGATACGACGCGTGGAAGTCAAAACGTTCACCATTGCCGCTGGACTCCGATCTAAGATCGAAGATCATCTGTTTCAAGGACAGTTACCCAAGCGTTTATTCATTGGTATCGTCAACAATGCAGCCTTCAACGGTGTCCACAATCAAAATCCTTTCGAGTTTAAGCACTGCGGAGTAACCAAAATTGAAGTCAGTCGCGATGGCAAAACTTTGTGTACCAGACCTTTCGAACCCAACTTTGCCCAGAAGAATTACTTGAGGTCGTACTTGTCACTGTACGAAGCCACAGGACAGTTAGGAACCAACACCAGTCACGGTATTTCCTACGACGATTATGCAGGAGGTTACGCTTTGTGGGCTTTTGATTTCACTCCAGACCAAGGCAGTGACGAGGGACATTTCCACCCTATAAAATCAGGGCAACTGCGTGTGGAACTTCAGTTTGAAAAGGCTCTTACCGAAACGGTGAATGTCATTCTGTATGCCGAATTCGATAATACCATAGAAATCAACAGTTTGAGAGAAGTCATTCTAGACTATTAGACACTATGGAAGACCCTTGTCCTTCTTTGAATAGTGGAGAATCCATGGAATGGGAGGTTACAGAAAAAGCAGATCCCCAAGACCAAAAAGAAGAAGTAGTGATCATGCAATCCAGATGGCCAGAACAGGAACAACAATTAGTGGCTTGTTTTGCACAACACTTGGAAGATACAATGAGGGACCTGATTAAAAAAGATTGTTATGGATGTCAAATCGATCATCCCAGTCAAATTCAACACGATAAATGTATGATGATGAGTCAAGAAGAAAAATTGGACAATTATCTGAACGAAGCTTGGAGTCTCATCTCCGAAGAAGCCGTGTTACTTCAGTGGTATAAAGGCTTACGTGATCATTCCTCTCCTCCATTGTTTGCTCGAGAAATCGATCGCATCGAAGCTCTCTTGGCCAAAAGTAAAGAGACGAAGCAAACCATCAGTTACTTGTCAGACCGTTTCAAACAAAAAGTTTGGATTGAATTGATGACTTATCATCACCTGTGAAGAAAGGAGAGAAAAACACAAGGCTACACAACAAAAAAATGGATACCTGGGAACTTTATTATCTTTTGAACCGTAGTTCGTACACTGCTTCTTGGAATCCTGTCGTGTGTGCTAAAGATGAACTACCTCATCGCAAACCTCAAGAGAATCAAGCTTATGTCATCAACACAGATGACAGTCATCTTCCAGGAACTCACTGGGTAGCTGTCTACTTTCCTCAAAAGGGTTGTGCGGAGTATTTTGATTCGTATGGATTGCCCCCTTTCGAAGATGATATCATTGACTTTATGAGAAGAAATGCCCAGACGACACGATTCAATAATGTGAAATTACAAAGCACAGATTCTATGGTGTGTGGACAATATTGTATCTATTATCTGCATCATCGCAGTCTTGGATATTCTTTAGAACATTTAGTGACTTATTTTGATCGTCATTCGTCTCGAAACGATGACAAAGTAGATCGATGGTTTTGTGACCATTATGGCTATCTGTTGTCTTTAGCTAGGAAACGTAGTGTACATCAATTGCCCAATGATTTCCAACAGTGGAAATCTCAATTTAATTCACAACGTTGTCAACCATGTCAAAGATAATGTATTAGTGTTATGGAAGAAAAAAAATGTTTGTTCTTTGAAATAATGTTTGTTATTTGAAAATAATGTTTGTTAGTTGAAAAAATTGTGTTTGTTATTTGAAATAATGTTTGTTATTTGAATAAAAATGTTGTGTTTTGAAAACCAATGCGTCTGTCGTTTGTTTTACATTTGTATTCATATAAATGCTCTTTGACTTTTCTTTCTATCCCTCACATCAAAACTATCCCAACGTTTCAAAACCCTAAACCGTCGAGGGGTGTTTTCCATCACGTCCGCGCTTGAACCATATAAAGCAGGGGTAGTCTCCAGTCTGGCCATCCATTGTTTGACTCATCCTCTTACGAAGATGTGCTCAAGACTAGCTAAGCTGAACGAAGCTTACGTCACTCTGCATCGTATCAGACACAATCTGATGCCAAAGCCTGAAGAGATAGAGAATGTGAGAATGCTACAAGAAACGGAAGACCTCATAGAAGAACTCTTCAGAGAGGAAATTCAAAAAGAGAAAGAAGAATGGACTGAGAAGTATCGACTTCAAAAGCAGCAGAGAGAGCAGAGAGAACAGCAGCAGCAGCAGCAACAGCAACAACAGCAGCAGGAACCAGACAGAAGTTTTGTCGACTGTCGTGTGGACACGAAAGAGTTCTCTTTCTCTTTCCGAAGAAGCAGACCCTATCGTGTAGCCAAACGAGGACGCAATCTTAGACGATAAAAGATTGTCATCCTTCCTCGTACACACAAAAAACAGCCCTTTTCAGGGCTACCCAATATTCTCGAAAAGAATTAATCATTCAATTTGCTTATGGTATGTGAGGAAGTTAGAAAAAAATTAGAAGTGAGTCTATAATCACTGTCTCTTTTTACTTCTTGTCTAAAGTGCGTCTATAAGCACAACGTATTTTTTTCAAAATAACTTGTTCAATTTATAATTAATATGAGTCAAGTATAAAAGTGTGGGGTGTTTTCCATCACGTCCGCGTGTTTTTGGTAATGATAGGGATACTGTAAGATTTTTGGATCTAGGGGGTGTTTTCCATCACGTCCGCGCTTGAACTATATATAAAGAATCACTCGTCAGTCTGGCTACCCATCGTTGACGCATCAACACCAAAGATGAATAGAGTGCAGAAATTAAGAGAACTTCAAATGCATTTGGAGAATGCTAGGCGTCTCCTGGACGAACTGGCTATGGAGGCCATAGTAGAACAGACTAGGATTGAAAAAGAAGAGGAGGAAAGAAAAAAGAAAGAAGAGGAGGAGAAGAAAAGTCCCATCTTGCCTCACCGCATGATGAGACAGACTAGTAAAGTCAAGCCCGTGGTGAGGACACCTTCACCACCAGAACCAGTTCGTCCACTACAGGGACAGTCCCCACCACATCAACCACAGTCTCAACCGCAACAACCACAGCCTCAACCGCAACAACCACAATCTCATCCACGGTTGCGGAATAGAGGAAGAAATGAAGAGACTTTCACTATCCCACAAAGTGAAGACTGGGATAGTGAAGCCAATCATTCTCCCTCTGCGCTCCCAATCACAAGAGTGAATTGGGAGAATGATTGGAGTAGAAGATGTGTGTGTGGGGCTAGACCTGGGAGATGCCAACATTAGCCAGGTGTATTTTGAAGTTTAAAAAACAGCCCTTCTCAGGGCTACCCAAATAACAAGAAAAGAAATACTATGTCAATTGCCAATGGGTGTGAGAGAGGAGTAGTGTGATTATAAACACTGACTCTATTTAGATGGTATATGGTGTGATTTTGGATAGTATATAATAGGGTTTGTTTTGGCTGCTTCCCCGTGTGTGTGTGGTTAGTATAGGGTGTGATTTTGGATAGTAAATAATAGGGTTTGTTTTGGCTGCTTCCCCGTGTGTGTGGTTAGTATATAGTGTGATTTGGGATAGTATATAGTATGGTTTGTTTTGGCTGATTTCCCGTGTGTGTGGATAGTATATAGTGTGATTTGGGATAGTAAATGATATGGTGTGTTTTGGCTGCTTCCCCGTGTGTGTGGTTAGTATAGGGTGTGATTTGGGATAGTAAATGATAGGGTTTGTGGATAGTATATAATATGAAAAGTGAATGTAGGGGGTGTTTACTTTCACGTCCGTGCTTAAGATATATATACTCAAAGTGACTGACATTATAACCATTACACGGAATAACCATAGAAGATGGCGAAAGCATCAAGTTTATTCAACAATTTAAGACACAGCTATTTCTGGATATTAGACGGGGAATATGAAGTGGAAAAACTACATCATAAATGGAAGATTACGAAGAGTTTGGACTTTGCAAAAAGACTGAAAATAGCCAGGGAGCTCTTAGGAGGAATGCTAGAAGAAGAAGCCAAAAAGTTACGAGGCTGCATTAATCCACCCTATGTTAGAGTGGGGACATTGAAGCAAGTGATAGATATTGTCGAAGACGTCAAGTGCTTTTTGGATAATATCTTGACAGAGTACCCCCATGTCCAAAAGGGTTTAGACCCGCTCAAGAAAGCTGAAGAACTGATGAGAAAGGAACTATTAGAAGAAGTGAAGAAGATAAAAGATAACTGGAGTAAGGAGAGAAAGGAAAGAAAGGACAATGAAAACCAAAAAAAGAAAGAGGACTTTGAAAGATTAAATAACAATTGGATAAGGATACAAGAGAAGTTTAGAGCTATGGGGCATCCTGACTGGATTCCCGACGAAAAGAAGAAGAAGGGAATCATTAGTAAAATCAAAAGGTGGTGGAACAACAGCAGAAAATAAAAGAAGAAGAAGTATCCAAAGGCCCTTTTCAGGGCCACTCATAGGTCTCGAAAAGATAGTAGCTTTCATTGCCACCCTTTTTTTCCCTTGTTATATTTCCTTTGTTATATTTCCCTTGACGCTATATAGTCCCACTATGTTAAATTTCCCTTGACGCTATATAGTCCCACTATGTTAAATTTCCCTTGACGCTATACAGACCCACTATGTTAAATTTCCCTTGACGCTATAGTGCCCCAAGCTGTTTTGACGCTATAGTGTCCCAAGCTGTTTTTGACTGGATTTTCCCTTGACGCTATAAATCTTGACGCCATAGTGTCCCAAGCTGTTTTTGACTGGATTTTCCCTTGACGCTATAGTGTCCCCTATTACTACTGATGAAAGGCTGTTTTCTACTGATTGCAGCTGGCATGGTATTGGTTATAGCTGTTTTCCTGATGGCAGGCTGTTTTCCTGCTGATTGCAGCTGGTTTGGTATTTGTTATAGCTGTTTTTCTACTGATGGCAGGCTGTTATATTGACTGATGACAGGCTGTTATATCGACTGATGGCAGGCTGTTATATCGACTGATGGTAGGCTGTTTTTCTACTGATTGCAGGCTGCTTTTCTACTGATGGCAGGCTGTTTTTCTACAGATTGCAGCTAGCTTTGCATTGGTTACAGCTGTTGGCAAATCGTTGTCAGCTAATGGTAGGAATGATCTCATTGTTTGTTTAAAACATTAAGTAATTGCATCAGTAAATCATTAATAGTGTCTAAAACGAGACTTGGACTACTGACATAGTCATTCTAATAATGTGTCTAAAACGAGACTTGGACTACTGACATAGTCATTCTGATAATGTGTCTAAAACGAGACTTGGACTACTGACATAGTCATTCTAATAATGTGTCTACAACGAGATTTGGACTACTGACATAGTCATTCTAATAATGTGTCTACAACGAGACTTGGACTACTGACATAGTCATTCTAATAATGTGTCTACAACGAGACTTGGACTACTGACATAGTCATTCTAATAATGTGTCTACAACGAGACTTGGACTACTGACATAGTCATTCTAATAACGTGTCTACAACGAGACTTGGACTACTGACATAGTCATTCTAATAACGTGTCTACAACGAGACTTGGACTACTGACATAGTCATTCTAATAACGTGTCTACAACGAGACTTGGACTACTGACATAGTCATTCTAATAACGTGTCTACAACGAGACTTGGACTACTGACATAGTCATTCTAATAACGTGTCTACAACGAGACTTGGACTACTGACATAGTCATTCTAATAACGTGTCTACAACGAGACTTGGACTACTGACATAGTCATTCTAATAACGTGTCTACAACGAGACTTGGACTACTGACATAGTCATTCTAATAACGTGTCTACAACGAGACTTGGACTACTGACATAGTCATTCTAATAACGTGTCTACAACGAGACTTGGACTACTGACATAGTCATTCTAATAACGTGTCTACAACGAGACTTGGACTACTGACATAGTCATTCTAATAACGTGTCTACAACGAGACTTGGACTACTGACATATTCATTCTAATGACGTGTCTACAACGAGACTTGGACTACTGACATATTCATTCTAATGACGTGTCTACAACGAGACTTGGACTACTGACATATTCATTCTAATGACGTGTCTACAACGAGACTTGGACTACTGAGATAGTCATTCTAATGACGTGTCTACAACGAGACTTGGACTACTGAGATAGTCATTCTAATGACGTGTCTACAACGAGACTTGGACTACTGACATAGTCATTCTAATGACGTGTCTACAACGAGACTTGGACTACTGACATAGTCATTCTAATGACGTGTCTACAACGAGACTTGGACTACTGACATAGTCATTCTAATGACGTGTCTACAACGAGACTTGGACTACTGACATAGTCATTCTAATAACGTGTCTACAACGAGACTTGGACTACTGACATAGTCATTCTAATAACGTGTCTACAACGAGACTTGGACTACTGACATAGTCATTCTAATAACGTGTCTGCAACGAGACTTGGACTACTGACATAGTCATTCTAATAACGTGTCTGCAACGAGACTTGGACTACTGACATAGTCATTCTAATAACGTGTCTGCAACGAGACTTGGACTACTGACATAGTCATTCTAATAACGTGTCTGCAACGAGACTTGGGCTACTGACATAGTCATTCTAATAACGTGTCTACAACGAGACTTGGACTACTGACATAGTCATTCTAATAACGTGTCTACAACGAGACTTGGACTACTGACATAGTCATTCTAATAACGTGTCTGCAACGAGACTTGGACTACTGACATAGTCATTCTAATGACGTGTCTGCAACGAGACTTGGACTACTGACATATTCATTCTAATGACGTGTCTACAACGAGACTTGGACTACTGACATAGATATTCAAATGACGTGTCTACAACGAGACTTGGACTACTGACATAGTCATTCTAATGACGTGTCTACAACGAGACTTGGACTACTGACATAGTCATTCTAATGACGTGTCTACAACGAGACTTGGACTACTGACATAGTCATTCTAATGACGTGTCTACAACGAGACTTGGACTACTGACATAGTCATTCTAATGACGTGTCTGCAACGAGACTTGGACTACTGACATAGTCATTCTAATAACGTGTCTGCAACGAGACTTGGACTACTGACATAGTCATTCTAATAACGTGTCTGCAACGAGACTTGGACTACTGACATAGTCATTCTAATAACGTGTCTGCAACGAGACTTGGACTACTGACATAGTCATTCTAATAACGTGTCTGCAACGAGACTTGGACTACTGACATAGTCATTCTAATAACGTGTCTGCAACGAGACTTGGACTACCGACATAGTCATTCTAATAACGTGTCTGCAACGAGACTTGGACTACCGACATAGTCATTCTAATAACGTGTCTACAACGTGACTTGGACTACTGACAGTCATTCTAATAACGTGTCTACAACGAGACTTGGACTACTGACATATTTATTCTAATAACGTGTCTGCAACGAGACTTGGACTACTGACATAGTCATTCTAATAACGTGTCTACAACGAGACTTGGACTACTGACATAGTCATTCTAATAATGTTCGTTAACTATTTCCATTATTTGCAACATAATTTTAATTGAATTCAGATCGTTAGTTATAAGTTATGGTACACTAAGGAGGTATTATTAGTATTCGGCACGATACTTTAAACATGATATTAAAACTCGAAATAGGTTATGTTGCGTGTATGTGATATTCATGCAACCGATTGTTCCATAATCGGCCAAAACCAAAATAACATATGTTGATTTTGTCATCCTAAGCAGAAGCCAATAATCTAAAATGTTTAGGAACATATAATTGTTTGTTTGGAATCGATTGCTGCTTTCTATTAAACAGACATCACGTTCGTCACTGTTTAACAAATCTTTCGAAAAAAATAAAAAATCCAAATGTTAATGATTTTGCTTAGAAGCAATATGGAAGGAAATAAATCTGCATTCCTAAGTGTCGTTGAATTCGTTGAATCAGTGATACCTGGGAATGCACAGTGATTTTATCCGGTAAAATATTTATTTATATTCAGAGATTAAACTTTATATAGTTATTCCAGAATGAATATAATTTATAACCAGCTCAGTTAATCCACGACATTGGAGATATTTCAAAGAATTCCCGCATAAATAGAATATCAGTATAAACATTTCGCATTAACTGAAGTCACTGTGACCTACTTTCCCCACTGATGAGAGATATGATAACGAAAGGTACATCCTGGCCAAATTCCTTGCACATACCATGCCAACAGCTGGAGAATTGACAGGAGAATAAATTGCAAGAAAAACTAGGTTATACTTCCAAACTTTCGCCAGGTTAATGAGGAGGTCGGAATGATGCAACGAACTTTCTTGCCACGTTCTACGGTATTCATGCTGGGAAGACGAAACCTATATATTGAAGTAATATATACATAGCAAATTAATTGGTGGTATACAATTAGTGTGTTGTTATCTACGTTTCCATGGGCTGGTGAAGAATGAACACGCTGGCTTTGTTTTGTGCAAATAAATACCCTGTCTACAGTGGAGACGTGTACCAATAGCAATATTTGTACTCCGGGATTCAATAATAAATGACAAATCATGTGTGCACGAAATGTAGGTTGATGTGACTAACTTTTACTTGGTGTGGTGCGGAACTATGCAAATAACACACAGACCAAGTTCCATTAACATGGTATATCCTAATTAAAGACCTAATAATGTTTTTGTATCTTATATGTTTTCAGCATGTTTTTATGTTTTCCAATTTCATGGTTTTTATTATTTGTTTTTCTGTAGTGTAATCATATCATTATATATTTTTAAAGCGCTTAGAGCTTCCAAAGATTAGGCGCTATACAAAGTCCTCATTATTATTATTATTATTATTATTATTATTATTATTATTATTATTATTATTATTATTATTATTATTAACATTATTATTAACAATATTATCAACAATATTATATTATTATTATTATTATTATTATTATTATGATTATTATTATTATGATTATTATTATTATTATTATTATTATTATTATTATTATTATTATTATTATTATTATTATTATTATTATCTAGAGCCAGGTGTTTGTCAGACAGAGTTTTTACGCTGTAACAAACCCACAAGCTGTTTTCGTCTATGTAGGACACATCAAGCCTGTCACTGTGATTAGAACATCTTTGGATGGTACATGACGACCGCAAGAAACACCTTTACCAAATACCATGAACATACCGTGCCTACAACCAGAGATCTCTCTGGATGACAAAACCTTTACAATATCGTTACACTTTTACAACAACGTTCTATGTGTGAAAATGAAGGCCATTGTATAACCCGTATGGCATCCATGTTATAATGTTACGTCATTATATCCTTACAGTGTGTGTGTGTGTGTGTGTGTGTGTGAGAGAGAGAGAGAGAGAGAGAGAGAGAGAGAGAGAGAGAGAGAGATTTTGGATTTTTAACCTAGCTTTAACTATTTTCAGTCATATCACTAAGATGTCTACAGTGTGACAGTTTATATTGATGTCTAGCACTGTGGTATCATGTAGCATACTTATTGAATATTATCTCACCCAGTCACATTCTCACACGGGCCGACCAGGCCTAACACTAACCTTTTATTGCTGAGTGCCTAACGAGGCAGATGTTAGTACCATTTTTTAAATACGTCTTTGTTTTGACTCGGCTGGGGTTCAAACCCACTACCCTCTGCATCCGAGGCGGACGCTCCATCCACCACTGGAGCTTTATTCTTTACATTAGGATACAAAATCAGAATTAACAGTAGTGTAGAATGTAACGGACATGGCGTCTAAGTTACTTAAATCGTCATTTCATATGGGGTTACCGATTTATATTTTATGCTTTATATGTACAGTCCTCAAACGTGATCGACCAGACAAGCTTGAAATATAAACAACTATGGCTATTAAACAGCATTATAAACGGAGATTATAACTCTTCAATTAGGCTTAAACATCGATTCTAGATTCTTTATCTGGTGAATTAAATCTCGACACATAGGATAGGCTTTAAATATTTCATAGAGAGGATAGATGAGTACCCAGGAACGGAAACGTATACCATTTTTTTATGCATCCGTAATCATTAAAAAGATAATGTTATGTCCTATATTCATCACAATATTTCCTGTCAATTAATATATAATCCCAAATAATACCCATTCTGAATGAAATTATGCCGTTGAAAGCATTTTCAGATATCTGCCATTGATTAATGGAACCATGGTATATATTGACTGAACCTAATCGATTTATCGATTTATTGAACATAGATCTACGGTGCATTGATTCAATGAATCAATTATTTACCAAGACGTGGAAATGCAAGTCCCTCCATCCAGGAACATGTGCACAGACCTAAAGTTGAGGTTCACTATTCTTTTGTTGTCTAAAACATGATTTTCTGTAACTTCATTATGCTTGTAGTTAGATGCATTGATTTGGTTGATATCTAATCCATTCAATATGTGCATACATCCTACAGGCCTATCACTAACTACATCGAGGGACTCGAAATAGGAATTTATTTTTTGGGGTGATATTGTGCTCCGACTTAGATCAACGAGTTGTATTTCAGATTAGAGTGGCTAGTTTGTTAGACTTAGAGTGGTTGTTTCTTCGGATTAGAGTGGCTAGTTGTTTTAGAATTAGAGTGGTTGGTTTATTTCTTCAGATTTGAGTGGCTAGTTGTTTCACACTGGAGTGGTTAGCTTCTCAAGGGAGGCTAGTGTTTTCCTAAATTTATCAAATTCTAGTCCGCATGACAGATGACAAATCTATATATTACGAAAGATAAAAAAAAAACATTATTTAAGAGATATGTATTTTGTCATACAATTAGATTTTACGGAAATTAATAAAGGCGATCTAGAGAGGATTTTTCTGACTTTGATGGGAGTGATACAATGATTGATGGTTAAAGAACTAATCCTGACTGTCTAAGCTAATAAAGAGGGGGGGGGGTCATATGAAATTCAGGCGTTTAATGTAACCATCCTGATACTAGTCAGTACACGCTTTTCTACCAAGCAGAAAGTCTGAGGGACTCTGAGAACAATTAATATGTAATTTCTCTCGGACAATAATCGTCCAAGGGACAATGTGGTATGTCACTTTGAGAGACCCGGATCCAGTAAAGGGACAGAGAGGAACTATCGGATGATAAGCAAGCCAGGACATCGGGAAGCACTCATGTATTAACTCGAGTGCGTACATGTTCATTGACTTGACCTTGTAATTATGACCTTGTAATTATGACCTTGTAATTATGCGTTGTATGTGTTCATTTCAAATTCACATTTCAGTTTTACTTGAGTTCAGAGTAAATTGCTTGCATGCATTTTGTCTCAAATATTATAAAACTCGTGTATCAATGAGTTCCAACTTTGCTGTTTTGTATGTAAAACAAATCATATATTGTAAAATTTCATTCATTTCTTCTGACACTAATTGTGAGCAGTAAACTAACTGTCTTAACAGATTTGTGTAAGCTGATAGTCGACTTTGTTATGTGTGTCAACGAATTGCTAATTAGCAAAGTAATGTAGTTATAACAATGAGGTAAGTCCATTAATTAGTGTTTAATTATCTTTAACTCTGAATCGAGAAGCGTGTGCCGACTGGCAATGTTCAGTCGGTAATTTATAGCCACAGCTGCGTGTCATGGTTTACTTAAGAAGGCTAGTTATGTCATGTTCTCAGCAGGAATGCGAGAGCAGCAAAAGAAGATATAGATTCACCTTAATAGATTTGTGCATCAATATTAGGTTATGACCTGACCATTGATAATTATGTTGAATTTCGATTGACTATATTGGAAGGGAATGAGATTAGGACTATTTTTTAATCCCATGAAGAAGACAAAAACTGATATGTAAATAGGCTGGGTATTAGTTTGATAGATAATGGTTCCATACGCTACTGCACAGTGGAAAGCGAGTGCAGTCATCAACCAGGAGGTCGATGGAAACGAAATGTTGACCTATCATCAACAATGGTTTGGAAATGATCAGAAGCATAAGGTGATGCAGACAATCCGGTAATTAGAGTTCAATTTTTCAGTCGAGTATAATAGAACAGCTTATTGAATTTCGCATATGTTATGTAGCTCTATTTTTAAGAGAAAATGTCATATGTGATTTATAAAAAATATTTATCTAATTGATAAAATTGTTATATTTTACATACGGGGACTCTTGTTCTATTCCTTAATTTCATATGTGTTGTATAGTTTACTCGATACGAATAATAACACCATGGTCGATCAGCTCTTTGATAACGACAAAAAATAACCACAAGGTTTTGTTAGATCTAACATCTTCGCCGCCATTCCTGACAGTATATATGTGAATAACTAAGTAACCAAATGATGGAATCAAAAGGAAAAGGGGATAAAGGGCTTTTCTCCGTGCGCTTTGAATGCGTACGCGACACAATTTTGATTCGCATGTACATTTAGTAAAAATTAGTACAAAAAAAAAAAATTAGTACAAATTTCTGTGTCAAATATAATTTGTTTAAGATAACAGAGTAAAGTCCCTTGTTTGCATATTGATTTTAACTTCAGTCGCCTGCTTACAACGCTTAATACTAACCCTTTTTTTCTTCAAAACAGTGCCTCATCCGATCATTCTAGTCCTATATAATAAGCATTAATGCAATCATTGTGAATTTAGTATCATCCCAATATATGAGGATGGAATAAAACATGTATTGCATGGCGTTCAGGTCTTCTACATCTTGATTTAGAAGTTGATGTTTTTCTATCGGATCGATAATAATAGCATGTGTTATACTAGGCATGTTTTAACATTATGTAGAATTCACTTCGAAACTATTCTTGTGTGAGAAGTACCCATTGTTTCTCTCGACATATAGTAAAGTATTCAGGGTAATGCGTAGAAGTGAACCCAGAAACCAAACACAAATGCTCTTCTTTCCACATGTGTATGCAATTAATGAAATGAACGTTAAGGCCATTTTAAGAGATCTATGGTTCAATCTTCAAAGCAATAAAGCGACGGAATTTTCAAACGTGAGCTTTCGCGCTCAGGAAGTTTCTAGACTACTTGATCTGATGTTAACTTTTCTGGGATGCAGAGTTTGATGTCAAAGTTGTTAGAATACATGGTCTTATATCAGCGTTGTTAAAAGACAAGGTCTGATGTCAAAGTTGTTAGAATACAGGGTCTGATGTCAAAGTGTTTAGAATACACAGTCTGATGTCAAAGTTGTTCAAATACAAGGTCTGATGTCACAGTTGTTACAATACTCGGTCTGATGTCTAACGATTTAGAATACACAGTCAAATGTCAACGTTGTTATAATACAGGGTCTGATGTCAAAGTTGTCAGAATACACGATCTGATTTCAAAGTTGTTAGAATACATGGCATGATGTCAAAGATGTTAGAATACCTGGTATGATGTCAAATTTGTTAAAATACAGGGTCTGATGTCAAAGTTATTAGAATACAGGGTCTGATGTCACAGTTATTAGAATACAGGGTCTGATGTCAAAGTTATTAGAATACAGGGTCTGATGTTAAGGTTGTTAGAATACAGGGTCGGATGTCAAAGTTGTTAGAATATAGGGTCTGATGTCACAGTTATTAGAATACAGGGTCTAATGTTAAGGTTGTTAGAATACAGGGTCTGATGTCAAAGTTGTTAGAATACAGGGTCTGATGTCACAGTTATTAGAATACGGGGTCTGATGTTAAGGTTGTTAGAATACAGGGTCTGATGTCAAAGTTGTTAGAATATAGGGTCTGATGTCACAGTTATTAGAATACAGGGTCTAATGTTAAGGTTGTTAGAATACAGGGTCTGATGTCAAAGTTGTTAGAATACAGGGTCTGATGTCACAGTTATTAGAATACGGGGTCTGATGTTAAGGTTGTTAGAATACAGGGTCTGATGTCAAAGTTGTTAGAATATAGGGTCTGATGTCACAGTTATTAGAATACAGGGTCTAATGTTAAGGTTGTTAGAATACAGGGTCTGATGTCAAAGTTGTTAGAATACAGGGTCTGATGTCACAGTTATTAGAATACGGGGTCTGATGTTAAGGTTGTTAGAATACAGGGTCTGATGTCAAAGTGTTTAGAATCCAGGGTCTGATGTCAAAGTTGTTAGAATACAAGGTCTGATGTCAAAGTTGTTAAAATATAGGGTCTGAGTTCATAGTTACGGGATCTGATGTCAAAGTTTCTATAACAATGCGTCCGTTATCAAGTTTATAGAATACATGGTCATATGTCATTGGTAGTTTTTATTCTCTTGACTTAATACAGGATTCGGCTTGTACGAATGGTTATTCTGGAAACCAGTACGAATGATTATTCTGGAAACCGGTACGAATGATTAGTCTGGAAACCTCTTGTGCACAAAACTCCAGCTCACACAAGCCTTAAACTTTCAAATTATCATAGAAAGTAAAAAAGCACACGGCGCTGTTTGGAGTGAGTATATAATTAAATGAGCATCGTTGTTATATTCTACAAAAGTTTACCTTTTCCCTAATCACTTACAAATGAACAAGAGTTCAGTCACTGTGTTAACAATGTACACTTTAATAAATACCAAACGTTGCCACGAAGTTCTTATAATTCCGATCTCCCATTTTATCGATCCAAGTCATTGATGTGGAACTAGGTGTATCAACGAGATTACACCATGACTACTTGCTTGCTAATATGATCTAGCCAGTACATCATCACAAGACTTGGTGAGGACTACAGTAACCTTGTGAGAACAGCATCACAACCCAAGAGTGTATGAGGAATACAGTAACCTGGTGAGATCAGCATCACAACATAATAGTGAATGGGGACTACAGTAACCTGGTGTGAACAGGTAATTATCTGTTATGGCCTGAAATTCTGTTCACGTCATTTAAATATAAATATTAATGTATCAACCAAATTGAATCTCTCTCTCTCTCTCTCTCTCTCTCTCTCTCTCTCTCTCTCTCGTGGTTTTTGCATACGTTTACTGAGACGTTCTTTATAATTAGGTGCAAATCTTATCAGTTCATCTGCTCTTGATCATAATAACGTGTGAACAATCTTACCATTTTAAAGTGCAATATATTTTGTTACAGCGCGCTAAAATGGATTCGGAGTTGATGTACGGACGTACAGACGGATACCACATTCGCGGCATAAAATCTTTCCACCTTTAACATTTAGTACTCAGTGATAAACTTTGTACTGTAATACACTTAAAAAAATATATAGAACAAAGACACTGAGAAATCAATTTTAAAAAAAATTACATACAGAAGAAAACTTACCTGAACTAATTTGGCTGTTTAGTTCAGAATTTCTTCCTAGATCACGTGGTATATTATGTTTTTGTAATCAGACATGATCTATTCCATAGACGTGATATTAACAGGCATGTAGTCCTTGACACCAGAATTAAAAGCCTTTCTACTCACCGATATCCAGATGTTAGCTGGTTCCATTTCATGGCGTTTGTCAGACACGCTGTTTTTGATACAGACACAGCCTGGAGTCTTCAGGAATCTGTCTGCTCACAGCTTTAATCTTCTCGTACTTTATTACAGAACTGCCTGCTGGTTCCTATGAGAGATGGAGCTGGATCAATACGTAGCATAACTATGAATGGTTACATAAGATATTAATGAATGAGTCTATGGCCAACCAGAAATTCGTATATAGTTAATTCAAAAACAAATGGAAGAAACAGTTCTTCTAGGAATTTCATTTGTAACATGATCTAGTGATTAAAGCAAGCAGCATCCGATTGTAACATAATGTACCGAATCGAGTAAGCAGGATCCGTTTTGGGGTTGCTTTCAAATTTAAAAACCATGAATGATTGCATCCAACGCAGCAGAGAATGCTAATGTATGATAGTTACACGAAATAACCCAACAATGCTTCAATGGCTCATCCAAAGACCAGTCACTACAGTGATGTAATTTTGGTTAACACACGTCTTTGGTACTTACAAATATGATAAGGGTTAAAATACATCAGTGTTTCATAAATTTTATTTGCTTCCCACGCAACCCAAATATAAAGGATTTTCCAAATAAAACATAATTTATGTCACATTTTCAGATGTACGGACTGATAGAAAAATCGTGCTGTTTAATTCCATAAGCGAATTTTACATATTGAAAATATCATTTTTGGATGACTTTTCTTTTCACAATGCCATTTCCAGGTACTAGTGAAACATTATGGGGTTTGGATCTTAAATAAAAAACGAAATTTATTTAGAAGATTAATTTTTTTTTTTTGGTGGGGGTGGGGAGATACATATGAGCACTGTATCTGTCTTAGGAACATTTTGCAAGATGCCAGTAAAATATATGGCATTAAATAAAATACGTGACTAGATTCATGTACAGAATGCGGTCTGAAGACTAAAGTTAGGATCAGCTACGGTAATCAAATGAAATGGAGTCCACTTACGACTGCCACACCAAGAACATAGAAACGCTTTTGATTAACTCAATAAGAACTGGTTAATTTATATTCAAACTGTATGGAAAAATCAATTATCTTCAGTTAGTATGCACCATTCTCGGTGATAAATCTTCGATATATATTGTGTTCTGGATATTCGCCTGACACTAAGTAGAAAGATAACAACAACAACAAAAAAAAAAAAAACGAACAAACAAAATCCTAGCATAATGCAAGCTCGTAAAAGTATGGAATTGAAAATTGTATGCGGTTCTGTTGTTGTGTTCTAGACGGGCAATGATGATCGCTCTATAGATGGGTAAGTTCAT
This sequence comes from Unio pictorum, assembly GCA_030141615.1. Taxonomy (NCBI): domain Eukaryota; kingdom Metazoa; phylum Mollusca; class Bivalvia; order Unionida; family Unionidae; genus Unio; species Unio pictorum. The sequence goes on along the minus strand of JARLTB010000240.1, from coordinate 1,302,119 downwards.
GGTCTCACCGCCCGCCTTGATGAGTCGTGGATATGTCGGTCATAGGGCACCATTAGCAGTACCCAGGGCCGTAGAAAATTATCAACGGTCTTTGGGTAAGAAATAGCCAGGCTTCTTCTAGATTTTTTTTTAAAGAAATTATTTCATAAAATCAAATAAGTGTTGTTCGGCACGAGCCACTTTACATCCCAGGTTGCTCCGCGACCCTCATGTCGGCCCTGCCAGTACCTTTAAAGGAGGCCTAACATAGAATAACTTGTTCAGCATGGTATAAAATATTTAGCCCTAGCTCGTCCCTTGTAATTTGTTCCATTAATAACAAAATACAACACTAACAAGTCATTAACTATTAACAACAAAATATAACACTAACAAGTCATTATCTATTAACAACAAAATACAACACTAACAAGTCATTAACTATTAACTCATTAACTATTCACTACTATTGGCAACAAAATAAAAATTAACAAGTCATTAACTATTAACAACAAAATACAACACTAACAAGTCATTAACTATTGACAACAAAATACAACACTAACAAATCATTAACTATTAATATCAAAATACAACACTAACAAGTCACTAACCAATAATCTTTAAATCTTTAGTGTGCACGTGAATCTCGATCAAGCTAAGGCGGTGATGTCCTTCTACTGGCTGTTTCGCACTTTTCCGAGACCTTGGTTATGGTCGTGTCGCGTCATTTGTTCGTCCAGAGGAGATCTAAAGTGGACCATCGGTTTAAAGGTAACAAGATGGCGGTCAAATGGAACCGCCACATCTAACCTTAGATCATTAATTTGTGTCTGATAAATCATTGATCAACAATGACACAAAAGCACCCCAACCCCGTCTCCTCTTTAATAATTAGACTGTGAGAAAGTCGAGAGTATATAAATAGGGCATATTTATAATTTCGCTCTTAAAGTCTTGGATTTTGTTTTAGTCTTTTTCAAATGAAATAAAGATATTACTGATATAGATGTCATCTCTAAGCTTTGAATTAAAAACTGACATCTTTATGAATCGAACTTGCGTGCATTGAATTTTATCGACAAGAATCCGGAATCATGGGATCTTTATGATATAAGTGGACTGTATATTTTACAGGTGACGTGAAATTAATACAGAGCGATCTTCTATAATAAATATGTCAAAATAAACAAACTGTATCAGTCATAGAAATAAGATCAGCATTAACACAGTGAGACATCGAGTCCTGTTTGAAGGGATATGACTAAATGATCCAGAAAAAAGGGATGGGTTGAAAGGATTGATATACACGTAGATAAAGGATGTGTACAATTATTTCAAGTATCCAGGAGTACATTAAATAGTATTAAAATTTCAACAATACGGCGGTAATCGTGATGCATGAACACCGACCAATCAGTTTAAAGTCAGATATCCACTAACTGACGTGAAGAAAATTGAAAATATATATCTTCAGATTGAAACAGCGACAAACGGACATTAAAATTACTCCAACCTGACATCAGCAAAACTATCGATGTTTGGTAGCAGCTGATCTTCATAAACACAAACATGGACACAGTGTTATGTTTAAAGGCACGTTTCTTGCATTTTGGTTTTTATATACACATTGCTATTATCTAATATATAGTTAACTACAGCAGGTATACCTGTACAACTGATCTCTAACAAAATATAAGGGACAGAACAAAACGGTTATGTGCTGAAATATTGATTACGTTTCCAATCCAATCGTGTGTACTAGCATATGCAATGGGGATTATTAAAACTTTGTATCGTTATTTTCATACGTCACTTAAAACTGATGAGTGGAAATTCATAATTGATCTAGGGGCCTAGAATCGACGGCACACACTTGCAAGATTGCACTATTGCGCCATTGGAGGATCCTAATTTGATAAATAAATAGTATATCAAATGCCATATATATATATATATATATATATATATATATATATATATATATATATATATATATATATATATATATATATATATATATATGTTAACTCCCCATGTGTACTGTTTTTAATGATTTGGTTCCATTGCCGAGCCTGTAACGCCAATATCTAGACCGGAGGTAGGAGTGACAGCCATTCGAATCAATTGACATTGGCGCGACTGTCTGCAGTAATTGAAAACCTTGTAGTAGCGTGCTGAGTGTTTCCAAAAATTGCAAATAGGAAACGAATTCTTACATTACCGATGAGAGCCTAATCTGTCATTATTGAACAGATCATTGGATATCACTGCACGAATAATTCATAGTAAATGGCAAGAAAAAGTATTAAGGTCACTCGGTACAGAAAACAAAATTTGAAAAGAAACACCATTAAAGTCAAGTGTGGTAATCTAGGGTAAATAGTACTAAGAGTTGATAATCAACGACTATTTTCCGTAGATAATAACAGCAATGTAAATAACAATGTTGAGAAACAAATCAATTCTGGAGGAGAAAAGAGTTTAAGGCTGAGTGTGAAATCCTCTGCTTCAGCTATTCCTACATTGGGAAGCCTACACAAAACAAATCATTGTGTCCGACGCAAAAAATAAATCACAGAAAGGACACTGAAAGACAAAATAGTAAAATAAAATGCTGTTATACACGAAACTTAATAAATATAACACGTATAATAATTATCGCACACAATGCATAACAGCCTTTGCTTCACTTCACATTGGTTGTTCACATATGTGTAACAGATTTACAGGCATCGCTAATTTATGAATTCAGTAAAACAAGCAATTTAGTTATTAATCGAAGACTTTCCAAATTTTGTATTGTTCATTCTTTACGAACGAGATTTTGGCTCCTTACATAGATTGTCTGTACAGACGAGATTTTAGTGCACTAACGTGATGGACTGTACAACGAGACTTGTGGCTGGGATATTCTCGTAGCAATATTTGACACAGTCGGTATTAATAAGCCATGGCAAAGAAAAGCTGGACACTTTTCAACGAGTTTAATAAATTTAGCATTAAATCATTTCCCATATAAGATTCTTTTTTATCAGAGTTTTTATCTTAGTGGAAAGTATTTATATGGAAGAAGGTTAAATAGTTTCGTTCATTTTTACTGACGTTTCCTAGTTCATTTGTTGTGTCTAAAAAAAATAGTTCCAACCAAAGCTGAACTAGTATTGACGTTTAAAAGTATATTATACTTGTCTTAAAAACTATACATCAAAGAACAAGAATATTTTCTGAATAAACAGAAATATTTACACATACAAAATCATTTCTCAGCACAGATGTATGTTACGTCACACTTCCCTTACAATTGACGATTCATATTTATATAACCTTAAAGTGTAACTTTCACAACAACAAAACATTAATATTACGATTATTATTATTATTATGAATGAAGGTTTATTTGATGAACACATTATGTTAATTGCTGTAATGTATTTGTGACCGGACAGCTTTAGTGTTTGATTTGGAACAGTTGACAACAGAATATGCAAATAATTTCACTATGATTAGTCATTACATCACATGTTTACCGCGTAAATATGCAGACGTTGAATAAACTTCTTCCAGTATGGAGACCGGTAATATATATTAAAGAGAAAACTTATCTACTTAGTCTTCCAAATAATTAGACAATATTTATTGATACAAGTATACAATTTCCAAACATCTTGTCTACACTGCAACACATAACGAAGGCTGTTCTTCTCTTGAATTTAATACTAAATGAAAAGTGTTATTCATATTTATTTTATATTATCCTAGTCCGTGATCGAGGACAGAGTTTAGTCTGACTATTCCCGTTGCTTTGCTTTCCTGATTTATCATGATGTGTTTACGAATTTTATGGAACTTTAAATTTGAAAGAACCTGGACATTATCTTTGCCTTACGTCAAGTGAAATTAGTAAATACATTATTTGAAGACAACAAAGTCTTCATTCCTGTTTCATGTCAGTCCTTAAAAATCAATGATCACAGATAAAAGTTGTGTTCTGAAATGATATTAGAACAATTATTGTTGTCACTTATCATTGGAACTGCAAAGTGCTCATTGACATTTGGACTCTAACACTACTCTGGAATTATTGTGAATTCATTCCAACACACTCTGCATTATATCATTGTGATATATCAAGACTATTGGTGCATCGGAACATTCAAGACTGTCGATATATCAGCACATTTAATGTTGGAAATCATTTGGAACATTCTAAACTTATGAACTTGAGATGTAACATTTAGGATTGTTGTCACGTTGCAAAGAAAATAACCGAATTTCATCAAGTATATGCTAGACCTTTAGGTTAATACTTTTGCGTATAATTGTATGAAGGTCCGTTCTGCGAACAATGAAGATTCAAGCCAGGTATTTAACATGGCAATAGGAACTCTTGACTGGCGCCTTATTTTGCCAAGCTAGTTATATAACATTGCCATAACATGTTTCAGTTAAGTGATGAAATCCTGTGTTCGGATCAAAGAAACATCAGGTGGAGGTCGTAAATGCACCGTTGACAGACTGTTGGGGAAAGGGCAGTGACTGATAATTAGTTGTGAATCAAAGTCCAATCGGAATTTAGCATGGTGTGGTCAACAATAGGATCGCAAGCTTAAATCTATTATCTTGAGAACTATATGTTCGTAGTCGCTAAATCACATGCGGAAATGATAAAGGAAGATACGCTATTCCAGTGTCATTCGAAATTGATGGGAAACGTGCTACTTGGGAAATTACAAGAAGTTTCAGTACAGGAAGCTTTTAGGGACCAGAGGAACTGTAGGAGACAGAGGGAATTACCCTGGTGCAGTTGGTTTCGAGTCTCTGAGAGACAAAGAAAAAGTAAGAACGGAGGCAGAAGTTAGAAGGACTACCAGAGAAGCATAATACAGAATACTAGGAACACAGGACAGGAGGAAAATGAAATTACACTAATTCAGATGATGAAATAGTCCGTCACTTGGTCGAGTTAAAGACGAGTGAGAGGGTTTTTAATTTGAATTTTATTTGAGAAATGACTGTTATTCAGCGATATTAAATTGCTGGGTTTTTTCTAATTTCTCCTTTTGTGTATTCATTAATTTAATTGTCGGCACCGCTGAGTGGGGGCTCTGGGCTTTGCATCTCTATATCACGTTTTCAATTTTTGACAACAACGAGCCAGGGTGAGTCTTCTGTAATAATTTAAATAATATTGGGAGCACCGAACCCCAACCTAAATAACGGAAAAACCTTTGCAATTATATGGGATTCCATTCACAAAAATATATGTTCTTCTATGACTTCCGTTTTGTATCTTAAATAATTAAATTATTTGTTACTTTGTTCTAAACTTGTTCTTTTCGCTTCCATCGAGTCTTAAACAGGGTAAATACTTTAAATACGACGATTACTTTTGCATTGGTCTGGGTGAGTGACTTATATCAAAAGAGATCTAGTACAAGTTTGTTGTGTTGTTGGGGTGGAAACACGTGGTCTGATGCAATATTGAGAGGGTGGGGATGGGGTTGATTGTATGTTTGTTTTGCATTTGTATATTAGAATCCATCTAGAAACTAAACGGAATACATAGTCTCTTTCTACAATAATCTATATTTTGCTGACAATCCCATCATGTGCTTGAAAGACTGCATACCATCATTGTGAAGTGTCGTTTAGTAGGGGTGGGGTTCTTCCTATAGACTTTACAGAATTATGAGGAAGTTCCCCTGGTCCGCTTTCAGAATGTTTACTTCTGGACAATATATTATATATGGCTACGAGCCCCCAGTCAGCAATGCCGACAGTTAAATTAAAAGAAATACAAAGATGAAATTTAAACAACAATTTAATAAATGAAAATTTTAAAGATATTAAGCAATCAATGTCACTCTTGACCCAATGATCCCTAGATCATCATTTGATTTTAGTGTGAGGAATATTTTCCCTTCTTGAGTGTTACTCATCTAAATAAGTCTCCTTTCGTCTTTCTCTCCTTCCGATTCCTCTTCTATCTCTACTTCCGTTTCCTCTTCTATCTCTACTTCCGTTTCCTCTTCGACGGTATCTCTTGAGGTCACCCGAATTTCACTCGGTATCTCTCAAATTCACTCGGAATTCTTTCCACGTCATCCGGAATTCCCCCGGAATTCTCTCAACGTCACCCGAAATTCTCTCAACGTCACCCGAAAGCTTCCTGTTGAAAGGTATAATGCATTAGCATATGGTGATGAATATTACCTCACACTAAGTCACTGAATTGAACCATCAGTTTAAGGCGGGACATTTTTGGTCACGCATGCGCACACATCGAAATTCCCATACGCTTCCGCCGCTTACAAAATGGCGCCACAACACAATCTCACAAAGAATTCAAACATCTACATACTGAGCCCTATCAGTATATACATACAAATATTTCAAATATCATTGTATTATAATATTACTACTATTAGTAATATGACTCTATATATTTATATATATGTCCTACACAAGCGTACCGAATCCACAATATTCACATTCAAATTGCAATAACGGAAATCCGTTAACTCAATGGCAAAATATCATTACGTAAACAAAGTGCTAGTCTACCATAATATACCTACACAAAGAATTATAATATTAATTCTTTTAGCGGCTAGCAACAATACAATTCTTCACGAAATAATATGCACACCTATTACTAACAAAAGGAGAGCAACATTTTACCTCACAAAATAAGGGGTAATATAATATCATGAAGAAGATGCAACGAATTTACATCATAATCAATTGCAAGCAAAGGTACTAACGAACATCACGAAAGATGCAAAATATTAATATCATAATTAACTATTCATACTACAATACAAGTAAAATGAATATACATACGAGAACCTTCAATTCCGCAGACGTGTCAAGCAGAAATCAAACAAAATCACACTGACCTTTGAAGCTATCTTAAGATTCCCTTGATTTCTAAAATCTGAGTCTGCCACCAATTTTCGTCTGGTCGTACGGAGTTCTACTCTCTTCTCAATTCTTGTAGCAACTGATGAATTCTTACTAAACATGAATTATTATCGCAGATTCCAATCAAGTGCCCACCCTCAGCGCATTTCGATTGGAGGGCGATCGACTCTGGTCAGTCGTTCGACTGTCAATCATCCGAATGTCTGTCTGTGTGTCTATCAATTGTTACAGTCTTCTTATTTGACGCTGTCCTGTCCTTTGATGTGGTTACGTCACCCGTCCGCGATGGACACAGTCTCCTCTCCCCTCGAGAGCTAACAAAGACCATCTTACGTAAGGGGATTAGCTAACTTTTAGAACAATTTGAACATCACAGCTGGGTCAGGCAGACATACAATTTATACATGTACAAGGCCAGTCAGAATCACAAGTTATAGTTACTTATACAAGGGGTTGGGGTAAAATCGTCACAATCATCATCCATCCTCAACAAAGTATACAAAATTCTGACAGTAAGAATTAGTATTGAAACGTTTCATCTTATTTTTGATAACACAATCTGCTATTGAAAGCCAATCATATTTTGGCACGTGACATCTGCATCTTTGTAGCATAATCCGATACTGACAGCCAATCATATTTTGGCACGTGACATCTGCATCTTTGTAGCATAATCCGATACTGACAGCCAATCATATTTTGGCACGTGACATCTGCATCTTTGTAGCATAATCCGATACTGACAGCCAATCATCTTTTGAATTGTGTACGATACGCATATATTGAAAGGCAATCCTCTTTTGACACGTGACATCCGAATCTGTGTACCATCATCTGATATTGAAAGCCAATCCTCTTTTGACACGTGACATCCGAATCTGTGTACCATCATCTGATATTGAAAGCCAATCCTCTTTTGACACGTGTCATCCGAATCTGTGTACCATCATCTGATATTGAAAGCCAATCCTCTTTTGACACGTGACATCCGAATCTGTGTACCATCATCTGATATTGAAAGCCAATCCTCTTTTGACACGTGTCATCCGAATCTGTGTACCATCATCTGATATTGAAAGCCAATCCTCTTTTGACACGTGACATCCGAATCTGTGTACCATCATCTGATATTGAAAGCCAATCCTCTTTTGACACGTGACATCTAAATGAATCTTTATATTATCAACTTAATAATTACAAAATGATGCACAAGTTAAGAAGTAAACTAAATCGTGCCCAATAAGAAGCCTACAGTACTAGACGTTTCTTAACAATGCAACTTTGTATTGCCCAAATGAATCTCTTGCTAAGTGACAAACAATAATATAAAATATTTGCCTTATGCCACGTAGAAGGAATCTACAAAGAATATATACAAAGAAAAACGTGGTAGTACAATTGTTATAACTTATTGAACCTAATAACTCACATACGTCTACAACTGAAAATGTGCACGTCCTTAAAGTCGACAGCACACTGCAAAGACGTTACGTGGAAATATGTGTACCTACGGTGAAGCGTGTATTGAGGCATGTGTACACAGATATCGTCGTTTGTGACTGTAATCATTCAGTTCTTGCTATCTAGAGCAATACACACATGCGGCATATGATGAATGAACTCCCTATTCCGAAATAGTGTACAAAATATGTCGCGCACTGTTGCCTAAGAGAGTGATTGGGCGCAGATCACCCACCGTACATAATGTAAGATCGGCTAAATGTTCCTCCTTTAATTGTGATCCTAGGGATAACAAAAACTCGTCGATAAATCCGTGTAATTCTACGGCATGTTTTGTTGTCCGGTCTGTTTCGGTAACCTATGCCTTACGAAACATATGACCAACCGGTAAGGTATTGGATGCCATCCGTTTACTAGTGTTTCAGAAATAAATAAAATCCGTTGTCATTTGTCATTAGTGAAAAATGCGAATAAAACTTGCGAGTTCAAGTTAAAAGCGTTGTCAGAATTTCTCTTTCGCGTCTGCTCTCTAAGATTAAGTTAAAACCATATGATTCTGGAGTCATGCATCATTCGAAAATAATTAGTAACCGTTTTGTAGCGTTCAATAAAGAAAGTTCACCAAAAAGATATGCCATATCTCATCTCTGATTTTGTACTTTGATTTGCATATGCAAATATATTTTCAAACGTACCTAACAAGAAACGACAAATAGTTTCATGTTGGTACTATTGATACAAATTTAGTATAATTCAATAAATCTGTTAAACATATAAGCTTATGAAGTATCGCATTTTGCATAACCATTGAACCTTAAAGTTGAATGCATTGAACATTAAGATTTTATCATATTTAGACCTGGAAAGTCCTTCCTTATCATCCCCATGCCAGTGTTAAACTTCAAAGGGCCAGCGTTCCGACTCAATGATATTGACATGATATCTTAGCGCGGTTTTTGGTAAAGAGAGAACTGAACTTCCGATCACTATTTCAGAGATTCTGACTGACGAAATCTACGATTTTTTTATGACAATGTTTAGAAAACAGAATGAATTTAATGTGTACGCCTTGGAAGTAATGTGAATTTAAAGTAACAACCTTGGTCGAAATTCTTTAATCCGAAAGTTGCTGAAAGAGGCGAAGATTGGCACCGAGGGGACCTAGAAAGAGGAATAATGATACTATACACAATTTTTAAAGATAACATCGTTAATTAATTAATTTTAATTTCAGCTAATATTCTTTTTTTTTTGATTGCTTTATACAAATGTGCATAATATGACCAGGTTCCATAATATGTATGGTTCATTAAATTTCATGGAAATATGTTGCTGCTTTGCAATTATTAGTACTTTTGTCAAATTGATTGCATGCGATCCAAATTTTCATATGTGTAGGATTTTATAGGGTTATATTTGAAATCAATATGAAATAATTTCCTTTGTCTGTTAGGACGATACTGATTATCGCGAATTTGGAATGTTAAAAAATCTTGTAGATTAAGGATTGAAGTAAAATATTTGTGAACTGTATGCAATAGTAATCGAACGTGTAGTAGCAGACGGTAATTTTCGATAGACCGCTCACGTTGTAATTTATGACCTGTCGCTGTGAAGCATGGGCAAGGTAATATCTTAGTAAGTGGATAGCTAGTGTATTCAGTAACGTGAGTGAAAGAATTGTATTTATAGAGATCTAGGAATAAGTTTTGTCCTTTAAGAAAATAGTTTTCCGAGGGAGAGTGAGAAGGGACAGTCAGAAGACGGAAGTCCGGAAGAAAAAAAAAGAGAAGTAATGAGTGAGGTCCGAATAAAAGAGAAGTGATGAGTTCAGATTAAAGAATTATGAAGTCCAAGACGGTTAAGGCAGTCGGAATAGAAGACTCGAATAAATGGGAAACGTTGGAACTCGTTCGAGAGGAAAGTGATGTATTCAGTAGTTGACATTACGCTCTTTTCGCCATTTTTTATGATAATGGATGAAATAAGACCAAGTCAGGCACTGATATTAAATCATATTGATATAACTTAAGTTGAATTAAAATTACCACTATTTTTTTGATTAAATTTTTTGTTATTTTCGTTTTCTTTCAAAGCGGGCTCATATTGCATTATTTCTTCCCAATAATCGTGCCCAGTTCTCTGCGGATGTTGTCTACTCACTCACACCGAGTCATAACACCGAGGGAGGTCATTCCCAAGACAATGCAGTTAAATCCAATAAACTACCTTTCTTACTAAGCGGGAGACGTTACAATTCTACATTGTTCAGCCTTTTTAATTTGCCCTGCTTGTTAATTATGTTATTTTTTTATTTCATTTTATTAAATATATCATGTAACATTGTGCTTTGGACTTGACCATGTCTAAAATCAAGTTCATTTTCTATCTAGCCCGAATCATTGATTTTGGTTTCGTAAGCAACATGTTTATCTCAATCTGAGTCTAGAACTTTGGAAATTCCTTAGGAATTGAAGGGTTCACCTGTTGTTTACTTGATTTTAGAAATGGTCTTCTCATTATAACTACAATTTTATATTATAATGTTAGAAATGGACTTCTCATTATAACTACGATTTTATATTAAATTTTAGAAATGGACTTCTCATTATAACTACGATTTTATATTATAATATTAGAAATGGACTTCTCATTATAATTACTATTTTATATTATAATGTTAGAAATGGACTTCTCATTGCAACTACGACTTTATATTGTAAATATTATGAACCTTCCAGAAGGAGATTTTCCATTAGTTTGTTTTAGAAAATGTTAATTTTTACTTGATGAAAGGTGGTGAACTGTACAATCTATTTTTTGTTCAAAAATATGTATTCGTGCTATAAGATCATGAGATAGAATCAAATGTGTTTATGTTGTATTCAGTTCATTTGGGATGGAATTTCATCAGTTCAATTGGGATGGAATTTCATCATTTCATTTGGGATGGAATTTCATCAGTTCATATGGGATGGAATTTCATCAGTTCATTTGGAATGGAATTTCATCAGTTCATATAGGATGGAATTTCATCAGTTCATTTGGGATGGAATTTCATCATGGAATTTCATCAGTTCATTTGGGATGGAATTTCATTTATTCAAATGTTTTATTCACTGGCAATTTAAAGTGGTTTTCAAACATTGACTTAGAGTTTTAAAATGATGAATGTCATTATTGTGGTATAACATAATACAGTTGCAGTTTTAAAATGATGAATGTCATTATTATGGTATAACACAATACTGTTGGAATTTTAAAATGATGAATGTTATTATTGTGATACAACACAATACTGTTGGAGTACCACCACTACTCGAGCCACCACAGACACACTACAGGCATATCAACACCTCCGGCCTTGTATTTAAATTCGTTTTCACTAAAGTGTATTCATAACTTTAATTATTACTGTTGTATTTGCATGTCTAGGTTTATTTGGAATTCAATTCTCAATACCGTAAGCTCCTTTTTTAAAAAAATTTTAGGAAAATTAATTATTTGTTGAATTTTACAAAGTATGTTGCTCCTAGCCCTTTCTAGTGTTACTTTAAGACAATGGAGTCGTAATATAATGTTTGCTGTTTTGCACCAGTACAGTGGATATAGTACTCTGAATGTGTCACGTGATAACCCATCCACAAATATCAGCATTAATTCCCTGGCCTAAAAATTAAGAATGATACCTTGTCTCCTACTGGTATGAAGTCCGACTTCCAAAGGATAAAAATACATAATTTAGCTGTTGTTGTCAAACCCTTTTAAAAATACAATTTGGAAGCTATCGTCCGGGATTCAGATAAATTGGAATTTGGCTAGAATTGTTCTCAGAAAACGTTTGTTTTAAATTTGAATTCCCCTACTTTTTTTAAAATATTTGAATCTTTAGTGAGACTGACAGGCTTGTATTAAAATGACATCTAAAGTAGAAATATTTCTTTCTAATCCTACCCAGGAGCAATTAGATCTTTGCAAAAAAGATGAGTTGATTCAGCTTGCCAGAAAATATGATCTTTTCTGAAGTGAAGGTTTCTTTAACGAAAAAAATATCAAAAACATGTTGGTCCAATATCTGGTAGAAGAGGATGTTTTGGAACAAAGTGCTTTGATTTCGGTCAGTAAGTCTGCATCAGACTCTGACATTAAACTAAAGGAATTATAATTAAAATTCAAGATGGAATTAAAGTTCAAGAAGCTGGAATTTCAGGAAACTAGAGAAAGAAAGGAAAATTGAATTACAAAAAGAGCAGATGCGGATTGAAAAAGAGGAGAGAGAGAGAGACAGGAAAGGGAAAAAGAAAGACAATATGATAGAGAGGAAAAAGAAAGACAAATTGAATTACAAAAACAGCAGATGCAGATTGATAGAGAGAGAGAAGGAAGAAAGGGAATATCAAATTCAAATTAAAGAAATAGAGCTGGCAAGTGAAAATCACCATCATAGTTCAAATCCAAATTTAAATTTTGATTTAGCAAGGAATATTATATTAGTGCCCCCTTTCAGAGAAAAAGAAATAGACAAATACTTCATTTGTTTTGAAAACGTTGCAGAAAATTTAAAGTGGCCAAGAGAGAATTGGACTCAGTTATTACAATGTGTACTTACTGGTAAGGCTAGTGAGATTTACACTTCACTGTCCGTTTAGCAAAGTGGTGACTACGATGTGGTTAAGGAATGCATTCTAAGGGGTTATGAGTTAGTCCCTGAAGCTTATCGGCAAAAATTCAGAAATTACAGAAAAGAAGCTGGACAAACTCATGTCGAATTTACCAGAGAAAAAGAGCAGTTGTTTGATAGATGGTGCTTAGCCAAAAAAGTCGAACAAGATTATCAAAATCTCAAGCAAATTATATTAATTGAAGAGTTAAAAAACTGTGTCCATAGTGATGTCAAGTCTTATCTTGATGAACATAAGATTTAAACTTTGGAAAATGCTGCCCGAGCTGCTGACGAATATTCTTTGACACATAAAGTTCCTTTTGTTAACAAGACTTCTACTCAACAGTCTTCTGGCAGAAAAGTATTTCCACCTAATACAAGCCCTTCTAAAACTCAAACCAGCACAACTTTCAAAAATCAAACTTCAGAGAAGCTTGATTCTAGATCCTTGTCTCTTCCGACGTGTACCTATTGCAAGAAAAAAGGACACGTTATTTCTGATTGCTACAAATAGAAAAATAGGCATCAATAGGAGTACCAGTATATTGAAAGAGATAGCCATGTTAAACATGTAATTAATTTAGTTGTACCTGTCCCACTCAGTGAAGGAATATCATCAGATTCTACTGATGTTGAAATGATGACTGATATTGAAATGACGAATCTTTGTAATTCAGAAATTATGAGAACTCTGGACCAGAAACTTTCACATTTACAAATGCAAGAAAGAAATGAACTGAAACAATTATTATTTGAATATGAGCACTTATTTCCAGATATTCCTACAAGGACAAACAACATTTTTCATGACGTTGAAATTGCAAATTCCAAACCTGTTAAACAACATTCATACAGGATGAATCCACTCAAACAGAAATACTTAAAAACAAGGAAATTCAATATTTGCTGGAAAATGATTTTTTTGAGCCCAGTAAAAGTGTTTGGAGTTCACCATGCATAGTTGTTCCAAAATCAGATAAAACTTTCCGTATGTGCACTGATTATAGGAAGGTGAACAGTGTGACAAAAACAGATTCATTCCCATCGCCAAGAATTGACGATTGTATTGATAATATTGGAAATGCCAAGTATGTCACCAAATTTGACCTTCTGAAAGGATTTTGGCAGATTCCACTAACGGAAAGAGCAAAGGAAATCTCGGCATTTGTGACTCCAGATGGACTCTACCAATATAAAGCAATGCCTTTCGGGATGAAAGGGTCATTTCAACGTCTCATAAAAATGATCACCTCTGGTCTAGAAAATTGTGATGCCTATATAGATGACGTCATCATCTACAATGACACTTGGATAGAACATCTAGCAACAATTCGAAAATTCTTCGACAGACTCACTGATGCATGTTTGACAATTAATTTATCTAAAAGTGAGTTCTGCCGTGCTAGTGTGACTTTCTTAAGACATATTGTGGGACATGGACAAGTTAAACCAATAGATGCTAAGATTGAGGCGATTTCTAAATTCCCTGTGCCTGAAAATAATAATTTAATTGAAGATGCTCTTTCCCGTGTATAAATATATTATATTATATACACTGTGTAATTTATACGAGTTTTTTTAACCTCAGATGTAAATTGGTTTGTGATAAAATGAAAGTTTTATCATATAAACCTTTCTTTTTATTTTATGGGGGAAGATGTTACGTATATTTGATTTCAAGTGAAAATAACAAGCGTGTAAAATTTAACAAACAATTTATTAAGTACAAATATTTTCATAAAAGAAGATAGATAAACTTACGGTTTTAGAGAATCAAGTCCAAAAATTAATCCAAAAAGATTATTCACAATTTAATCCACTAGTGGAATTGCAAGAGTCCTGATAATAAAATGTCCTAATAGTTACCTGTTCGAATCTTGACGATGTAATCAAATATGGACGACGATGTCACTTGATTTAGTCAGTTCTTGTTAATGAAAATCTATGAGCACATATTCTTATCCAGATAAATAATAAAATAATTCCTCTTGCTCCAACCGAATTGACACAATTTCCAGTACACAGTAATTAAAAAATAACTAAAAAAAGACACAACTTAATATTATAAAAGCCCAACATCTACTGAACTATTCTCTCCCAAACAATAATTTAAATACCTATTTTTACGTAAACAGGAAAGGTGTCACAACCTTCCAGAATCTCTCAGAACAATCTCACGTTCAAGAAATCATGCAAACATCGTATGACCCAACCAAATTAGAAAGATGTTTATACTTTACTCCATTTTGCATTTTGAATCAACCAATCATTTTTAAAATAAAGCTCTAATGTCCTTGGAATCAACCAGTCATTTTAGAAGCTTGTTTACCCTCTGAAGCAAGGTCAGAAAATGAGGTTAACATCTGTTGTTTACTTGTAGAGTGTATAGGTCATCCATTTCTAGAAGATCTCTCCCAACTAACGAATTTTAAATCCAAAATGTCAAATTTGAATCTGACAAACAAAATTAAATGATTTAAATCAAATATACGTAACAATATATATATATATATATATATATATATATATATATATATATATATATATATATATATATATATATATATATATATATATATATATATATATATATATATATATATATATCACAAAATCATATATGCATTAACACGTGGTAAAAAGATTTAAAATTAAAGCATATATAGTTCTTGCAGACCCTGCAAATAAGAATGGGCGGGACAATCATGAGGTAAATTAGATGCACGAAGGCTTTTGAATGAATCAGTGGAAACAAACAAGGAGAGTTCCTTCAAGCACTAAAATTCAGGTTAGTACCAGATACAATAATGTTGAAATAAAAAAAAATAATCTAGCATCAGCATTATTGAAGTACCTCTCACAAAATCAGACATGCATCGACACGTGGTTAAAAGATTTAAAATTAAAGCATAACTAGAAAAGATAAAGTGTGTGTGTGTGTGTGTGTGTGTGTGTGTGTGTGTGTGAGAGAGAGAGAGAGAGAGAGAGAGAGAGAGAGAGAGAGAGAGAGAGAGAGAAGAGAGACAGAGACAGAGACAGAGAGAGACAGAGACAGAGAGAGACAGAGAGAGAGAGATTTGAAATGTTTAAGCAGCTAAGCTTTAACAATTTGAGCCATATCGCTAAGACGTCTGTAGTGTACCAGTTTATAATGATGACTATCACCGGGACACCATGCCGCTCTAAGCACGTAAGCCACCGGAGTGGTGTCCAGAAAAGACGAAATGACCTTTTTTTACAAACAAATCAATGACAATCTTAACTGAAAGTCATGACGTAATCATCATCATTTATTCAACTAGTTGTTTTGAGATTGAAGGTGGCCCCTGTTATTTGAAAGTGAGAGACAACATTCTTATGTGAATATATTTATTTAGGACGTTTTATGATTGACGTTACATATATTTTCAACGTGACGTTGGGGCTTTAATTCTTGACTGCACTGTCAGCAGTATAGTTTCCAAAAGGGTCACCAAAAGACGTCAACATAACAAGAATATGCCTTTGCTTTGATGACATCGATTCTCTACGATTGGTTATCTCGAGAAAGAGTCACCGAAAGACGTCAACATAACATGCATATGCCTTTGATGACATTAATTCCCTTCTATTGGTTATCTCGAAATATCTGTGTAGACATGTAGATGTGTTCTCGGTAAGCTACTGACGCATTTATAGATATAACACTATCAGTATGCATGAATAGTTGCTACGACTCGCTGGTCTTAAAGCAAGTAAAAGAAAAGCAAACTCAACATGGTTAGTACATTTCAGCTCTTTATTTTCCTAGAATACAAAGCGAACATTAAAAAGGAACGTACAGTACACACACACACACACACACACACACACACACACTTAAATCCCAACTGTGTATCATTAATGATATCAGTAAATTCATCTTGCTTCGAGAGACGAACTCTTAATGGGTACATAAATAATACATTATATATCCTAGCATGAGTTCGTGTTGCTGATGATTTGACGGTAATCTAAACTCGGTTGGATGTAATATAATCATGGCTATCACGTAAAAAAAGACCCCACTTGCTTCATAAACGTAACAAAAATGTCTTTATTGTAACCTTATATATATGGATAATGCCGCCACCCATCAGCGAAAAGTAGCCACTGCCATCGCTGTATTTGCTGGAAAATCAGGGTCTATTCCAATGAATCCACTCATGATCTCAACGGAGCTCCATCTTTCGGGTCTATTACAAGCAATAAGCCCGATCTCCGTTCTTCTTACTTGGATATAGACGGGTGAATAATGTACTGATTATTTTACCATTGACGAACGAGGACTGTAATTTACAGTGGTATCACGGAAAGGGCTACTTTCGTTTTTTATTACGGGCAATACAGAAACTGATAACATATAATTGACCTATCGCCACTTGTCAATTATGCCAATCAATTAAACCAATCAGCGAGCGTAAATTCGACACACCTCCAGAGACATTGCTCAAGCAGCAAGAGGGTGAACAGACTCTTTTGCTGAAACGTCATTTGCTGAAAAAAACATAGCTTTCTACGAAAATGAAAAATGCATTGTCGATAACGCCGAACCGAAGCTTTTAACCAACCGATAGTTTCTCTAAAGAGTTAGTTTATTATATTACTTTATCTTTTGTGGTTAGTGGGTTTCTTTAAATTTGATATTTTTACCCACCAGACGTTTCAGTGAGGCTGCGCCTTCTCTGGGCGGATGTAATTAAATCAGCATTTAACCAAATCCTTTATCAAGACCTATACAATATCGCGGCCTAGAATTATGAAAATATATCGGTATAAATCCGTGTTGGGGGCCGCGAATTGCCGAGTATTATAAACGTTCTCCGTTTCGGATCATTGCCATCTCAACTCTGTCTGCTTGGGTTCGAGACTAAGATTCGGCCAATGTGGGTATGTGAGAAAGCTTGCCAGTAACTTCTCTTTGGTCGGTTTTCGGAGGGTTTCCCGGGATCTTCCTCCATCATTAATAATGGCCGCCACATATAGCTTATCTTGTGCTGACAAATTACGCTAAAACATACAACAACAACAACAACAACACAACAACAACATAATCCATAAAATAAATAGAATATCGTAGCATCTCTGATCATCTACAGATGATAACACTAAATATAATTTATCCCACCTGAGCCATCGCATTATCAAGTTAAGCAATAATGTTGTCTTTCCACTTCCAGACAGACCTAATATTATTATTATTATTATTATTATTATTATAAATGTGCAATATGTAACAGAAAATGTTACCTAAAGTTCAATATAAAGATGGCGGTTATATTGCTACATTAATGTCATAATTTCTATGTACTCCATGGGCTAAATACTCAAGAGCCAAACAAATCCCTGGATATAATTATTGTGGTCCTGGACCCCGACTTGATATTGACGAACGAGATCAACCAAAACCTGGAGAGTATCCAGTAAATGTTTTGCTGACAAAGCATGTTAAGCTCATGATGGTATGAAAATAGATTTACAACAACGACATAATGCAGATAAGAAATTGATCCATTCGTGACATTCCAATAAAAAATTAAATCTTTCAGAGGATAGTTGGCTAATTGGTTGACAAAATGCGATGAAAGGTAAACTAGTACTAGGGGCTGGTAATTAATCAACCGATTATAAAATAATGGAAATGATTCATTATAGCCCAAGAGGGGTAGTGCAGCGATTAGTACATTCGCCAAATGCTGCATATATTACACGTTTTCTTGCTGCAAATTGGTCTGCACAATAGGTAATATGGCAACTTTATCTACAACCACCTACAAAACAATCATTACGTGCGTTTTGATGTCAGTTTCCTAGTGAAGTTCATCAGGCATATATTGGGTTTGTACCATATGATACTATTAAAATTGGTAGATGTCAATAAAAAAGTTGCATTAGCTTTTGAACGAATTTATTAACCTTGCGATGGCCACAATTACTAAAAGCTGATCCTGGCATAGTATTTCTTGTTGTAGAATCATCTCTAACGAAAACAACACGAGATGTCAAAATCAGACAGGGACATACCGCACTTCTTAGGCAATCGTTGATTGATGTACCTAATCGAGCACATGTTGACCGGTTTTTATGATCAATATGCAAAGAAAATAGTTTAAAAAGATATGAGATCTCGTGAATGGGTTACAAAATTTCCAAATGTGTTAGTAACATTAAATAATTAGGTTACTCTTTCAATTTCCATGAAACCAACCAATACAATGACAAAAAAACATATACCAATACAATGACAAAAAAACATATACCAATACAATGAAAAAAAAACATATAC
This sequence comes from Unio pictorum, assembly GCA_030141615.1. Classification (NCBI taxonomy): domain Eukaryota; kingdom Metazoa; phylum Mollusca; class Bivalvia; order Unionida; family Unionidae; genus Unio; species Unio pictorum. Next base: position 1,282,785 of record JARLTB010000240.1, on the reverse strand, counting down.
CAATACAATGAAAAAAACATATACCAATACAATGACAAAAACATATACCAATACAATGACAAAAAACATACCAATACAATGACAAAAAACATATACCAATACAATGAAAAAAAAACATATACCAATACAATGACAAAAAAACATATACCAAAACAATGAAGAAAAAAAACATATACCAATACAATGACAAAAAACATATACCAATACAATAAAAAAAAACATATACCAATACAATGAAAAAAAAACATATACCAATACAATGACAAAAAACATATACCAATACAATGACAAAAACATTTACCAATACAATGACAAAAAACATACCAATACAATGACAAAAAACATATACCAATACAATGACAAAAAAACAAATACCAATGCAATGACAAAAAAACACATACCAATACAATGACAAAAAACAAATACCAATACAATGACAAAAAACATATACCAATACAATGACAAAAAAAACAAATACCAATGCAATGACAAAAAAACACATACCAATGCAATGACAAAATACATATACCAATGCAATGACAAAAACATATACCAATGCAATGACAAAAGACATATACCAATACAATGAAAAAAACATTTACCAATACAATGACAACAAACATATACCAATGGAATGACAAAAAACATATACCAATACAATGACAAAAACATATACCAATAGAATGACAAAAAACATATACCAATGGAATGACAAAAACATTTGCCAATGGAATGACAAAAAACATACAAATACAATGACAAAAACATATACCAATGCAATGACAAAAAACAACAAATACCAATGCAATGACAAAAAACATATACCAATGCAATGACAAAAAAACATATACCAATGCAATGACAAAAACATATACCAATACATTGACAAAAAACATATAATAATACAATGACAAAAAACATATACCAATACAATGACGAAACACAAATACCAATGCAATGACATGATTTTGTTCAAAACGACCATTATAAGGTAATGTGACTGTAATATAAGGTAATTGACTGTAATAAAAGGAAATGTGACTGTAAGATATTGATATGAACCATGTGAACATGAAGGTAGTAATAAAAAGAGCGACTAATCCAATTTGGAGTGAAACTATAAATAAAACTTTAAGTGTGGTAAGATCTACGGGTACACCTACTATATACATATTAAATTCAACTGATCCTCGACGATTCTTCGTACGTGTATAATTGCAGGTAATTCCAGAAGATAGACAATTACCATACTCTTCCCTTAACTAGTACCTCGACGTCAATTACACTCAAAACGTACGGCATCACATTTTCCCATGTGTGACCAAGACATTTTAAATTCTATCTACAGAATATTATTTTGGAGCATTATTTGAATATTTCCACAAGATTACTTTGTTACAACTTGCACAATGATTATCTGTCGTTTTTTATGTTTAATGTCGTGATTAATTTCAGCGTCAGGATCAATGTAGCGTTTATCATTTTTGTCACATTGTTTATAACGGGATCTTTTTCCAATATATCATCAATAACAACATCTCTTTTTGTGACGGCAGTTTCCATAATCCTCCGCAACTGAGATATTCTTCTAATTCGAGACACTGCAAGGTAAACGCAATGTTATCACTCAATTATATCATTAACAATCCAAACAATTTTATCAGAGATGGTTTATCCTTAAGATGAATGGATTGTCATCGCGTCCATGAAGTTTTGTCCGTAGCTAACGGGCTCTCAGCAACTCTGACAGGAACTAAAGGAATATCATTTCATACAAGATTTCATTTCTCTGACGATACGGGTATATCAATGTCGATATTCTGCCGTCGAGTATTTTCTGGGCAATAATATAATGGTACGGATATATATATATTTAAAACCTTATGTAACGAAAATAATTGTTGTTGAAGTGTATCACAAACTATCTTCCTACTTACAAATATCAAATCATCCGGTTTCCAAAACTTCCAAATACTGTTGATATTTGTTTCTAAAAATATTTGAAATGCTGAAGTGTTCTGTTGGAGTTTGGATAAAGATGGTTGAGTGTACAATGTGGTAGTAAAAAAAATACAGAGCTGAAATTATATTATGATAAAAAAGAAGAACACGGAAAATGATAAAATTATAAATGTGCTGAAGACTAAAGAAGCAAAATTTCCAGATATGATTTAGACAAACAATAATATTATTATTATTAACAATGAAATATAAATTTATTAGACATCCCATCATCAATGATTATGAGGCATCTCGTGATGGGACCATCAGGCAATGTCGACTAGAAAGACCACCTTGTTATATCACTAATACTTGTCATCTATCATTCCGTGCTGGGGAAAGACAAATTATTATTGTCTTAATTTCTTATATGAGCCATAATCATATAATTAATTTACGTGCTATTCCACAGAGCTAACATTGTAAATTCGTAAGTACTGGCTATAATGAACAGAGAGCAATATATATTATATCGACAAATACAAAGATAGATGAAGAAATATGTCCATCGACATATGCAGCTGTCAAATATTTTTATATTTAATAGGCTTCAGTAAAACTTGTTGCAGATAAATAATATGATCAACAATTTCTAGAAATATAAACAAAATATAATTTTTCAATATTGTTAAAAGAGAGAGATTCGCTGTCATGCATCTGTTTATTAGAGAGTAAAGAAAAGGAATTAACTCGCTTGTTACTACACGATTGTTATCGTCGTAACTAATTATCTGATAATTAATAACAGTGAAATGGTCAGAAGGATCTTCTGACATTATCAACAAAATCAAGGAAGAAAACAGTGGTCGCTCGCATCGTCATACTACAATAGATCTAGCTTAGGTTATTTGGAGAGATCTCTGTTAGTTTATACAGACCAGTGCTTTACAACATATATAATGATATTAATACAACAACAACATCAAAATCCAGACACCATGAAATTAGAAAACTGAAAATGCTGAAAATATTTAAGGTAGGAAACATGTTTAGATCTTTAAGTTTGTTCCTGCATTCGAAAGAGGTGAGTTGTAAAGAGCATTCCTGAAAGTGGCCACTGTGTCTTTGTGTCTAATTTCAATTGGCACTTCATTCCACATTGTTGGGTTTTGGTATGGAGAGAAGCGTTGTCCATATGACATTGTTTTGATAGTGGGAATAATGAGGATGCGATTTTCAGAAGAGGAGCGTAAGTATCTTGCTGGTGTGTACATGGGTGAGGCCGTATAGATATGATGGTCTGGATGCCGTTAGTGAAACGTAGCACAGAGAATAAATTATGTGACTGATTATGAATAGAATGGATAGCCATTGTAGGGTACAGAATAGCGGGACGGTATGATCTGATCGATGTACTCTAAAGATGATCCGAGCAGCTGTGTTTTGAACGTTTTGAAATTTCTGGAGTAGATATTGACACAACTGAGTTACACTAGTCAGTCCTGAAAGTACTAATGAATGCACAAATCTTATAGTGACATCAACTAAAATAAATTTGCGACTGGAGCTGATGCGTCTCAGCTCAAGATATGCAGCCTTACATATGTTCATGACATGTTGATGCAATATAAGAGTACTGTCTAGAGTAACACATATGTTTCCTACTGACTGCGTGAATATAATGTTAGTGTTGCTGATATTTATGTTTGAGGTAAAGGATGGTAATGAGAAAGTCTCTGTGATCAGAATGGCCTCATATTTTATTATCATTCCTTTGCAGCCTGTTACATGTCATCCATGATTTCACATCAGAAATACATGTCTTTACTCCTTGGATGGTAGCATCAACTCCATTTGGGTGGCTAGACTTTTATATTTGGCTGTCATCAGTATACAATTGGTGAGACACAGGGTGATGTTCTATGACACTTAAGAGCGGCAGAGTGTATAGAATGAAGAGTACAGATATAAGAACATACCCCGGTGGAACACCACAACATATATCGACTGGACAGGAGTGTATTCCATTTGCAGATACAGTTTGTGTCCTGTTGACTAAGTAGGACTTGAACCACTGTAAGGCTGTATTGTGCATGCCAAATATATGATGGAGACGGTGAATTAAAATATCTTGGTATATTGTGTCAGATGCGGCAGACAGAAAAAGTAGGGTGAGGACGGTAGTCTTTCCGCTATCCAAAGCAGAGATAATGTCATTAAATACTTCCAAAAGAGTAATTTCGGTACTGTGGCAAGGGCGATATGCAGACTGTACATTGCTAATAAAGACTGTTTGAATTCAAATGAGATACAAGTTGGGTTAGAACAACTTTCTACAAGAGATTTGATATGAACGGTAGATCAGAAACTGGGGGTAGTTCTTTAAATCGTTCTGGTCACGTGTTGGTTTCTTCAGCAGAAGCTGTGCGATGGCAATTTTGAAAAATGATGGGAATTCCCTGGATGAGATCAGTTAGGAAAGGCAATATTGGATTTAAGCATGCAAGCAGCAGTGATGATGGAATCAGATCCCATTCACGTGACTTTGGCGCACTCTTCATTACTATTGTCCGCACTAAATCCATACAGACAGATTCAAATGCTCTTAATGGTTGTCGCTGTAATTCTGTATCATGCCTGTATGGTGACGATGAGTTAATTGAAATTGTGTTGTCAAGCGTATCTCTAATGGTTTGTACTTTGTCTCAGAAGAAATTTGCAAATAGGTCCGGAAGGTCTACTGGAAAGAAGGTAGTTGGAAGTGTTGTACATTTATTCCTCGATATTAGTTTGTTGGGTACCTCGACGAGCTCTTTGAAGCTGGAACTCTCCGTGATCTGAGTACTATAGTGGGATAATTTGGCTAAATGGTCAATGTTTCTTAGCAGCTTCTTAGATTTGTTTATGTATGGTAGAAGCCCAAGTCTTTCTTCTTTACGGTGGTGTCTTGTAGCAGTGCGATGCTGGTCACTAGCACTGCTATACCATGGAGAACACGTTTTAATTGATACTCTGTACTTGGTGGCTGGAACATGTTTTTCAGGCAATGAACACAGGCAGTTATCATGTTGTTCTGCTCTAGGAGGTACGAAAATTGTTAGGTATTTTTGGATGTCATGCATTAGTTTGGTTCTATTTATCATACAGAGGCTAATCTTAGTAGCAAATAAATGTGGATGGTTTGTGACTGATACGTCGAGATGGCATATAATGCAGAGGTGATCTGATGCAAGTTCGTAGGATACAAGGGTGGGTCGCATATTATCACCAAGTCAATGAAGAATCCAGTCTAAAATGTGTGCAAGTTTATGGGTGATTTGGTTAACTTACTATTTAAGTTTGAACATATGAATGGAATCTACTAGTTTTGACTTGTATTAGTTTCCATGACAAAGTGAAAGTTGAAATCTCCAAGAATAATTAGGTTGCCACATATCTAATTTTCATACTCCAGAAAACTCAGAGACTGCTCCAAATAGAGCGATTCAATAAGCTTGTTTTCTATACTAGGAGGAGGGCGGTAGATGCAGAAAAAATGGTCTGACCTTTGTTCCAGTGTGAGTGTTGCTTGTACTAGTTTAAACGATGTGTGGCAGAAATTGAAGGTTGTGTTGTACTTAAGACATTTTATCATGGATTTATTTGTGATGACAGAAATTCCACCTAACATACATACATACATACATACATACATACATACATACATACATACATACATACATACATACATACATACATACATACATACATACATACATACATACATACATACTTTCTTAATTCTATACCATTAACAAGGTGTCCATGGTCGCATTGCTTAAGCGAATAGCTCTGATCCTCAAAGTTTACAATTAGAATCCCATGACTGCCACACTGTCGATTTGTCATTATAAAAGTGAGGGTTAACCTCAATCTCTAACTTCAACAAAGAAAATATGCACACACCCTCCCACCATAATATCATTACGTGGTGTATGCTCTTTTGCCCTCTCTAGGGATGATTTTGGGCGTGTGTCGAACGTCTGGTGAACGTAGATAAGACCCCCTTAGGATACGCTAAGATTATATATATTGAGCAGTCCTTAGGCTAAGTTAATTAAAATTATATGTATTGAGCAGCCTTTAAGATAAGTTAATTAAGATTATATGTATTGAGCAGACCTTGCCATAAGTTATGTACCTTCCAAGCCTGCTAGAATATCATTTGGTAATCTAGGGGTTTACATGGAGGATGTGCCATCGATTGTATATATGTGACAAGCTTACTTGACAAATCTCAATTTGGCTCTTCACATCTGAGAAACGTTACATTGGCTTTTCTCACTAAAAAAATATAACTTGGCTACTCCCAATAAAAAAATATCAATTTGGCTATTCCCAATAATTTATTTTAATCAATTTGCTATTCTTGCTTTTGAAAAAGGATCAATTTTTATTATCGGACCAGTAAAATGTCTTTGGATATAACCCTGTGAATAGCTTTACATATGTTGTGCCGTCTCAAACAAATGACAACATATATATGTTATCAAACATTATAAATTTTAAATATATAATATTATATATGAATGAACTACGAAAATATTAATGATAATATTACTGCAATTAACAAGTTAAAACATGACGGAATAAAATTTCAAACTGATCTGAAAAACATTATTTGCGAGTTTGAATCCTTACAACAAAAAACTTGAAGGTAAATATGATTACCTTCAGAGTATAGATTAATTAAGATTATACAACAGGTTATGTTACAATCGACAAAATTAGATCACAACTCTGTTACTTCTGAGGATTACCATCTAGTAATGAAAGATTACTCGATCATAATCTTGCTTGATTATCTTGAAATACAACTTTGTTTGGATCTACATTTGCAAGATCTAATAATTTGGATATGTCATCACAAATGCATTTATTTAATTTTTCGTGCGATATTCCGTCAATTGTTTGCATTTGTTTAGAGTAAGTTCTTCCGTTAATATCTACCATTATATTTTAAAGATCAGTTTAAAACGATAGCAGTCACTTGCATAATCACGGCCATTTATTGTCTGTTTTGGCAATGGGCAATGTTGAATACCAGATTGAAGTTTGCAGTCCGCCAAAATAGTTTTAAAATTATTTTGGTAGTGCCGGGTCAATATAAATCAAAATAAACAATTACACTAGTGTCAATTGCGTAAGCGACCCAACGCGTACCTGGGCCAAAACTATTGTCAAGATCAATGTTACTGATTTCAACATTATTTTGTTGTTAATTGAACACGCTTAAAAACACATCTAAAGTCTTTTAATTTTAATTTTACAGCATGATTAATGAAATCAAATTTAGACATTAGAAGTATCAATGAAAAGTCCCGTGAAGTCTGAGCCATTTTACATGTCAATGAGTTTCTGGTAATCTTAGGCCCTTTCCTCTGTGTTTAAATCCTTTCTAACGTTATGTTATCAACAACCATACTACCTACCTTTCCTGCCGTATCGCTTAAAGCGCCAAGTGCAGCTGCTTTTGCATTGGTAGGGGCTTCAGCAGCATTTAACGCTGGTAAACCTGCAGACGTAGAAATATGCCACCTGTGTTAACTGAATCTTTAATGGAACTCGAAGAAAGATGGAGTTCATGTTTGGATTGAGGTTTGGCTAATGACAATTTGTTTGGACCACCACTAGCAATTTTATATTTGTTCAAAGTTAGTAGTTTTGTTCCGCATTTACTTGCAAGTTTTCATTTTACTTTACTATTTTGACCAAAAGTCAAGTTGACCCTAACTATATGATATTATAATGTCATCAGTAAAATACATTTTACATCATTTCAACTGGAGAATCAACAACTCTCCTTCAAATAACATCGATTTATCACTGAGTATGTCAGCGATTGCTATGTAACCATCCACTGGTAGCTCGAAAATGTATATCAGCAACATTTTTTCGTGTTACATCAAGATGCTCCAGTGTAAAGTAATAGATTCGTTATAATTTTGTAAGCTCTAATTGTGATATTTGTATACCAGTATCTATATTTTGATCACGTCCCATAAATGTCATCAAGCGATGATAAGCTCGTGTAACATGATTTGTGGTATAATCTAACAATATATTTCAGCTGGTTCTTTTTGGCCATTTATTCTTAAAGAAACCTTGGTAACTCAGAGTTGGCAAATATCATATTACAATGTTCTTGATTGTTTTATCGGTTCACATTCTGTAAAGCAATACAAATATGTCGTGGCGCAGAAAGACCCTACTGTGATGCTATATACCACGTAAATACACCTCGAACAGTGCTTTGAATACTGTCGGTGGTCACTTGTTAACCATAACAATTTTGATTTACCACCTTGAGCCATAAAAGCAAGGTAAGTTCATTCTTCAGCAATCGTTGGAGTCATTACAAGCATATACAGTGAGATTTTGTTTATATTTACTCTCAGCAACACCAACGCCAGACTGCGTCACTATCAACACCTTTTCTTAAAAGTACAACTATATGTTTAGCCCCGAAAATAGCCTTCTAACATTTCTACAAAATACCCACAATAAGAGCTAGTGTAATTGCACATAAAAACCGTCGACGTAATTATAACAACATTGATGCACGTGTTGCAAATCCTAAGTTGAAATTTATATAGTGATTTTTTTATATCAATCGTAGCATCAGCTGGTCTATTTGCGTTCTCCAAAATCATCTGGTTGTGGATTAGTTTCCGTATCTCGTGCTGTCCGTGCTGTCCGTAATTTAATATATTGAACATGATCAGCACTGTTGGTAATATCTTTAGCAAATAGCATTGAATGACCAGTTGATCTTATGAAATCACCAGAATATCTCGCTAATTCAATTATTGTTGTGGCAACGTTGACGTCTTTCTGAATTGATTCAAGATTTTTCCATCAATCATTTATGTGGCGCTCACTCAGTGCCATGATTTCATTGTTAGCAAAGCCAGTACACACATTATCTGCATATGGCATATCAGCTGCAACATTTGTTACAAGTTCACCTTCTACTTCACAAAATTTCCGCAGCGGGTAAGAAATATCTACTTATATCCTGAACTTGAAGTTTGATACGTCCAAGCTGATTTGGTCGGTGTGCTTAATACGAATAAAATTGATAATCACGTATTGATTAATCTTTGAAAATCGGTGCGTCCATGTCAAACGCTGGATCAGATATACGTTTAAACATATTATTGTAATTATTATCGTCTAACAGGAATACCACTTCCTGTTGATGTAATTGCAGTTATATTTTTGTACTTCATCAGACATCTCTGCTAGTATTTTTTTTGCGGCTTGATTTATTATTTAACTGTCATTTGCAGCCATCACTTCAGTGGCTGGGTAAATTTACTGGCTGTGGTTTTTGTCGTATAAATCGTGCTAGCCTATCCTTAATTGCTGAGAACGCCTTATTACCAATGTCTATATGAGCTTTGTCACGAACAACGTCAATAGCTTTCATTCCTAATAGTTTTGCAATCGGTATTGCTTTAGGAGAAATCCTTCTAAATACACCGTGGAAAAACATTCCATAGTCCATCACTGTATATTGCCTTATAAGTAGGAAATTGCGAATTTGTCACTCTGACCATTATTGGTCCACATTTAGAATTATGTATATTCATCTTTTTATTTATTTATTTATTTTATTTATTTTATTTATTTATTTATTTATTTATTTATTTATTTATTCACTGAGATAGTAGTCAGCAATTTCATCAATGAGATATCTGTAAACATTGAAAGCCATAACAACACCAGTAAATAATCGTTGACAAATATCATCTGCTCATTAATAATTTCTTAAGAATAATTTACAGCACGTTTTCCGCCAATCAGATGTTCTAATAGTTCAAAATCAGAACGGACGTTATTACAATACGTAACAAAACCACTTCCTTGGGTTGTAATACCACTTCATGTTGCTTATTCTTCTCTATTCTTTAAAGATGTTTCTCACATTTGTCTAAATGTCGGGTTCTTTTCTCTTTCTTGTTTAGCTTCTTTTTCCTTTTATCTATCTTGTATAGCTTGTTCAAGATCGAGACAAGTGGAGAGAACTGGTCAGATGTGCAGCAGCACAGTACCTCAACGACCAAACTAGGTCAAGAGACTGATGATGCTGCTGATGATGATAGCTTGTTCATTGCGTTTTTATTTGAGATTGTTTCCCTTATAATGTTTCTAATATTTTTTTGTGATTGGAAGAAATTATCTTAATTGCTTCTAATCTTTCTCGCGCTAATCTAGCTGTATAAGACTCCATAGCTGGCGCCATTATTGATATATAAAAATGATCTAATTACAGCATCAGTGTGTGCGCGACCTCAATGAAACATCCGATGGGTAAACATAACACAAATACAAATTTGAATAAAAAAAACAAAAGATAAATTAGTAAAAAATAAACTAACTCAAATAGAGAAACTGTTGGTCAGTTAAAGGCTTTAGTTTGGCGTTATTTGACTTTGTATTTTTAATTTTCGTAGGAAGCTTAATTTTTTAAGATTTGGACGTTTCAGCAATAGGTCTGTTCGCCCTCTATGCTACTGCTTGTTTCCGCCATTTTCCTCCGACAAGCTGCTTGTGGCAATAATGAATTGATTATGATAAGTATTTACATAGTTTGCAATGACTTGTTGGTTTCTTGATCGATAAGGGTGAAACGAAGTCAGCGTGAGTCTTGTAATTCTGACTGACGATATCCAGGTCGTCTAAATGTATGAAATGAATTTATTCCATTCCTGAAACATAGACAAACCTTGTATGGATAAAGACGTTTTTTAGGTCGCGTGTACGATGAGCTGAATAATAAAACAATTCATGACAACATGTTTGATTGCATTAAAGTATGTAAATAAATCATGTCCCGTCCAAGGCTTGGAGGGAAAAGAGAAATAATTGAAATTGAAAAATATATGTAAAAATTAACCTTTCTAGAATATGAGTGGAGATGACCCCAACTTTCGGGCTTTGATGTACATGTAGATTTTTTTCTTGTATACGAGCACTGAACCCCATACAGCATTATTTGTTGAAAATTTACACTTTAATGTTGGCGTGTCCAAAAACAATGATTTGTTTTCTCGATCTTTCAGACACTTAAGTGACTCTTTACTTTTTCATTTGTCTTAAGGGGTCTCAAATATACAAAACTTTAATAAAAAAAGAAATACAAAAATGTAATAAAAAAGAAATACAAAATGTAATAATAAGGAAATACAAAAACAATGGTGTCAGATAATTGTCTTCCGTTAATACATTATGCATGCATTAACATGTTTACATCAACATATCGATCAAAATTCCATCCGACAAACATAGTAGAACTATAAAATTATAATGTACAACAGTATACTTATAAAAGTAATTATTTATCATTTTGTTAATAGTTTTTAATTAATTTACTTCCAAGGCAGCTGAAACATAAGCCAGATAAAATTAATAAGTATGCGATTATATAATTAATACATTTTCATTTTTTCGAGTGAATTTCCTCGTCCATAAATAAGTCCTCGAGCAGCTGTAAAAAGTATGTATTACTGAACAAAAACGCTTAGATTAGTATTATACGAAGTGTAAATATAAATATTAACAAAAACACCTAGATTAGTATTTATACGAAGTGTAAATATAAATATAAACAAAAAAAACTTAGATTAATACTATACGAAGTGTAAATATAAATATAAACAAAAACACTTAGATTAATACTATACGAAGTGTAAATATAAATATAAACAAAAAAACACTTAGATTAATACTATACGATGTGTAAATATAAATATAGACATTGTCTACTGCAATATAATATATACCACTTTTAAGTTTTACTTATTAAAGAATAATACAGATCATTTTCAATGCACATAAGCTGAAACATGTGTCTTTGGCAATTACGGCATAGTTGTCACGTGATTTGGTAGGTGGATCGATCTATCATCTCGCGAAAGGTCAGTTCTCATAGACTGTGGAAATGGACAATAGAGAAAATAATCCCACGTAAAGTTTCATTCCATCGCAAAAGAAATTTTAAACTAATATAATGATTCTCTTCTGTGTGACTCACAGCTATTTAAGAGTGATTGTTTTACCGTCAAGATCCACCTAGATATCCCGCTACAGCGTACTCAGTTTTTACGTAACTTCAGTTTTATCGACTTTAGTGGTGTAGAGTTTGAAAACGAGGCTCGCTTTCATTCATCTGAAATATTCGTAATGAGTGTTGTATTTTGGCAGTCTTAACCAGCGAGCTTGTTCTGACGCAGGTTCCTATTTACGTACGAAAACAGTTTTCATCGAACTAGTTTGGAACAAAAGATTCCCGCAAAATTAATTCTTGCACAATCTTTCAATATGAAAAGATGTAATTTGTTCATTTTTATTGTTAAGTTTATCTCATGCTGGAGACATGTAATATATATATATATATATATATATATATATATATATATATATATATATATATAGAGAGAGAGAGAGAGAGAGAGAGAGAGAGAGAGAGAGAGAGAGAGATTGGGACCGACCATTTCATTATCCGGGGATGGAAGGTTGGACCTGTCCTCAATATAGTTAGTGGATGGTGGGGTTTTTTTCCTTTCTTTTTCTTGTTTGTTTTAAACAAAACTAATATACTGCAAATAATTAAAATGAAGCGCATCTCAGTTACCACACACAGTCATGTTCTTTTTCTCCTTGCAGTAATTGGATTTCCATCTGTGTTGAGAGATCAAAGTATGGTCCAACATGCTCGTGAGTTAATGCGCAAAGACGATGATCGAGGGTCAAACCGCCTTACGGCATCGATGTTTTCTGAAAAAGCAAGAGATGTGGGCACTAACTGGATATTGTATTCTTTTTTTAATCGAATGTTGAACTCCAACCATCAGAAAAAGAGAAGGGGGGGGCAGGCTGTGTATAGCAGCTCAGGTGCGCTTCATTGGTATATAATGATGTCTGCTGCGAGCTTATTTTGAACAACGTCAGCCCTATCCTCCACCACCGAACGTATTACCTGCTACGTATTTGGCAAAATCTTTCCTTTAATGACTAAAGCTACTGCCGAGAAAAGAATGCAGCAGATGCAGTCTAATGTAAGACAACATTCAAAACGCAATATTCTTCAGGTGACATTGTACCACCAAACTTACAGCAATGTGCAAGGGGCAACAGTCAATCTATGGGAGGTAACTCACTGTCAAGAATTAGGAGATTTCCTCCCTTATATGCTATATTAATGCATGTAAGTATTTCCTATATGTGATTTTGCACACAAAAAAAAACCAACGCTCATCCCCTCTAAACAAAATATCCGGTTCAAGTGTATAAAAAACGCATTCATATCTAATCAAACATGATATCATCAGAGAGCCATGCCAATAAGGAGTGAAATTGTTTAACGGGTTTAAAATATTTCCTTAACCACAAGCACAAATTTAAGATTGTATTGATCATATAGGGAAATACTCAACAGTTTGTAAAACAATAAATAATACACCACTAAACTGCGTAGATAAATGAATTTTACTATCATTCAACTGTAATTATAGCAGCACTCAATAAGACGCGAATTTGCGGAAGAAACTATTCAGCTTCTAATTCCACACGCAATTTTTCCGGTAATTAATGAGCATATTTCTTTTGTTAGAACTTTTTTTTTTTTACAACGAAATTATCGTTTCTTGTGGGGTGGGGGTGGTGATGTTCCCAAAATAAGTCAAAGAATAATTGGTTGACACAAATGAGTTTTAAATGCTGGACAAAATGTACCAAATGTTTAATAATCATAATAATATTAGATATAAGGTATATATTTATACTTTTGACCTATTCCTCTCATTTATGGATGTGAATTGATGAGGAAAACAAGGACATTACCTTGGCAACGAATGATCGTTTCTGTCATAAAATGGCTGAAAACGAAGTTGATGTAAAGATACATATCAATGACAACACACAGAGCATGACAGTCTTCGTTGAGGGGTGTATCAACGAAATGTGGCCTCAACAACCGACAAACAGCATGATGCGTTGTTTGTGAGGATGAGTAAGAGTGCATGATGCGTTGTTTGTGAGGATGAGTAAGAGTGCATGATGCGTTCTTTGTGAGGATGAGTAAGAGTGCCTGATGCATTGTTTGTGAGGATGAGTAAGAGTGCATGATGCGTTCTTTGTGAGGATGAGTAAGAGTGCATGATGCGTTCTTTGTGAGGATGAGTACGAGTGCATGATTAGTTCTTTGTGAGGATGAGTAAGAGTGCATGATGCGTTCTTTGTGAGGATAAGTAAGAGTGCATGATGCGTTGTTTGTGAGGATGAGTAAGAGTGCATGATGCGTTCTTTGTGAGGATGAGTAAGAGTGCATGATGCGTTCTTTGTGAGGATGGGTAAGAGTGCATGATGCGTTCTTTGTGAGGATGGGTAAGAGTGCATGATGCGTTCTTTGTGAGGATGGGTAAGAGTGCATGATGCGTTCTTTGTGAGGATGGGTAAGAGTGCATGATGCGTTCTTTGTGAGGATGGGTAAGAGTGTATGATGCGTTCTTTGTGAGGATGGGTAAGAGTGTATGATGCGTTCTTTGTGAGGATGGGTAAGAGTGTATGATGCGTTCTTTGTGAGGATGGGTAAGAGTGTATGATGCGTTCTTTGTGAAGATGAGTAAGAGTACATGATGCGTTCTTTGTGAAGATGAGTAAGAGTACATGATGCGTTTTTTGTGAGGATGAGTAAGAGTGCATGATGCGTTGTTTGTGAGGATGAGTAAGAGTGCATGATGCGTTCTTTGTGAGGATGAGTAAGAGTGCATGATGCGTTCTTTGTGAGGATGAGTAAGAGTGCATGATGCGTTCTTTGTGAGGATGAGTAAGAGTGCATGATGCGTTCTTTGTGAGGATGAGTAAGAGTGCATGATGCGTTGTTTGTGAGGATGAGTAAGAGTGCATGATGCGTTGTTTGTGAGGATGAGTAAGAGTGCATGATGCGTTCTTTGTGAGGATGGGTAAGAGTGCATGATGCGTTCTTTGTGAGGATGGGTAAGAGTGTATGATGCGTTCTTTGTGAGGATGGGTAAGAGTACATGATGCGTTCTTTGTGAGGATAAGTAAGAGTGCATGATGCGTTCTTTGTGAGGATGAGTAAGAGTGCATGATGCGTTCTTTGTGAGGATGAGTAAGAGTGCATGATGCGTTCTTTGTGAGGATGAGTAAGAGTGCATGATGCGTTCTTTGTGAGGATGGGTAAGAGTGCATGATGCGTTCTTTGTGAGGATGGGTAAGAGTGTATGATGCGTTCTTTGTGAGGATGGGTAAGAGTGCATGATGCGTTATTTGTGAGGATGGGTAAGAGTGTATGATGCGTTCTTTGTGAGGATGGGTAAGAGTGTATGATGCGTTCTTTGTGAAGATGAGTAAGAGTACATGATGCGTTCTTTGTGAAGATGAGTAAGAGTACATGATGCGTTCTTTGTGAGGATGGGTAAGAGTGTATGATGCGTTCTTTGTGAGGATGAGTAAAAGTGCATCATTGATGCGTTCTTTGTGAGGATGGGTAGATATGCATGAGAAGGACTTTGTGAGGATGCCCTGACGTAATATGCCAATAATAAAGACATTGCTGTGTGTATTAGTTTGATAAAAATTAGTGTTGCTAAGTAAGAGTCGGAATGCCTTTTTCATTTCACAGTTGTATTTTTCTTCTTCTTCTTCGTGTGCTCATAGCTAGCTAACTCAATAGTATTCAGACGTATTATACATGTACAGACGGGAAGAGTTGCTTTATCAGCAAGTTCTCTGCTTCGTTATCAGTCCATTATGAAAGTTCTACACAGAATATATTTCTTCGATGACGTCTGTAAATCTTAAGAATATACACTGGAAAAGTTGTGAACTATGAAATTAGACGGAAGCTAAAATTATAAGCAGGAGATCTTATTTGGAAAACGAAGATAGCATACTACGGTTCGTAAAACTCCGGAAAACGGCATGGTAATTTTCAATAACGCTGAAGCATAGGTTCAGTTCATTACTCGAAGAGATGAATAATTTTTTTGGGAAGCGACATATGATTCACCGCCTTCTTGTCAATACCGCCTTAGCCTTGCTGGATTAGTTTTCTGGTGGACTTCATGGTGACAGATTTTCTTTACAGTTAGTAGAATTATACCCACTATATTTTAAATATTTTCATGAGGATAGAAAAGCAGAGGTGATGACAAACGGATTCAGGTCACTTTAGATGCTTTGAAACATTTTGTATTATTTTTGTTAGATAATATTAATTATATAATATGAATTTTTAATTATATAATATTAATTTTTAAATATATAGCGTGTAATGAAGGGTTTCAAACTTTGTTGTTGAATGTATATGTATTTATATAATATAATTGACTGTTGTAAAGACGATTGTCGTCCAACGTCATGCGCAGTAATAATTAATTTGGAAAATAAAATATTCTTAAAGTTATGGAGTATAATATTCTGGTATGTTAGGTCTAACATTCAGTAAAGTTCTTTTCTACAAAATCATTGTCGTATCTGAATTATTTACTTATTAAGAAATTTTTCCATATTTAATTTATTCAATATTTAATTTTTTTCATCACGTTTTAAAATTACCAATTTCCATAATTGACTAAAGTTGGTATGCTTGAAGGAATATATTAATTGTAGATGTAAATCTCATTTAGATATATAGGTATATACAAGGGGTCGTCAAGATATTTTACATAGCCTGCCCTGTTTTTGGATTAATTACAAGACGAACGCGACCGCTCCGATGGCCTAGTAGTTAGAGCGTCCGCCTCGAATGCGGGAGGTCGTGGGTTTTGATTCCCGTCAGAGTCTTACCAAAGACTTACAAATGGTACTAAGAGCTGCCTCGCTTTTCACTCAACATTAAGAGGTTAGTGTTAGGAGTGCGTGCCACCAGTAAGAGAGTAACACTTAAAGTCGAGATTTTGTGTTCCCTCACGTGCCACACAAAATCTCTTTCCGACCCCTGGTATATACATATGTCTTTTAATTCCAAACGAATATTTACATGCGTGTATCGTGTAAATATTGATGGATTTTAAGCTATGGACAATGGACTAAGTTAGCTGGATGGCAATGATATTTTCCGTTTCTGTTGCATGTAAATGGTTATCTTGAATACTAAATCCGTAAATGTATGGTTAAATAGATAGGACTTAAAGACGCTCCAAATTTTTTACACAGGCACTCTGTCCCATGTATTGTCTCTTCATTCCTAATACGCACATATGTGGCTCTATGGTACACACCTCAATTGTTTTCACTCATGGCAAATTGGCTGAATGCTAGCGGTAACAATGACCCCGAGGCAGGGACGTCATTGGGTGTGGGTGTGTGGGTGGGGTAGGGGTTGAAATGTGTTGCCACTAGAGTCATCTATAGCACATGCCTATTCTCAGAGAAGTGAGACATACAGCTCCTGAGTTAGGTGAAAGTTATGTAATATAACCCCCACCGCACCATCCTTGCCCTACCCGCAAGGTCGTGATACAATTCCAAAATGTTATGATATGGCTTAGGCTAAATTTGACATACGTTGTTCTTCAACGGTAAAAGAGGAGTTCAATGACGTTACGTAAGTGCCTACATCGAATATAAAATGGAGGAGATAGAGAATTCCTCGTGGGACAGTTATAATGAGCCCTCGAAGTTTATGGTTTCTTTGTCTTAGGAGTTTTTATACTTCCTACAATTGAAAATGTTTCGTGATATTCATTCTGGATTCAACTCGGATCATTAAGTTATATAATATACCATAATATGATATAATATGCCTAAGGGTCCATTTGCAAATATATGTATTTTTTACTTAACACCATAACTCCTGGCGCCACGTTTACGGGACAGGAGGAAGTAGCCTACTGCCAAGCTATGTAGCGTTAAGGTCATGCATGATGCACTAAAATGGGTAGTATTTGAGAAAAGTAGATATATTTAGATCTACAATGATACCAAATAATCAGGACGTTTTAGTTGCACTACAAACTACAGAGGGAAAAAACTAATCTTTTAGACTCATTTTTTTCCCACCCAAACTTCGCCCGTGGTCGGAATCCGATTTTGTGTCCAGATTTTAGACTTGTTGGGATCGGATCTAAGAAAAACAGGTCTGAACTTCACATATATAAGTGAGCCAGTGCAAAATGCAGGATAAGGAGGGCATTTTTAATAACGAGTGGTCTATATACAAAATGATGGGTCCGTTAGCCGAAGTGAAAAACAAAGAAAAAAAAAGAACTCCAACTTTTCACCTTCTGCTCATGCACGAGCAAATTAACAAATGGAAAACGTTTTTAAGACAACTGGGCATTGGGCTAATAGAAAATTGCTTGGAAGTCGGTGTATTAGGATGTATTCAGAAATAGTCCCCAAAATGTGTATCCTACTCGCATTTCATGCGAAAACAGCAAAAAAAAACCTCCAGGGGTTAATGTATTAACAAGGGCATTTTCATGACGTCACAAAATTAAATATTCATTGCGTATGTAAGCGCTTGTGCATCAACACTGCACATAAATTACAAATTTAGCCATTCCGTGACAGTTTGCAATTTTTGTCCTCAAAATTCTTGTTAACACATTATTCCCTGGCGCCACGACTTTGGGGCATGATGTAGTAGCCTACTAGCAAGCTATGTTGCGTCAAAGTCATATACGATACACTAAAGTGGGTGTTATTACAGAAAGGTAGACAGATTTAGCTTTACAATGATACCAAATAATCTGGACGTTTTAGTATCACTACAAATACAAAGTGAAAAAATAACTCTTAACTAATTTTTTTGGATCGATGTATTAGGATGTATTCATAAATAGTTCCAAAAATGTGTTTCTAACTCGCAGTTCATGCGAAAACAGCAACAACAAAAAAACTCCAGGGGTTAATGTGTTAATGAGAATCTCCCATCTAGGTCATTAATGTCTTGATTTTCATAAAAGCAAAAATAATAATTTTCTTGGTGCGATCTGCCATTGCAACAGCATGCAGCTAATTGGTATTCCACCCAAGACTAGTTAAAACGAGGATCTATCAGACAGAAAAAACAATATAAGTCTTCTTCTTTTGATCTTTTGATTCACCAAACAAACTGCAGAGTTAATTTATGAACATTGGGTATCACTGGATAGTTTCGTAAGGTGTCACTAATATTTAAGGTAGAATGCATGGGCCTAATTATCACCATCCTAGCATTTTTCAGTTTACACATAAGCTAAATATGTAATGTGGTTTATATTTACTTTGAGCTCGACTTGGAAATGGGTTGACTTGTTTTGACTATTACAGGTTGACTAGCATTGGGATTAAATGCGTAACTTGGGCTGCAAATGAGCAGCCAACTTGGCTTACGTATTTACATGTGTCTGCTATAGAGGAAAATATCTATAAATCTAGATGGTTGAGGAATGATGGGAAGTATAGCAATTTGTTACAGTTTTACAGTACTGGTGAATTTAATTCATGCATAAGGCACATACTGATTCTTTTAGCTGTCTTGTCACAGGAAAACATTTAAAATAGCTCTTTCCTGTCAAACATGTTTGTAAAAAAGAGGGGTTGGTGGCTATGTTGGTTAGTAGAAAAGCCACTAGTTGCATAAAAAATTAACATTAATATTATATAATATTAACATTAATGTCAGAATCTTACACTCATCATTTCAACAAAAGTCATTAGTTAGTTTTTAATTATATCTTTAATGTAATATTATTATCATTTTTTCTGCAATAACTCATCGTCGGATGACAATTTGTTAAAACAACTGTCAAGTGATGAGACCTAACGTCTCTAACGATAAGTCCTTTCAAATACGAAAAGTAACGCTGCATCCGATAGGTTACTACAAATAAGTGGTCTGTGATTTCCATAGGTCACCGGGACAAGAGCCTGTCAGATCTACCTGTTATATGTAAGAGAGACACACATCGTAAGCCGCTGACGTGTACATGTGTACATTCCTCCTGTTAAGTCCTTCTTTTTCGAAATGAATGGCATAATTAACAGAACATGCATTCCATTTGATTTATGGTTCGGCTTGCCAACGGTAATCTCTGTTGTGACGTCATTCTTTCATCATCAATAAAGACTTATCACCTCTGCCGACAAGTACCGCCGTTTTGAGTTTACTCGTTAGTGCCAGAAATACTTTCGTAGTCATAAAATACAGTGATTTAAAAGTATTACCTACCGATTATAACAGAGCGTGCATAAAGTAAAATATCACAACCTTTTAAAAACAAAATCGCACCCGCTCAACTTAATTTTGATTTATTAAAACTCCTGCTATGAAGCTAAATTAAATTCGGTCTGTTAAAATCGTGATAGAAATATGGAAGCGGTAGAGATAAAAAGAACGCAAATACCTGGGGAGACAGATAATCTAAATTCAGAAATTTCATGCCAACAAGAAAATTCTGCAGTACTTCCAACGTTTACATCGCAGTGTGACCGCTCATGCGGCATGGTTGTTAGAGCATCCACCTCTGTTATGGGAGGTCGTAGGTTAGAATCCCGGTCGAGTCATAATTAAGACTTTTACAAATGATACTAACAGCTGCCTCGCTAGGCGCTCAGCATTAAGAGGTTTGTGCGTTGACTATCGGCCTGGTATCAGGATAATGCGAATTTAAAGGGGCCACCATCATTTAGTGTCGTCATTCTCGTCATCTGGCGTGCGAAAAAGTTATAGTTCGTGGAATTTTAAGATTTATAGATTCTGGTGTGTGATCGAAACAGGACTTGAAATTATGAATTGTTTCTTCGATATTTTAACCATTAAAGGGCTAAGGTCTCACAGGACAGTTTTTTTTTTTTTTTTTTTTTTTTTTTTTGGGAAAGGGGGGCAGTATTTTGTCCGACAATGACCAATAGCAGAAAAATGATAATACTATTACATTAAAGACACAGATAAAAATTAACTAATGATTTTTTGTTGACATGATGATTGTAAGATTCTGATAGAGGTATTACAGTTAATTCCTCATGCAACTATTGGCTTTTATACTGAATCAACATTGCCCCCAACCCCTCTTTTTTGCATTCATTTTTTTTTACAGAAAGTGGGTATTTTGAATATTTTCCTGTGACAAGAGAGCTAAAAGAATCAGTATGTGCCTTATACATGAATAAAGTTCACTAGCACTGTAACAAATTAGCATACTTTTCATCACCCCTTAGCCACCTAGATTTTTAGATATTTACCTTTGTAGCAGACACATGTGAAGCCCAAGTTACTCATTTGATCTCCTAATCTAGTCTAACTGAAACAGGCAGTCACCAACAAGTCAACCAGTTTCCAAGCCGAACTCTAGTAAATCTAAAGCGCTTACAAATTTAGTTTGTGAAAACTGACAAGTGCTAGGATTGCAATAAATAGGCTCATGCCTTCTACCTTAAATATTAGGGAGGTGTCAAAAAGCGAAATTATCCAGTGAGACCTCAAATGTATTTTCCTATTTTCTGTATTGGATTTTCATACTAGTTCTCATCCATTGACCGCCTTAAACTAATTTGAAATCATTGACCTTTACTTCTTACTTCGCAAGAAGAACCTTCTCATATACCAGCGGAAACGCATACCAGAAATGAAATAAACCCCATATTGTAAAGTAAAACACAAAAAATGTCCCATTTATACGAACATATAAGGTTTACTTAGGATACTTTGCTAATGACAAGTACGTGTCATTATCTTTAGACGGTTGTCAAGAACGATGGACTGATGATACTGTGTGTGTGTGTGTGTGTGTGTGTGTGTGTGTGTGTGTGTGTGTGTGTGATTAGGATTTCTAACGTAGCTTTAACAATTGCATGTATTCAGTCATATCTGCAATGAGTTTATAGTGATGTTTAGCACTGTGGCATCATGCCGCTGACATGTAGTATGATGTCCCAACCACTTACATTAATTATCCTGACACCAGGCCGACCAGTACTAACACTAACTTTGTAATGCTGAGTGCCAAGCGAGGCAGCTGCTAGTAAGTCTTTTGTATGCCTTTGGTACGACTCGGCTGGAAATCGAACCCACGACCTCCCGCTTATGCGGCGGACGCTCTACCACTCGGGTCGATACCCGAAGGTATAAAGTTTGGTGGATAATATTTACAGAACCAAGTACGGTGAAGGAAGAGAACAAAATGTAAACAAGGAAATAAGTAATTTTTGTCCGCGAAACGATTTGGAATTCTTATCGCCTTTATCAGTAGGTAATATTACAAATATATTGTCATGAAACAAATAGAAAATAGCGACAACCAAAAAAGTTTAGTAAAATTAAACAAATAATTTATTTCACTAACATACAAAGTTAAGATTTTAAAAGTAACTCACCGTATTGCTAGTTAAATCCCAAATATTTCAAAAGGATTTATCACCGGTCCTAAAGTTTTAATTAAATTCCAGTGGTGTTAAAATTAAGATCTAATGCTGATGGTGCCTGAAATGGTCTTTGACGTGGTGATGTGACAATCTTTTTTTGATGCATCAAATGTAATATAAAATATAATGTCCTTCTTTGAATTCACGATAATTCCACGTTAATGTTTCTGTCAAAGAATAACACCGTTCACTTGGTAATTCTAAAGAATAATAACATGAATAATTAATTCTAGCCCAAATGAAATGCCGAACAAAACAATAAGACTTACCCTGCTTCAAGATATTAAAGCACAAATGAACAATGTTTAGATAAACATAAATATAAAGCCTTCTACATTTCCTAGGTCACAATTAGCATTTTGTTTTTTTTGAAAAATCCTATTACTTAATGGAAACTTCCATTTTTGAAGATGATGTTACTAAAATTATAATATCTATGAATGGTTGGAAAATCAGGTAGGCTACTAATTGTATGGAGCGATTCCAACATCCCTAATAAATATGTTTACTATTAATGATAATGATCCTAATATTGGACCCACTATAATAGAGACAATATTAGCTACGAGTAGTGTGTTGACATAAACATAGACATCAATGTCTATTGTCAGGAACACATTGAACTTGACTATGGACAAGATCAAGTACAAAATAAAATTATCCATAGAATATAATGAATTAAAATATTCCAACACGGGCATGTCAGATTGTTTGTCAGGAGCTTCCCATGGGTCGGTGATTCTTCCTGGTTTTTTTTTATCTACCATATATATATATATATATATATATATATATATATATATATATATATATATATATATATATATATATATATATATATATATATATATATATACTGGCCACTGTTTATGGCCTAGCATGTGCTGATAAATGGCGTTAAATACATAATTACTACGACTAACATATTTGAAAAACTTCAAGTCTGCAGCGACCGAGCAATGAGCAGCATGCAACAGTTATCAACGCTAGCGATGGAAATCATCCCAGCTCAAGCCCTTAATGCCATATTCGGTATTGGCCTGAAGGAGGCCACAAATTGGAACCTCAGGGCAGCAGGAAAGCGAACAACACTGCTTCTCATTTGGGATAAGGAAGAAAAACTGGAATTACAGGGGGCACTCAAGTACAGGAGAAACAGTAGACAACGGCGGCGGCGGGAACCCAAACCGGTCCACAGTACCCCACCCTCACAACCAGACGTTCCTGAGGAGCCTGCCCCTACGACTCCCAAAACGGAATCAACTGTACAGGTGGATGCAATTAAGGCTCTACAGGAACAGATAGCAGTGCTATCCACACAAATTCAGGCTATTTTTACTACGGAGACGGCGGAGATGGCCACGTCACCTATTTTCGAACCTGTACCAGAACCAACACCACCAGAACCACCCCCAACAAAGAAAGGGAAGGGGAAAAAGGGGGTGATTAAATCGTCAACACCCACCCCCACTCATTTGGCGTGGCAATGAACCTGGATAAAAAATTAGAGGAAGCCACCCCAAAGGAAAAATGGGAGTCACCGGTGAAGACGGTGCGGATGCCTGAAAAAACAAAGGAAAAACTAATGGGAAAACTCTGCGACGAACTGGGACTCACGTCACTCTTGAACGACAAGAGAAAAGCTGCAAGTTTCATCTCAGCGGTTCCGGTCGTTACAGACTTCGCCACCAAGAATCCAGCAATGGCACTTCGCCCTCAAAATCCTCACCAGACACTACTACGAGGCATTGAAGACAGACCTCTACATCACCTCTTTGATGCAACAGCCTATATCCCCTCCCGCCCCGGACTTTATTTTTCATGAATATCTCGGGAGGAGAAGAGAACTGCTTCCTTCTTGGTGGAGTTGGAGGACAGGCGTGATACTTTTACTCCAGATGAGTACCAGCCCTTTTAAGGGCTACTTTCATTGCCATTATTTTTATTGAGTTCTCATTTGGCACGAGAATTCTATTTGTACAAGCTCTTTTGAGAAAACAGACTTGATCATTTTTTAACACCGCTCAAAATTTACAATCTATCCAAACTAACAGTGACAAAACTTTATATGTCGCTTAGACATATTAGAACAAACATTTGTTTGGGAATTTTTTTATGTACACTTTGTACTAGCGTTACGTGCTTAGGCTCGAAAAAGCACTAACACAGAAAGAGTGAAAACTAACAAGCTTGTAAAACTTTAACAATGAATTTATTAAGTACAATTATTTTCATAAAATAAATAAACTTACGGTTTTAGAGAATCAAATCCAACATTAATCCAACATAGAATTCACAAAAATAATCCACTAATGGAATTGCAAGAGTCCTAATAAATAAATGTTCTAATAGTTCCAGGTTCGAATCTTGACGATGTAATCCAAAATGGCTGACGATGTCACGTGATGAAGTTCTTGTTTTATAATCATCCAAATGAAATTATGAAACACATGTCCTTTTCCAGATAAATACAATAAATTCTCTTGCTCCAACGAATTTACACAATTCCCAGTACAAGGTAATTAAAATTATAACTCAAACAGAAGACACAACTTAATAATAATAAAGCCCAACATCTACTAAATTGTTCTATCCTAAACAATAATTTAAATACCTGCTTTTACGTAAACAAGTGATCACGTGATTTCATGGAAGGTCAAAGAAAGAGGCTTCCTTCACTAAGTCACGTAATAATAGAATAATCCAGAAAGATGTCTTTGGATTTTAACCAATAGTTTTAGAAACTTGTTGACACTGTCTGAATCAGGGTCAAGAATTAGGTCAACAAGCCAAGATCAAAAACATGTTTACAGATAAAGTATGGTCATAGAGATTTTTCTAGAATAATCTCCCAATTAATGAATTTTAAAGGCAAAATGACAAATTTGGATTTGACATTTAAAAATAAATCATTTAAGTCAAATATACGTAACACTAGAATATTGGTATGCTAGGAGATAGGAAAATTCTACAACTTTTTACATTTGACGCAATTGCACACGTGGCTTACACATTATTGTTTTTTTTATTTTTTGTCCATTAGTATAACCAGACTGAATTTGGAATAAGTACGGCTAGGGCGTTCCGGGACGATGTGAGAAAACTATTTTTCTCTCGTCACCATTTGGTGCCATTGCACCCTTAGTACAGTACTTCTGATTGGTTGATAAGGTTGAGAGTGTGTTGGGTCTATTTCCACTCACCCAGGGTCTTACATTTATATCATTTGCCACTTTTTAGTGCTATGACATGACGACCAAATTTAACAAACGCACTTTGTGCGTTAAATGCCCGTAGGGATGTAGCACCATTCCTTTCCCCACGGGAAACCAACCATCATATTAAACTAATGGTTTAAACCAGTGAACAAATGACCTTAATGGCCGTTTTCACTATAACTGAAATCCGTCATCATCATTTGAAAAACAAAATAGGTAACTTTCACCGACAGTAGCTTCATACATTCGGTTCATAAGACGACATATAGATAGCATCCTCCATCTTAAAGAAAATAAAGAAATCCTGTATTTTTTTTATCATGGTGCATCAGAACCATTGGTCAGATTTACTGCTTCGTGTACTTCCTGCTTCGTGTACTTCCTGCTTGCAACTCCGCTACAAGGAGTGCAAAGTTACCAGCAAAACCAGAGTAATGTCAATTGTAGCAAAACGATTTTGCTCATGGACATCCGCATCGTCGTGGATGGAAACTTTTCTCATTTTCTTTTCAATCAGGACACGATGTTCATTTAAATAGTCAAAGAAATGAAATTTTAGTCACTTTCTTTTATTCAACTTTTTCGCACACATTTTTACACAATAGGTAAATGAAGAAATCTAAGAGCAGTGTAAAAAAAAATATACATTGAAGAAAAACGTACACCAAAAGATATAGGGATCAAAACTGACTAAGGGGTACGTCTACTAGCAACTTGAAAAGTAGTTAATGCAATGAAACAAAGAAACGAGTTTATGTTCTTTAATACAACAAATAAGTTTTGATTTATAGTTTTTCACGTCTAAGTTTTCACTACAAAGAAAAGTAATGTTTTCTGATTTTCATTTGTCGTTTGCCAGACATCATTAAATTCGAATAAACGGGAGAGAGAAAGTAATATAATGAGTTATACAATCACTGGAGTTCATTTTTAATATGGGCCACAATCATTTTAATTCCTGATTTGGAAGGAATGCGTTTTTTTAAAAAATGGGTAACACCCCCACCCTCCATTTTAAGGATTACAATAATATACTTGTATATTTTTAGGTCATATACAGTTAATAGAATTTTGACATGTTTACACTTATAATTTTAAGTTATATACAGTTAATGGAATTTTGACATGTTTATACTTATATTTTTAATTTATATACAGTTAATAGAATTTTGACATGTTTACACTTATATTTGTAAGTTATATACAGTTGATAGAATATTGACATGTTTACACTTATATTTTTAAGTTATATACAGTTAACTGAATTTTGACATGTTTACGCTTATATTTGTAACTTGTAAGTTATATACAATTAATAGAATTTTGACAGGCTTACACATATATTTTTAATTTATATACAGTTAATAGAATTTTTACATGTTTACACTTATATTTTTAAGTTATATACAGTTAATAGAATTTTGTCATGTTTACACTTATATTTTTAAGTTATATACAATTAATAGAATTTTGACATGTTTACACTTATATTTTTAATTTAGATACAATTAATAGAATTTTGACATATTTACACTTATATTTTTATAGTTTCCATTCATTTGGAAGAGCATATTTTTATTAAATTGTTTTATGGCATTCTTCAATGTTTGCATCTTTTTGGAATATGATTGTCCTACAAATATTTTGTGTGGAATTATTCATTTTTTAAAAAATATATTTTCATGACATTGCATTTCATTGCAAGTGAAGGATATAAGCTTTTTTTACTTTTTGAGTACACTCATCAAAACCAAAATACTACTTTCACGCATTTGACTTTTTTTGGTTTTTTAGGAGTAAGGTATTGAAGGGTAAAAACAATCACTAGGAGAAAATTTATTTATTTCCATATTTAAACCTTTTTATTTTTCTTCTCATTCTTAGAATTTAAAAGCGTCTCAGTGCTGTTGATCATTTAGTATACTTTATTGTAATCAATGAAAATCAACAATGCCTAAATATAATAAGCCCCAAACAAAATAGCGGTATTCAAACATTAGCTTGTTATAAATATGTTTCAACATGTATCATACACATTGTCACCAACTGCTATTATGTGACACCATGTTACACTCAATGACAAGTGTTACATTTACACTCAATGACAAGTGTTACATTATGTTATACGGCAATCAAATTGTTTAATCCAGGTTACACTTAATGACAATCGGTACATTATGTTACACTCAATGACAAGCGGTACATTATATGTTACCCTCAATGACAAGCGTTACATTCTATACTACACTCAATGACAAGCGGTACATTCTATACTACACTCAATGACAAGTGATACGTTCTGTTATACGGCAATCGAATTGTTTAATCCATGTTACACTCAATGATAAGCGGTACATTACGTTATATCAAATTGTTTAATTCATGTTACACTCAATGACAAGCGGTACATTCGATGTTACACTCAATGACAAGCGGTACATTCTATGTTACACTCAATGACAAGTGGTACATTCTGTTTTACGGCAATCAAATTGTTTAATTAGCAATTTCAACTGTCATCATGATCATATCAGAAAACCATTCAGAAATTAAGCATTGTTTAGTGTTAATTGCATTGTTTTGTGTTAATTGCGTTGTTTAGTGTGAATTGCATTTTTTAGTGTTAATTGCATTGTTTAGTGTTAATTGCATTGTTTTGTGCTAATTGCATTGTTTTGTGTTAATTGCGTTGTTTAGTGTGATTGCATTGTTTAGTGTGAATTGCATTGTTTAGTGTGAATTGCATTGTTTAGTGTGAATTGCATAGTTTTGTGTTAATTGCATTGTTTAGTGTGAATTGCATTGTTTAGTGTTAATCGCATTGTTTACTGTTAATTGCGTTGTTTAGTGTTAATTGCAATGTTTAGTGTTAATTGCATTGTTTAGTGTTAATTGCATTGTTTTGTGTTTATTGCATTGTTTAGTGTGAATTACATTGTTTAGTGTTAATTGCATTGTTTAGTGTGAATTGCATTGTTTAGTGTGAATTGCATTGTTTTGTGTTAATTGCATTGTTTAGTGTTAATTGCATTGTTTAGTGTTAATTGCATTGTGTAGTGTGAATTGCATTGTTTAGTGTGAATTGCATTGTTTTGTGTTAATTGCATTGTTTAGTGTGAATTGCATTGTTTAGTGTTAAGCGCATTGTTTACTGTTAATTGCATTGTTTAGTGTTAATTGCATTGTTTAGTGTTAATTGCATTGTTTAGTGTTAATTGCATTGTTTTGTGTTTATTGCATTGTTTAGTGTGAATTATATTGTTTAGTGTTAATTGCATTGTTTACTGTTAATTACATTGTTAGTGTTAATTGCATTGTTTACTGTTAAATACATTGTTTAGTGTTAATTGCATTGTTTAGTGTGAATTGCATTGTTTACTGTTAATTGCATTTTTTTAGTGTTAATTGCGTTGTTTAGTGTGAATTGCATTGTTTAGTGTGAATTGCATTGTTTACTGTTAATTACATTGTTTTGTGTTAATTGCATTGTTTACTGTTAATTACATTGTTTTGTGTTAATTGCATTGTTTACTGTTAATTACATTGTTTTGTGTTAATTGCATTGTTTACTGTTAATTGCATTGTTTTGTGTTAATTGCATTGTTTAGTGTTAATTGCAAACCAAAACGGAGCTAAAATTAATAATAGGTAAGAAGCGTCGGTAACCGAAATAAACAAATAAACCGCAACCTGGTCATCACAGATATTCGCGTCTGAATATAAAAATTATTAATAATGGAAACCTACATGCTAACAACTAGTCTAAACATTGTTCAAATATGTTGCTTTTTAACTCTACCATCGGACGTCTGTGTGACAATTTTGTCAAGTTGCAACAGTCCAATCAATCTTAGCAATGTTCGCTATCTCAACCGGCGGAAGGAAATGATTTCGAAAATAAAATGTCTTTATTTTCGTAAGAAAACAATTATTATTTTGACAAATTAAAGAAGTTTCAGCTTGGTATTTGCAATCCAACCCAAAATCACAAGGGTAATAAACACGTAGCTATTGTGACCACGTGCCTCTAATGTCCTCTGAGAACCCCTGATGTCCCTTGAGTATCACTGGTGTCCCCTGAGGTCCATAACTGTATGTGTTGCGTACATTTTCACATAATGTCAGTGATAAATTACATCGGTAGCAGACGTTAGTGACAGGACAAATATTAATTAAAGTAGACATTTCAAGAGGTGCTTTTAATGTTGCCCTCGTCGAGAGAAAGAAATGTAAAAGCAATAAATTTATCACGAAACAAATGAATGTACGGTGTTGACAGTTATTGAATATTTCACCCAAGGGTACAAAGAAAGTTTAGCACACAAAATTACATGCGAGATCTTTGAGATTTTCGAATGAAATGTACACAGTATGGCTAACTATTTTGAAGAATATTCATAAAACGATGCAGACGTTTTGATCGCACACTGGGAAATCTTTAGAGAAACGGTTGTTTAAAAACATTTTTTATTTTAAAAAAACAAGTTTTAATATTAAAAAAATACAGTGGAAGATGAGGTGTATTTTACTATTTTGGATATACCGCATTAGTTTCATAAAAACGTTTATACATACTCATGAGCGTTCCTAGACACATCAGAGTACTCCGATTATAAAAATCTCTGGTAAACTAATCAAATGTAAGATGTTTCAAATAAAAAGCTAATTGTACCTGAATGTAATTGGCTTGTATAATTGCTCCTTAATT
>JARLTB010000240.1:0-47500 GCA_030141615.1 Unio pictorum | reverse complement strand
ACACTGACAAGCTCATGGAGAACATATTATATAACACATCTACCTGGCATTGATTTTAATATCCATAACGTTTTCACAACAGTTACAACATATCAAATGCACATTGCAAGTATATACATTTATCTTACCCATAATGCAAGAAACCTGTAAGATCTGTTTGCAAAGTGATTCGTCTTATGAACTAATACAATGTCTGACGGCACATGTAGTAAGTACTGCGTAATCAGGTTGTCGATGACACATAAAACTGTTACACTGCTGTTATTAAAAACGAGCCTATAAATGTACTTTTGGAATAATAGTAACTACTTGGCGTTAATGCTCAAGCAATTTATGAATGTAAATATTAAGCCTACATGCCTTGGCTCGCAGAAGATGCTTCCCCACATCTGTCCTTGGATGTTGTAAGGGAAATCTAAAGCACTGAATGCGTTTCAAGTATGTATCGCACGTATTCGTCACTGATAGATAATATCGAGCATTTTCACCAATCATCACTTAAGAAAAATTGGGTATAAAATTTAATCTAAATTAATGTATGTCCAATGTGAAACAATAAAGTACAAAGAAAGCTATGAGTTGCCAGGTTACAGTTTATAATTTCAAAATCTTTACAAAGCAGGGTAACAAACCATGCAATTATCGATAAACCTTACCTGTATATATTTAATAATAATTAACAAGTAATACACATGCATTACAAGGGTATCGTTTATCCAAGTAACTACTATCAGTAAAATCATACAAAACAATCCAATTGAAGCTGTTATTACTGTAGTCAGTGACATGGCACAGATTACAAATCTACTTACCATATTTGTTCTTCTGAATAGTCGGCATAGTGACTACTATGTTTCGATAGGCACGATCCTTTTCTATCCAGATGCATGAGCTGGCCATATTTCTTTAATTTGTTATGTATTTCAACATTATGTGTTTTTATATACTTATTCATGTGTACGAGATCTTAGTATGTGATTCTGGTCATTGGCGCCTACTGAAAATCTGTTGCAAGAACTGTAGATACCGCCTATGATATTACTGTTGTTCTTTTTTGCGATGTATTACGCCTTTTTTCATCACATGTTTATTTGGGGGAATAAAAAATACCCAAAATGACAAAATGTCGAGAGAAAATAAAACATGCGGCAACAAGAAGTTACTAGCAAATCGTGTCATACTCCCTCTGGCAAGCGGAGAGTGGTGCGATTGAGATACCAATGATCTGTAAAGCCTATCGCATTAGACCCTTGGCCACCAAGAACGACAGTCTATGACGCTCCATATCATTACATTATCTTATGAATCCAAAGCGACTTTAACATATTTAATCTTTCACACTAAAGTGCGTTGTCAAATTCTTTCTGTTAAATGGTTCAAAACATTTTGCTTTTGTAAGGTTGCCATACATATTATGGAGAGATTGCCATTGTACCATTCCTAGTATCATGTGTACGTTATTTGTACTTCCCCCGCACATATCCATCCCTCGTCTAGACTAAAGAGTTTATTAAAGAATCGTTTCGTCTGGAGTTTTCGTAACATGTTAACGACTGGAATTTATCTGTATACAGTTACTCTTGGTTGGAATTATGCATTGTGCAGCTTGTCAATGTTGTTAATTTGTTTTGCCAACAATGGTCATTCTCTACCCCATGCGTAACGACGCCTGGCCTTAAACTATGTTACGGAAAGGAAGCGAACCCAATATAGTAAATACAATTCAACATTATATTTAGTTGCTTCGTTTCATGGTTATCATTTAGGACATACAGTATTGTAAATTAAATCATAAATTATCCAAAATGCCCTAGCACAAGTCGAAAGGTATAGAACGTTTCAAATTTATTACATTATTCTTGAAAGTCCTTCATGTGCTACGAATATACAACCAGAATGACTTTGAATAAGTTCTCAATAATCAAAATGTTGCATCATAGTCCAGAATGTCAATGAGAACATTATGATGAAAATGAATAATTGAGTTAAATAATTTATCTTAAGTTTAAAATACTATAACCTGTATAGATTCCCTAATATTGATTTGAAACGGAAATGAACAATTTGTTTTTCAAATTCCAAATACATGAAAACACCCCATAACCAAGAACGATATTGATTGTTCTGGAAAACAAAAATTTTAGATGTAAAATTCCGCTGCCGCTTCCACTCCAATTCGGGTGAACATCTTGTTTATTACTTAGAATATGACAATCGTTAGATAGGCAAAACGAATTTCACAACTTTTAATCACGAGCATGACAAGCCTCAAGCATAAATTATACAAAATATACGTGACACTTTTCACTACGGATCTTACCTAAATGTTCATCTACATTCGTCAACACACGACGATTTTACAATTATCATGCATTTTCTCTGTCTCATTTTATCGAAAACAGTTTGAAATGTTATACAATACAATTAAGTAATGAACTATTTATTATGAATTCATGTCAATGACAACCCCTGCATGCTTAATTGCCAATTAATTTCTTTTTTTCGACTTTGTTTACACCATCGTGACTCATTTACAGCACATAGTGGCCAAATACTAGTGACATATCATTTATACTGCCGTACGTTTTATTATTACTAGCCTTATTTATTTGTCTTTCATTTACTAGTTAAAATGTATGTATCAATTAGTTAATTCCTTTGTACTGTGCACATCGTTGCATTTTCAGAATGCAAATATCCAAAATACGGCAAGGACTGTACAGAAACCTGTCAGTGTGGTAAACATGGCCTAGACTGCAATCGTATCAAGGGTTGTATATGTGATTACGGCTGGAGAGGTACAAACTGCGACAAGGATATCGATGAATGTTTTGAAAATCCCGACCGTTGTGGCAACTCGTACGAAGTTTGTGAAAATTTTCCGGGGTCGTTCACTTGCCAATGCAAGGCCGGCTTTGGAAGGAGTGATGACGGATTATGTCAAGGTTGGTTTTAGATTGATAAATGACATAGAGAAAGGCAAAACATTGTAAACTAAGGATCCTCTATACATGTTCACCCGTTGAAATATGAGTTTAGCAAATGATAGTATAATTATAGTAGTAGCTAGGAAATTGTTGCGTGTCATTTCTGCTGCAGTTCTTGATGCTGGTGTGACCGTAAAATGTTTTCAAATCGTGGCGTGTTGGTGTAATATAAACTGCCATAACACATCACTTCATTATAATATCAACAACCTTTCAATAAGCGACTTCCCGATATCATATTGAACCATTTGATAATAAGTAGAACTATCTTGCAAGTAATTGGATTAGACTTTTGTTCTATAGTTTAAACTTTGGTTCATTTGAGATCAAGTTTCTATATTTTAAACTCCAGACCAACTTGAAACATCAAGATTCACACGTAGTCACTTTATTTTACAATATTCATTTTAATCAAACAGAGCATCATGGATCTACAACACACAATATATCTACACATTTAATTGATCAAAAGAGAAACACAGCTAGTTTATATTTCGTTAAAACCTCTATATTTGTAAAGATATGATTTACAGATGACGGACCATCCTGAGGGATTATACGTTTTGTAATGTTAGAGATATATATAATGTTATACATTACAGATATCGACGAGTGTTCCAATCCAGAGTTGAATAAATGTTCACAACTTTGTATCAACAATCCAGGTGGTTTCACGTGCAACTGTCAGCGAGGATATATAATACATCCCAACAATTCGTACGAATGCATAGGTAAGATTTGTTTTGGTCCGTTATGTTTACAGACTCAGTAAGACGCTTTACATGTATCATTCAGGTCATACGAACCTGCCTAAAATATTATAACAACTATATAGGCCAGGAAAATTCCACAAAAGGTGTAATGTACGTATATTACTGATGTCTTTGAAGAAGGGAAATAAAGCCAGCAATTCTCAATACTTATAACATGCAATTGTTGCTGTATGATTACTTCTGATATCTCTCCTGTACTATAGAGGTAGGTCTTATTGCTTAAAACGTTTTAAGTCTAGTGCAATACCACATTCAATTTTGAGGACATGAACTTAACGTTTTGAGAACAGAATTTTACTTGAGATTACTTTTTTGCTTACATATAATAAATATAACTTTTATACGATTTCTCTATACTTCAATACAGTCATCCATCACTTTCAGCTAACATGTCCTTTAAGCGATTGTTTTAGGTATTTTAAGAGTGTTTGAAAAAAGGACATCTTGAAAGTATAGATATATTTGTTTCTGAAATGCCTTAATATTTTTTCGTTAATGAACACGAAATAATGTTGTCAATATGTATGTAGCATTAAGTTTGATTTGACTAACATTCAGCAATCTTTCTTTTGATACGTACATCTTTGTTTGATATCCAAGAAGGCCATGTCAGGCTTCCAGAAGGAACAGATTAGCAAGTATAAAAACGATATATTAGCTACATATGTGATTTCATTTCATATGAGATTGTCATTAGACAACTGGAATGAATTTGCTGAAAACAGTATTAGGACTTTATATGTTGTGTTGGACTTTCATTTCGTATTATACTGTACTGCATATTGACACAATACATTTGATAATATCAAAAATATTGTGGTACGATTCCACCGTAATAGGAAACAGGATATAAGATGATAAAATGCAATAACATACAATTTAATGTATAATATGACAGTTGATTTTTAAATATTCCGTCTTCGAAACAGATGTGAATGAATGTGAAATAGGCACGTCAGGATGTGAACAGATATGTGAAAATGTTCCTGGTCAATTTAATTGTTACTGTCATTACGGATACAGGCTACACTCGGACAGAAGGACATGCGTCAAAGGTGAATCTGTACAGAAGCTCAAACTCACTCTCCCGCACTCCTTTCTCTCTATCTCATCTGTGTAAAGTATGACAGATATATAGCATTTCTTGTAACATATTCATTAAATTATGTTACAGTAAGGAGTATTTAATGATATAAGATGCAATAATGATATAGTCAGCACGGGTAACTGATCATTATACATTTCATCTTGCATCACGATTGTTACTAATATAAAGATCAGTTCAAAACACATTACAAAACACACAATCACACCATCTACATTCTGTGGCCAATACACGATGACTCCATGTCTTGTCCAAAATAATAGTTTCTGTATGCTTAATGTCAATAGTTCTGATAATTAAGGATGAAAATAGGTACAGATGAATGTAACGTAAAATTGAATAGGTCTGAGATTTAACTGCTTTTGTCAAACCGCCAAGAAACGTTATACAAACAGAAAAGATCTTAGAATAGGTAACTTGTCTAAGACAGTTCAGTAGTATACTGTGAGCTTAGAATTAATGGTAGCAATACGGCATGCAAATGTATACCTTCTCTACGTTTTCGAGTTTGTAATTATTATTTGTTTACGTCTTCTGCTTTGAAAAAAGATTTATCTTAGATTTCGTAAGAGGTACTGACTTATTTTCTTGTAACGTTCTGCAGAATTTAATTTTTATTTTTTTTTAGTATTATTATTGTTATTGTTATTATATATTGGTATTGTTATTGTATACGTAATAATCCTAATTTCACAATCCCATGAAAAGGGCAGTAGAACAAAATTATGTGACCACGTCTGACGCAAAAGACCAAAGTTTTAGTTTTATATCTTTGACGATATTTGAACTCTCAGCGGCAAATGGAACTCCTGAAAATAATACATTATGTTGGTCACATTCTACAAAACACCAGTGTCACTACACTCCAGCGTCATAATCATAAACACGGGTCAAAATGACCTAACATATCTAGATTCTAGCTAACCATCTCTAAGTCATTTTGTAATGGTAACTGTGTTGTGTTCCTCGACCGTACGCACGCGCATACGGACTATCTGGACACACGGACGTAATTGAAGTCAGATAGTTTGTAATGTGAAATATCCCTTATCCAGTAGTACCTGGTCAGAGACAGTGATAAGCAACAAATGGGTTTAGGTTAAAGCCATCTATTGATTATAACTTACCCATACGTTGGATGCACAAAAATGAGTTATTGTTCCTGTGGTTTTTGCAATTAACCCATCAGTGATCTTCATATAAAATTATGTTAACGACGCCTACATACATGTAATGATGTTACTTGAAACTATGAATATATTAACGTAATAAGATTGAGTATTATATTTTAGATTTTGGTATTACAGAAACACATTTGAAATTAAATGAAATCCACAAAAAAAATGACGTGGCCGTTTGCAAAAGGAGAATATGGAGTGGAATTGTAACGTCGATCCTTAATACATGATTACCTAAAAGTTGGCATATTCAGGACAGAATATACTTTTCCCTACATCACACTAATGCATTTATCTTCTTTTATAACAGAGCGAAATATATGTGCATTGTTGGGGAATGTTACATGCAGCCACATCTGCTTAGTAGAAAATAAAGAGCTAAAATGTGAATGCGAGAGTGGATATACTTTAAATGCAGATAACCGAACATGCAAAGGTACATACATTACATATTTGTAAAATATATGTTTGCCTTAAAAGGTTAATATATATATATATATATATATATATATATATATATATATATATATATATATATATATATATATATATATATATATATATATATATATGTCGGTACGGACGATTGCATTACACACTACACGACCGCCAAGTATATTCTGAGACAAGACGTATCAAGATTGAATGCATATTGTATGATAGACTCACATCCAGCGGTTGCAACACCATTTAAATATATTTTATGTCAGGTATGTTGTCTTAAACAAAGTATCATAAAAGAGCGAAAAACAGGTTTTGTTAAATTCAACACAACATTTAAATGAACTACAGTTACTTTATCTCTGAAGAATATAATGTGAACAATTAAATGAACTAATATTGTGAATTATATCGCAAATAATCCACAAGTCTTAGCTTAATTCCAGCGCTTTTCTAAATAAATTTGATTCCGTTGATGTGCCTTTAGTCTCGATTTGTTGAATGTGCCAATAGTCTCGAATGTTATGATATATTTCAATTCTTTTGATGTATCACAATAACATAATCCAACAATCCTATCATCATTCACTTCTATTTCAAAAAAGTGTTTTAGGCCATGAATATGATCTGAGCACTCAGTAATTTCAATAACAATAATTTGATTAAATAAATCAATCGAAATTAAAAGCTGAAAACAACAGTTAGACTAATTTGTATTCAGATATTAAGGAAGAATATAGCAATTGATTTGTTTTGTTTAAAGAATAAGCAACATTATAGATAAAGCTTAAAAAGATATATATATCTTTTGACGACCTGAATATGTACTCTTTACTCATAAAGAAACATTAAATATGCATTATGTTGTCTACAATTTGAATGTCATTGTAAGGCACTACGTTAACTTACTGAGAATAATTAAATACAAAATACACACAGCCACTGAGAACAGCGACAAACAATATAGAAGATACATTCGGTTTTGTTATAATGTAGATTAAATGCATTATATATATATAAATATATATATATATATATATATATATATATATATATATATATATACAAACTATATATATATATATATGTGTATATATATATATATATATATATATATATATATATATATATATATATATATATATAGTTTGTTATTTAACTTTGTTCTTTATTTAATTAACCAAGACATAAACGAATGCTTGCCGAGTATTAACAAATGCAGTCAGCCACACAATTGTGTGAATCTGAATGGCAGTTTCTCCTGCCTTTGCGATGAGGGATACTGGCTTGACAACGATGGAATCACGTGTCGAGGTAAAGTAATACCTGATGTTTTTCGAGTCATAATGGGTGTGCATTGTAAATCTGACTGATATAATCAACAATTGTTTGAAGGCTAGTTTATTTACTAATATGTTACCCCCTGTAGTGGAATGTACACGAACTGGTAAAAAGTAATGCACAATTTAAGGCATATAAAATTAATTTATACGAAGCATAACTATATATATATATATATATATATATATAGAGAGAGAGAGAGAGAGAGAGAGAGAGAGAGAGAGAGAGAGAGAGAGAGAGAAAGAGAGATGCTTTAGGATTTAAGGATGCTAAATGCTTATCAACTTAAATTTACCATATCATTTTTTAACAAAACATGATTTGTAGTAAACTAATGAGGAACATCTTCTGTTTATGAATATTAGTATGAAGACCAAAAATTTACGTCTTTATGAACCAATGTTTACAATTCATTTCAGGTATAATTTCAAGAAAACACAGTCTGAGTTTTTACATAAATGTATTGTTTTTTAGCAATGAAATATTTCCGCACTACCTTAATTTCTTTTTTTATTTTATTTCTTCTTATTTTTCTGATGTATCTGGCCGCCATCAACATATGTTGGAACGTCTTTATGCACAAGAGAGTCAAACATTTTCAAACACGGAATGTTTTCAAGTTTAAACCACTAATAAAAAGTTGTCAAGTGTCACAGCTTTTCTCCTGTTTGAACAACGAGTATAACTGGAAACATGTTATAGCCAGAACGTGATCTCTTCTGTGAAATCATGAAGAATAATGTGAGCTAATTTGGGTGCTTATCATATTAAGTCGCCATTATTTTCTTGTTTTCTCCTCAGAATGTGACGGGTTTCACTTCGGCAAAAACTGCGTGAACGAATGTAACTGTGGAATAGGTATGGATAAATGCGATAAAAGGGAAGGATGCATATGTAAATCCGGTTGGAAAGGATCCCAATGTGACATCGATATCAACGAATGCAAAGACACCAATATCCCATGTTCGGGAAACAAAAATGTATGCATTAATACCCCGGGTTCACACATATGCTTATGCGAGGAAGGGTATATACGTGACAACATCAGTGTTCATTGCATGGGTATGTTGTACTCACCACATCAATGTTGGTATTTGTCTTAAAAATACGAATAAATTGACATTGGTTGATACAATCATTAGTTACGTAAAAAGGCTCGTGAAAGATTCAGTCCGACCACTATGACTTTTTAAATAAACCTGATAATTTTCCAGAATCCAGAAAACCTTGTTGGTAATTGTCACATATATAATTGAAATGACATATAGTTACTACTTCAATTGTAAGGTACATTTAATGTTTGTACCTAAAAACATTTGTGTAAAGGCAGTTATTCCTTAAAAGGTAGTTATTTATTGAATGCATCAGAACTTCAAATTTGCTGCAGGAAATCAATATTTTCAGTTAATAAAACAAAGGGCATGAATAACATAATCTGAACCATGTGCTTAAGTCTTGTAGCAAGCAGTTAAATGAAAACTAAAGATTTATATTTCTGAAAGTAATTTATATTATATAGATAACTATCTACACCTTGGTAATTATTATGTAAAATATAAAGATTCATGATGCAAAATAAATACATTAGTTCAGCGGACGCTGATCAGTATATTTATCTGATATTACATAATACAATGCTGCTGGTAAAAGAGTAAGAAAATTAACATTGGCTTCATGTCTTGTTGTATGTAGATGGTTTACGCTTCGTATTTCATCTTTGTTTATCCTTTTACTATTTCGATGTTTAAATGTACGTCTGGATGTTTCCGTTTCTGCACAAGAAGATAAGCTCTCAATGAAACATTTACAATGTATTTACCAGATCTGGATCCCTGTTTTAAATTAGAAATTTAGCGAACATTCGTGTGCATGCTGGTAGCAAGATTGTTAGAGAGCAGCAAGTCAAAATATGATTCAAACTCGTTTGTACATAATTTAAACCGGAGCAAGAATTCGACTGTAGGCTAAATGAAAAAATGTCATGATAACTAATTTGAATTACAAAAATACTGTTACATATACGAATGTTCGATTACAAAATAACTACAAGATAAATGAAAGAATAAATAGTTTCAATATTAATATGGCTTTATCATTCAGAATGCATTAGAAAGTGTATCATCCTATAGCAAACCAAGATCTATATTATGTGTTGACTCAATCTAGTTTTGATAATTGGTTATATATATATATATATATATATATATATATATATATATATATATATATATATATATATATATATATATATATATATATATATATATATACGTGTGTGTGTTTCTTGACAGAAAAAGAGCAACCCATTAGCAACTGATCAGATTCTATACTTTTGTTTCTGTAGTGAAACACGATAACATTTTAAACGAAAAGCAATTTTGAATAGCGACATCATATGTAAAAGGATTATCCATTTTTAACTCCAAAGACTTCAGTTTAAGTTAAATGTGGTCAGCTGGATTTGATGGAATCATATTTAAATTTGCAATAGAATGAATATAGAAATATAATTACCTGTATTGTTACTTTTCTCAGATCAGCAACATATTATTATTATTATTATTATTATTATTATTATTATTATTATTATTGGTAGTAGTAGTAGTAGTAGTAGTAGTAGTAGTAGTAGTAGTAGTAGCCGTATTGGTAGTATTAGGAAGTATATTATGTTTCTACCAGAATGTAACAAGTCATTAGCAATGTATCGCATGAAAAGTTGTTAATAGCTGTTCGTTAACAAATGTGGCTGACACCTGTAAGTGCTCATAATATTAATATAGTTTCACCATTGTTTGCATGATTGATTGAGATCAATGATACACTGTGCAACTTACAACAGCGTCACTCTCCTGTACTAATGATAAATCAATATAAATAATTTAATTCAGATTTCCGTCTAATCCCCATAAAACTTTATACTCTAAAATATAATTTAACAAATATTCGAGTGATTAAATTTATTAAACAATTTTAATGGTTGAAATTAATAACAAATTTTGACACTCGCATTAAAGAAGACAATATACAGTTCGATATTGATTTTTAAAACAAGACTGCTGTTAAAACCGTCCGATCCCATTTATTCGTTGAAAAATAGAAGAAATAAGGAAGTAGAAGAAAGTAACGCGTCATTAAATATCTGTATTTGTTTTTATAGAGACCTTAAAAGAATTAAAATTTGGAATGATTACGGAGGATTATATCTTATATTGCAATAATGCAAATATAATTGAAAATATTCACCCGTCCATTGATACAAAATGAACAACAATAAGCATTTATTGTCTCTGTACCTCATTCTACACATCGTAAGAGCAAGGTAGCAAGATGATTTAGTGTAGTCTACATATTTAAGGGGTAGGGTCCATATCACTTCAGATAAAACTAATCAGTAAAGTGTTTAAGCTATGGAAGTAACTGTACTCCCTGGCTAGTGGTTGTGATTAATCAATGATTTAGGAATTTGTGTACGACACAATCTAGTTAAAAATTGATTAGAACTATAGTGTTCTAGGGTAGCACTTTTTTGTTTTAACGCATTCTCTTTCTAAATCCTTTCAAGCCCATCTGAAAAATTAAACACTTTTTTCACCATGATATAATTTGTAGTCAACTATGTAAATACCTTTGGATTTATGGTGAAGTGCTTTCCATAAAAGGATGTTATGTGATTTCATCTTACTACGACGTTGATTATATTAAGAAACGGTTCCAAGTTTGCTTATAGTTACTGAAATGTGACACGATACAATTAACTGCTAACTCTCTCCTGGGCCTTAGGTGGCCGAGTTGTCTAAAGCGCTCTTCTTGACCGCCAGTGCCATATCCCGTGAGTAAGTGGTTCTTCCCGCGGGTTCCACGTCTTCTTCCTCTTCTAGTTATAGTTGTCATTCACAGCATATGATGTACTAAAAAATGGTGTTAGATCCAAGGAACACCGAACGATATCTCTCTCTCTCTCACTCTCTCTCTCTCTCTATCTCTCTCTCTCTCTCTATCTCTCTCTCTTTTACTACACACACACACACACATGCTTATGCAAATAATTGACTAACATTGGTTTTCACTTCAGATTTAAATGAATGCAATGATCCAACACTGAATGACTGTGACCAAATATGCATCAATACGGATGGATCTTACATGTGTTCCTGCAACAAGGGATTTGCTTTGCAAGGAGGACGTTGCATAGGTACAGCATTTGTGTTTATTTGCAATAGCTGCATTTTCTAATTTGTTCCATAAGTGATATACATTGCAAATAAATTAGTTTTGACTTATTACAGAAATGTTATTTCTGGGCAAACGGTCACACACACACACACACACACACACATACATACATGCATACATATATATATATATATATATATATATATATATATATATATATATATATATATATATCAGCTTGAGTGCTTAGATCTAATACTCCCTGATGGTATTAATACCTCTCACATCCTGGGAATTCCAATCATTTTTCAAAATTCCCATTGTAAAGCTTCTGCTGAAGAAAATGACAGTCGACCAAAACAATTCCAAGAACTAGCGACTAGTTTCTAATCTACATTTCATATAAAAATTCTTTGCAAAAGTTGTTATATCCCAAATTGTATCTCAAATGAATTCAAACAGTCTTTTTAGCAAGGTACATTCTGCATATCTCCCTTGCCACAGTACTGAAACTACTCTTATGAAAGAAGTTAATGGCCATCGCTCTGCGTTTGATAGCGGATACATTGCTGTCCTCACCCTCATTGATATGTCTGCATCATGTTATACAATATATCATGATATATTAATTTACCGTCTCCAACATGTATTTCATCTTTCACAAAATAGCCTAACTGTGGTTCAAGTCCTACTTAGTCAACAGGACACAAATTGAATCTGCAAATGGAATACACTCCAGCCCAGTTGATCTATGTTGTGGTGTTCTACTATGGCCTTTTCTTGTTCTTGGTCCTATTATGTTCAATCTATGCACCCAGCCGCTACCATGTGTCATAGTTCATCATCCATTGTCTCACCACTGGATCGCTGATGACACCCAAATATACAAAATCTAGTCAACCAACAGCAGTTGATGCTACTATCGACGGCGTTTAGAGGTGCATATCTGATTTGAAATCATGGATGACATGTACCAAGCTGCTGATGAATGATGATAAAACTAAAGGCATTTTTATCACAACACAAAGGCATTCTCATTCACATCCATTACTGTCTATCAATTCGCTCCAGATTTAAACAAAACACATGTGTTCTATGTGCTACGTTTCATTGACTGTCGCCAGTACAACATACTTATCCGACCTCACCAATGCATGCACAGCGGCAAAATACTTGCGCTCCTCTTCTGACAATCGTATACTCATTATTCCCACTACGAAAACGACGTCATAATCGAGAACGTTTTTGTGCATGTCACGGCCCGTCATCGTGGAACGAATTGCCCACTGATCATAGACACAAAGGCACAGTGATGTCATTCAAGAGTGCTCTTAAAGCACACAAAATTCGACTGCAAGAAAAAACTGAAAGACCTAATAATATGTCATACCTTAAAACGTTTTCAGCATATTTTATATCTTCTAATTTCATGGTGTTTGCTTTTTGTAATCATATCATTATATATGCTGTTAGGCGTTCTCTAATGTTGTAAAACGCATATATATATATATATATATATATATATATATATATATATATATATATATATATATATATATGCAGACTATAATTTAGAATTGTGTATATGAGTTTATTTATGTAATAGAAATGCTTATATACAGTTCAAACTGTATATAAATAGAGATACTAATTAGAAGCGGCTGACCAATTATGAGTTTGTTTAAAAGAAGTTATAATTAATAGCAGATCAATTAAAAATTAATTTGATTTTGAAAACAAGTCACTATTTGTTATATCAATATTGCAGTGAATTTATTCAGTGATATAGAAATTAAATGTTGGGGGGCCTTTTCCTTCATTTTCCAGTGGTCCCGCACAGGCCTAAAACTGCCGCTAGACCTATTGATGTTTGAACAATATTTGCTGCGCATGTATGCACAGATTAATTAATCAGCTTTGGTAATGGTCATTTATGTCAGATTTCCAATATTTTCCCTCACATAAATGCGAAGATAAATAAAAGTGATTATGAGTAACAACTTTCGTGCAATGAATCTTGTACGCATTCCGTCAGTCAATTTCTCAATTGAACATTGGTGAATGTCTTGCATACGTGCGTTAACTTGTAAACGCCCTTGATTTTACTTTCCTA
This sequence comes from Unio pictorum, assembly GCA_030141615.1. Lineage (NCBI taxonomy): Eukaryota > Metazoa > Mollusca > Bivalvia > Unionida > Unionidae > Unio > Unio pictorum. Next base: position 33,389 of record JARLTB010000240.1, on the reverse strand, counting down.
GTTATATATACACAAGCAAGCGATAATTTAATAAAAAGAGCAAATAGTGTATTAAAAAGCATATAAATAAAGATATTTTATTTGTTTATCCATTATTTGTAAAAGTAATCAGCTTTTCGATAATAATTAAACTAATTTGTTACTTTATTAGTATGTGATTAGTCCACTGTTTCAGATATCGATGAATGCGGCAAAAACAACACATGTCAGCATGTTTGTGAAAATACGCCAGGAGGTTATCGATGTTTGTGTCATGTGGGATTTAAAGTCGACGTCGAGAACATAACACAATGCAAACGTAAGAACATTATAGTATATATAATAAGACAGGAAACGGAAAATAAGGAGAATGTATTCAGTGATACAGAAATTAAATTTTTCGGACCCATTTTACTCATTTCCATTCCCACTGGACCTTCACAGATCAATCGATCACAACATGTATCTAAACAAGTATATAAATTATTTTTTTTTATTTTTTATCAGTTATTTGATAAAGTAATTAGCTTTACGATAACTAAATTAATTCGTTGTATATATATATATATATATATATATATATATATATATATATATATATATATATATATATATATATATATAACAGTTGAGCTATATCATTGATGTACCACTACATATATAAAGTGTTCATTATAATGTAACGAGACTTGCGGCATACGCATATCTTCCTTTTGAACAGACTTAAAAGTGACAACAAAATATAGTTATGGGGTTATTTACAATCCTAGTTACAGATTCATAAGCTGCATATTTTCTTTGTTTGTACTACTAGTATCATTTATAAGAATTAAACGAAATTAGCACACTGTTATGATTTAAAAATGAAATAAGGTTTAAAAAACGAATGTAGAGAGCTACAACACAGCATGATTACAGTGAACTCGCATACATTGACTTGTCGTCGATTATACGGAAACGAGTTTGGTATATAGACTGAGCAAAGCGCAACCATACACCAGAGAAAACAAACATATATATATATATATATATATATATATATATATATATTATTTATTTAGGTTTCAATAAATCATTCTCAGTGCTAGCGAGCATACAAAATTGTGTTATCATACAGCTCCATCTTACTCATTTCCAATATTGGTTTCGACTGTACCTTCATGTCTAGAGAAATATTCTCTTGATATAGGCGAAAATCTGATTCGCTCGTTTAATCGCAGATATCGCTCGAATCGCGTTACGATGGTCCAGAGAGAGAGAGAGAGAGAGAGAGAGAGAGAGAGAGAGAGAGAGAGAGAGAGAGAGAGAGAGAGAGAGAGAGAGAGAGAGAGAGAGAGAGAGGGGGTGTTTCGCGCTTTGGAGGCCTTTTATCGTCGTTTTAACTAAATTTGGATGCAATATATAGACTCTGTGAATATATATTATCTAGCAAATAGTACTGATTGCTGTGAAACTTGAAAAAGGGTATGAAAACTATACGAAGACTGCACATCACCAATTTATTTTACTCTTCCACATTTTGGCACGACTGTCTGCTGTGGTTTTCATTTTTAAAATTAAAGAGGAGTGTGTTATATCACACAATGTTGCGACTGCAATTAGTATTGCAGTTGGTGACGGATTTTTGGGAAACTTAATAAACGTCACGGAAGAACATACTATCCAGTGATTGTCTTTCCTTAGATTTGCAACAGTTATTGTTGTTGTTGTTGTTGTAGGGTTTAACGCTATTTTTCAGCACACGATAGGCTTTACATGAGGGCCAGTCTTATTGGTGTAGGAAGAATCCGGGAAACCCACCGGAAAGAACCACCAACCCACGAGAAGCCACTGACAAGCTTTCTCACATAACTACATTAGCCGAATCTTAGACTTGAACCCACGCAGACAGAGGTGAGATGGCAGTGATCATTAACGGAAAGCGCTTTAGACAACTAGGCCCCTCGGGGACCCCCAACAGTTATTGTCCTTTTGAAATTAAAGTACTAGTTTACTTTTGATTTCTTTGGTGACAGTGCTATAGATTGTTATCTCAAGTTTGGTTGTAGGCAGGAAATGGGGAATTGCAGAGAATATAGTTACCAGAGCAAATTGTGCGGATCAATCAGCTAAGTTTGTTCAGTAACATATTACCAAATTTAAGAGAAATATGTGTACGATAAAAATGTCTTTTAAATGGCATGCGAAGCCATTGTAAATAGTTTCATTAGAAGAGAGGATCTTCATTGCCGATATGATCAACATTGCCATCTATCTTTTTCATCATCTTCTTCTGCTTCTGCTTTGTTGTTTTTAGTCTTCATCATATTCCATCATCTTTATTTTCCTTTCTCTTCTTCTTCTTCTTTTTCTTTTCTTCTTCATCTTCTTCTTCTTCTTTTTCTTCTTCTTAATAATAATAATAATATTATTATTATTATTATTATTATTATTATTATTATTATTATTGCAGCGAGAATTGAATGCCACCAAAATGAAACCACATTTTGTGAATCTAAAGACGCCCAGTGTACCCTCAGCAATGGAGTAGCGTTATGTCAGTGCAGAAGGGGTCTACAATGGAACAATGAAACAAATGTTTGTATAGGTAAGATCTTTTATTTCTCAGACATTCATTTTCAATGTACATGTAGCTGCAGAACATTAATACGTTAAATATAGGATTGGTGTATATAGATCAATGATAAAACAGATTACATAGATAAAATATGTCTTTTATCATTGTGTTGCAGGTAAGTACAATAAAAATGACATAAATTACGAATTAAAATAAACGTCTGAACGTATTAAAGGATGGGACAAGTGGTGTCGCATTCTTATCTCACGGAAGTTCAGAAACATATATATATATATATATATATATATATATATATATATATATATATATATATATATATATATATATATATAATTCTAATACTAATACTACTACTAATAATAATAGCAATGATAATAATGAGGACTTGATATAGCGTATGATCTTTAGAAGCTCTAAATGCTTTATATATATATATATATATATATATATATATATATATATATATATATATATATGATGATATGACTACCAACCAAACACAATGAAATTGAAAAACATAAAATATCCTGAAAATATTTGAGGTAGGACAAATTATTAAGTTGTTAGGTTTGTTCTTGCAGTCAACAAAGGTGATTTTGAGAGAAGTCCTGAAAGGGATCACGGTGCCGTTGTGCCTACTTTCAATGGGCAATTCATTCTACATTTCTGGGCCCTGGTATGCAAAAGACCGTTGTGCATATGACTTTGGTTTGATAGTGGGAATAATAAATATACGATTGTCAGAAGAGGGGCGTAATTATCCTGTTGGTGTAAACACACTGGTGAGGCAAGATAGGTATGTTGGACTAGCGTCCATTAGTGAAACGTAGCACAGAGACTGTAATCTTTCCGCTATTGAAAGAATATCGCTATCGAAAAAAGAGAGAATCTCATTAACTACTGTCAGAAGAGTAGTTGCGGTACTGTGGCAAGGGTGTTAAGCAGACTATACATTGCTCAAATGATTTAGTATATGAAATGGAGATTAGAAGCTGGGGATAGTTCTTAAAATCGATATGGTCGAGTGTTGGTTTCTTCAGCAGAGGCTTTATAGTAGCAGTGTGGAAAATGATGGGTATTCCCAGGATGAGAGAGAGAGAGAGAGAGAGAGAGAGAGAGAGAGAGAGAGAGAGAGAGAGAGAGAGTTATTAATAACATCGGTTAATGAAGGTAATATTGGATCCAGGCACTCAAGCAGCAGTGATGTTGAAATTAGTTCAAGTCCACATAACTTTGGTGCACTCATCATCTCGATTTTCAGTACTAAATCCATGGAGACAGCTTCAAATGCTGCTAACAGCTGTCGCTGAAATTCGGTATCGTAAATGTGTGTAGAAAACTAATATATTGATATTGTGTTGTCCAGCTTATAGCTAATGGTTTCTACCTTGTCATGGAAGAAATTTGCAAACAGGTCCGGCGGGTCGACTGGAGATAAGGCAGTTGGAAGTGGTGTTTATTTGTTCCTTGACATTAGCCTGTTAGTTATCTAGAAGAGCTCTTTGCAACCCGAAGTCTCCGTGGTTTTAGTACTGTAGTGGGATAATTTGGCTCAATGAACTATGTTTTTGACGTTATTCTTTGCGGCTTCATTGATTTGTTCATGATAGTGAGTCTAAATATAAGCCAAAGCCTCTCTGTCCTTTACGGCGGTCTGTTTTAGAAGATGGGTCCGAAAACTTCTATACCACAGAGAACACTTTGGAACTGATACGCTACATATGGTAGCTGGGGCATGTTTTTCAAGCAATGAGCACAGGCAGTTATCGAGTTGTTCTGCTATAAGAGGTAAGCAAGTTATTAGGTTATCGTGGATGTGATGCGTTAGTTTGGTTCTATGTATCAGACCGAGGTTACTCTTAGTAGCAGATCAAGTTGGATGGTTGAGGACTGTTACGTCCAGATGGCATATAATGCAGAAGTTAGTTAATGCAAGTTCGTGGGATACAAGGGGGGGGGGATCGTATAATAGTATCATCAGGTCTATGAAGTAACTGACTATTTAAGGGTGAAAACATAAATGGAATCTTGGAGTTTTGACATGTATCGGTTTCCAGGACAGTCAAAATGAAAGTTGAGATCTCCATGAAGAATCAGGTTGTCACCTATCGAATTTTCATCCTCCAGGAGAATCTGAGATTGCTACAATAAGTGAGATTTAGTCAGCTTGTTTTTTCTGCTAGGAGGAGAGCTGTATAGGGAGAAGGAATGGACTGACTTGTTTTCCACTGTGAGTGTTGTTTGGACTAGTTTAAACGATTTGCGGCAGAAATTGAAGGTTGTGTTGTATGTATTTAAGACATTTTATTATCGAATTCTATGCGATGACATCAGCTGCACCTTTGCGAGAGTTGTTGAGAACGAAGTGATGGAGAAAGCGGTGGGTGTCTGATCCGCGCACTTGGGCTCATCACCTGATGTTTTAGCCTTGTTTATGTTAGGAAGAGGACTTCGATATTCTGATTGTTGATATATATATATATATATATATATATATATATATATATATATATATATATATATATATATATATATATATATATATACTTGCTAACATACAGAAATCCGAGGTTTTATAAGTAGCTCGTTATTCAAAATTACGAAAAGGCGCATATTATGATAATTAATACTTTATGATCTCTCAGTATTGATTGTTGAATATTGCTATTCAAAATCTATTCATAATATGTTATTTTGTGCATGCTCTATATTTGATTCAGATATTAAAGATTGTGATTCGAAAGCTCGATGTTCCCAAATATGCAAAGAAGAAATAGGAGGATATTCCTGCGAGTGTTCAGAAGGCTTTCTGTTGCGGGAAGATACTTACACATGTACAGGTAAGCACATGCTAACCAGTTTATACATTGATTACCTGTTGATTATTGTTTAAAAACGCCAAATGCATGTAATCAGATAATTCCACACTGACAAATATTCTTGCAAACCAGTTTAAACTTGTTACATTACATGTATACAATAATATTACATTCTCGATGTCTACCAACTGAACGATGACGAAATATTGAAAGAATAAAGGTACACCTTGTGAAAATTCAGATGTCATTTCAGTATAAATGCCTTTGTTTCAAACATGCATTATCTTACAGTCTGAAATATGCCATATTCTGAAATCAGACTGATATAATTATTGAAAAGAACTGATTGTTTTTAAATTCTACAAATGATACTTCCATGAGTCTTTCGGAGCTAAGATGCATAAAAAGTTTATTGTTTCCTTGTATGATCAGATTAAATTAGTTTTGAAAAATTATTAAAAATATTCTCTTTACTGAAGAATATCGAGAAAACTTTCTTTCGAGTTAAATATAATAACGTCAATACATTTGTAGAAGGACGCAATGTATGTTTTAAAAAATATATATCTTCTAACTTAACTACGACATTGTAACATTTACACCTGCAATATACCAAAAATATGTAAACCATATCCTGCAGGAATTTGCTATTGCCAGGACTAAACAATTAATGTAAAAATTAGCACCTTCAACCACGTACACAAAAAACAAGTTTAAATGTGATCTATTATTAAATATTTAATCTTTTTCTTTAGAATGTAACAATAATACGTACGGGTCAGGGTGCAGTACAACATGCCAATGTATTGTTGAGAATGCAGCAAATGCAAATCAGACTTGTAATCATTTAAATGGAACATGCATCTGTAAACCTGGTTGGGCAGGAAAGTGTAACCGGGACATTGACGAGTGCACGCTAAACCCGCTTACATGTTCGAAGATTCCAAACACTGGCTGCCTTAACACCATCGGAGATTATGAATGTTCATGCTTACGGGGCCACATTTTGCAGAACGCGTTGTGTGTTCCAGGTTTGTGCTGCTTATATATTGTAATTACAGCATTGCTAATTCATTTTACCTAATGAGGATTTAGGCCACATCTTTATGAAAGCATACTCTTGAATGTTTCTCTTAAAACGGGGTATCTCTTATAACTTATTTCTCATGAACGATGTAATCTTCCCTCAAAACTATACAGAGCAAAAACATCTTATGTGAACGGACAAAAAATGATAGCAGAGTAATAATAACCTTAGAGCGAATCCCTTGACATCAAGTTATAAAGACAATGAATGTTTTATTGATATAGTTTTGTATGCAGAAAGCTAATTCTTCAAAAGCATGTGTAATTTAATTTTAACAAATTCAAATAATCGCATATTTTCTAAGTCAAATGTTGAGCCATTGCTCCGCTCAAATGCTTATTATATGAGGCGATGTAAGACGCTCAAAGAGGATTCAATGTTATGTTAATGCACTACGTAATCAGTGATGTAATTTCCTGAAGTTATGTGTTTAAAAACAGAGCTCCTGCGTTGAATGTTAAACACCGCGCTTAGCTATACATGTCTATAGACTGTCTAGATTGACACTTTAGATAATAATATCAGTTATATAAAGAAAATGGATTAAGACCTATCGTTTCTTTTTCACATTATCCTGTATATTTTGTAGATAACAAAACCAAACTGCCGCCACTAAATAGTAAGTAGATGATGAATATCTTGTATGACTATGTATGGATGGCATTCTGCTTAATCAATAAGGACATTGTTAAGTTATGTTTCTTGTCATTACATAGAATAATTTACATAAAGAGTCGGGTATGATTAATAGAACATGTATCCCCCATAACTAAATAGGAATATGCATATGTGCGAATCCTCGTTTGTCTGGCTAGATGAAAATATGATTCTGTAAAATCATTGCCACTAAATAGCGAGTAACTCGAGATAGATCCAAGATTTCTTACAATTTTTTTAAACTTTTAACCTAATTTATAACAAATATATTGTAAGCAAGAAAAACGTGCAATTTAGGCTAACGGAAAACATATATAATAATTAAATATATAACAAATAATTTATTCCTGACATTATATTAGACATCATGATCTATAATTACATTTTTCCTTATCCATTAATATTTTATTTTACCTAATTGTAAGTATATTCGACAATACAGATGGCGAGAGTGCAGTTTCTATGACAATAACACTGAATGTGAATGTATCGGACAGTTTGAATCTTGATGTCATGGTAACATATCAATATTTATCAAATGCAGCTAACATTACGGTAAGTTCTCTTGAATTCTCTCTTATTATGCAATATATCTATACGATAATATAACTTTAACTATTGGCAAATATCAATGGTATCAATCATTAATTCTTTACTTTTTGGGAAATGTTATCAACGCAGTTCATTCCTGATTATGCTGTTTAGCAGTGTATACAATTATATTCTTAAACTTTACATTAACATTTGTGTTTGTGTCATTTTTAGTTGGAAACCTTTTATCGCAAGAGAATGGGGGATAATCTCGGAAGGATCATAATAACATCACTTGCGTATGTATCACATTTATTTAGTTTATCTGATTTCTGATTTAACGATAATATTTATAAACGTCTTGTATTGACAAAACAAAATATAAAAATGTTATTAATTATGTTGTCATCTTAAAATGGTTGATATCAGCTAGAGCTTGAAAATTTAAAGATACTTGTTTAGTGGTTTTTATGTTAATGTTAATGTTTGTACTTAATTTTATGTTACCAAATAACCATGCACTCTTAGGTGATAATTAATTGTGAAAGTAAAACATTAATACATCAATTAAACAATGATTATATCAACTATTTCATGTTGTTTCCCTTGACCCTTCCGTAATTTTGTTTTATTTCGCCTTCAACTGTGTATCCTCTGCACATGATTCTTTTTTTTACACTTTTCTGTTTTACATGTTTATCATTATGTTTATATATTTCATGCTATTGTAAATATTGCAATAATCTTATAATATTGTACATTTCGTCCTCTTAGGCGTGGAAGTCTAATCGCTGCTTACAACATTTACGTCCGTAATGTTCCAGAAGTTGTTGCCAATCTTACAATGACAAATGTTGAATTAGCCTCAGGTGCTTCACTTACGTTTGAAAACTCGTCCGTCTCAGTAGACAAAATAACAGTTAACGGAATAAAAGGTAACGTATGGTTTTCATGTCAAGGATCATGGATGCTGACAAAATACTTTATTTTTCTATGACTATGTTTGTTCACTCTAAATAAAATAAAACTTAATTCCGACTTTCAGCGTATTTGTGTACTAGTGATGTATACTTACTTTACATAAACGTGTAATGAACGAAATATTGCATGGAGATTGTTCTAACTGCCAGACGCATATGATTAAGAAGGATAAATATCTAAAATAAAGTGGCACATAAATCCATTTCTGCCTATATTACTTTGACGTGAACACTTTGAAAGGGTACTACTTCTAAAAGAGAGCTCTTGTACCATTTCAAATCAGTGTACAAATTGTACCAATAATGAAAACGAATTATTTTCATATTTAATTATTGTAATAATAATTTCCGAAATGAAATAAATGTTTTTATAAATCAATAAAGCTAGAACATGTTTATTATGAGTAGGGTCTTGGTGTAATTTAAACTATCAAATCATATTATTTGAGAGTTACGTTTGAAATTTAACTTATCTTTCAAGCTTCATTAATTGAGACGTTATCATTCGTATATACGGAATACATCATAAAAGTAAAACTGTTCGTTCCTCTTTAAAATAAGCAGTTTGCTTCAAACTTCGGCATTCATATTTTATGTTATATAATTTAATTTTAAGTGACTTCGAATCCTTCTGATGATGACCTTTGCAGACTATATCAAAGTTCGTTTGTTGGTTGTTCCAATGGTTATGAATGTAAGGTCATGTCTGGAATTCCCTCGTGCAAGTAAGTACGTACTATGTCATCAATCATGTTACATAAAATCCCTGGAGTACACCTTGGATATATGTAGTTAGTATATTTAATACCGACGTTACTCAATGCTATAAGACATAATAAGCCCTTATCGTGTAACGATATATACAGAACGTTCTGGCCGAATACGATGAAGTCACAATGAACAAATTTGAAATATTTTAAAGATATAAACCTATCTCATGGACCTGACAAATGTAGGTTTGCTTCAGAACAGATCCAACCCATAATTATTTCATATTCAATACACATTCCAGAACGGAGCATTATGTCTATATCCATCTTTCATATTCGTGTTGATGACCTGATGCAGTTTTTTCCAGTGACATCATTTTCTTTTAACAATCAATGTGAAATGTATAAACTTCATCCGTGTTTGTTTATTACATATCAAGTTGTAATATGAAAATTGTTTAAAAACTAAAATATGCGGTCTCTGTCCAAATATTATTGCCCCACGCAAATTGTATCAGTTACCGCTCACAACATCATTGCCATCATCCACAGCAACTTTCATCACAGCAATCACATCATCATTATAATGGAGAATAATGTCAGAATTGTTCATTAATTTCATACAGTCAGTTGGCAAATTGTATTATTCTTAACATGTATCATGTTTAACTGGTAATATATAACAAATCACAATTTACGACAAAATGATGTATCGCTTGAAAAGGTCTCTGTAATGTTGAGATTCAACGTTTTGGCAATATCAGCTAATGCAGAAAGTTTCAATAGTCAAGGCCGTTGCATTCATATATATAAAATAACCTTTTCCTATGATCATAAAGCACATTGTTAAAATTCGTATAATCCTTAAAAATACCTTACCTTGCATCACTAATCTTCTGCTTTCGCCTTAATAAACATATGACATCAATAATTTGGTAGCAAATCTATATTTCTGAAGCTGTATTTGCAGTATAATTCTATTTTTATTTCTCTTACAGGAAACTTCCCGTGTATTCCACAGGTAATAATCAGTTTTCCACTTTAGAACAAACGTTATCATAAATAACGATATTCCAGAAAGTTCGTATTTTATATTAGAAAAGCGACATAAAAAAAACACACACACACACACAAACAATTATTAGATCACTACAAACAGAAAGAAAAAGAGAAGATATATCAGTAGTAAGGCCATCAAACGACACCACGGAGTTTTATCACCCCCACCCCGTACCACCCGTGCCCTTACCACAACATCAAATAACATCTAAGATAATTCAATTTATTTGTTTCTCAAAATGAGGTTAAATAAACTACTATCCATCTTTGATAAAATGAATACCAACTAATAGCTTCAGCACAATTAGAGACCATCACTCTCTTTTATTTCAGATGATTATTATAAGACAGTTATTATAGCAATCGCTGTACCTATCGGCGTTCTGACAAGTATTGCAATAACTGTCACCGTCTGCCTCCTTATAAGACACCGACAGAAGAAGGCTAAAAACGATTTTGAAGATGTTGATAGGTAATACGTGCTTATTTATTTGTATTTGTATTTTTGTATTTATCTCCTTTTAAACCATACGTAACTTCAGCATTAGTTATTCAAATTAAGCTGGATAAGAAAAGAACAGGCCATCAAACGACACCACGGAGTTTTATCACCCCCACCCCGTACCACCCGTGCCCTTACCACCCGTGCACTTCTAATCTTCGAAAAGATTAGTTTCTTTTTCAAACTGTATATTTTCAACCAATTAGCGATTGTATATAAGATCTAAGTTAATCATGTGTATTGATCAAAAAACAAATGTAATAGGGAAGATAATGGTAACATATGACTTGTATTGTGGCAGTTCGGCAATTACATGTAGATTTGCTTCTACCAATAATCAAATGTCTTTAACAGATAGCGATGTTCAACAGTTTTAACAATTACTCGTTATAAAGTGGAAAAAAAATCATTTTTTAACATATATAACCCGCAAGAAATCTTTTGCTAACATAATTTCCGGTTTTCGTGCATTATTAAAATATATGAAAGTATAAAGCAAAAAAAAAAGTTTTGTTTTCGTTACAGATCCCAGTATCTTTCCACGGGAAGCATCTTGCAGACTGAACAGTCATCCAAGAGCTCCGTAGTAACTAGATCTAAGTCACCTAGCTTGGGAAGGGATATGAGAAACATGCATCCCGGGCTGTCTGTGTCCAGCAAATATTCCTTTGAGGGTATTGCATTATTACCTCCATCATAATCTATTGATAGATGTTCATTTTTATGTATATATGCATGCAGGTAGAACGAATGTTAGATTAATAATTAGAACTGAATTATCTCCCTTTCTGGCGCGAATACTTATCCTGAACTGATATACAAATCACCAACAATGTCGTCCAGCGGACGAATCTTCATCCATCCCAGGGCCTTTGCATATATGTATAAAAAAAATGTCAACAAGTAAGTAGGGACGCGGTCACTCATAAATTTGGCAAATCTTTACAAAACTTCTAATTAAATTATCGTTTTCCTAAACAGGAACATTCCACTCAACAATCGTTACGACAAAACTATCCATAGGTGTATACAATATAAGTATTATATTTTCGACATGGATCACATATTAGCGCAATTGTGTTATTTTTACGTTTAATGTGTCAAATATCTCAAGACCATTTCTGCGCCAATCATATATTTAAAATGCAAAATATAGCAGCGAACTGGACCATACGATTTTGCTTGGAACACGACTGCATAATTTTCTTTTCAATCGTACTTACAATCTTACGCCTAAGAAAATTGAAATCTCGGCAGACACATGTATGTGAATGTGTAGAGCAACGGTTGATGTTTAAGTCTACAATACATCCATTTCCATCACGCGAACTAAATATGTACATGTTTGAATCAGCTGATGGCAACTAATGGACTCCATAGCGAAAAGAACACAAATTTAAAATGCGTGTCCTTTATTATACAACTCAGGTGAATATATTCAAACTTCTAACAATATCATATTAAAAATGTAATAAATGCACTGAAACCAAAATTTCGGAAACCAAACCTGTAAACATTTCAATATGTGCATATGGTAGTAGTTAATTACTGTAAGATAATATATAAAGTTCAGTCCGACATTTTTTGCATTTTGGCGATTCAAATAACCTGGATAGTGCGAATGATACAATATGATTGCAGGATCAGCATACTGCATTTATATAAAGAACATTATACTGTAATTAGTCAAACCAGTATGCAAAATAATTAAATAATTCCTTATTGTTAAATCAGTTGTATGGATGTACAACATATTAACCCGACGGCGATGGATTATAATCAGCTAAACTAACATAGATATACAAAAGCTCTATAATCTCAACTAATCTTAAAATTGAAACAGTGTTATTCGATACATCTTGAAATACTTGATCAGAATAAAATAAAGCTTCACACCTTTTATGTTTTTAGTTTGAGGTCGGATAGACTGTCTTCCATGTTGCTAAGTAAACTGCCAGCTTTCGTATTCGTAACTATGAAGCAGGTCCTTTACAATACAAATAGAACACGTTATTGTAGAGGACGGAAATGAAGACAGACTGGATAGACACTTTATAATGAAGATGCATTATGATGTTGATGTTTTTACTGTTACATCGTCCAATTAGATTGAAGATCCTAGTACGCTGTCTCTAACAGTTTATAAACTCATTACTCTGTGTTGATTATCGAAGTATTCAATTTAGGCTTACAATCTCAAAACAAGCAAAGTCTGATTGCACAATAAATAAACAAGTGTTTGTTGTGATATTATTAGTTGCATGAGATGATGTAATTTACAATTTTAAATGATCTACAAAATGTTATGTTTCTAGCCCCTTGAGCAAGACAGCAAGAATGGCAAACGGAATATAAAATGCGATATCGGACACAAGGAATATAAAATGCGATATCGGACACAACTGAATAAAGCTGCAACACTTTGAAGATTAACATTTACAAGAACATTTATCAAATCTTTGTAAATGCTAAAACTACTAAACTTTTGACATATTTTTCAACGTCGTAATACATGCAGTGTTTACTGGCTACTTCGCGTTTGAGGCACGTGTGTTTATCCACACTTTCTGTTATGAAATCAAGTATAACATGGGAATATATTATAATATACGTCCAGGATACCTTCACTTATGAATTGCAATCGTGAATTATTTCACCTTTTGCCTACAAATTTTCCATTCATTCCTTCATGGCATTTTATCTTTCCTAGTTTTCTCGTAAAATTAGAACATCATAAGTCTGGCATTTTAAATTAAAACTCCTGCCTTCGTTGTTCCATAGAAGATAATCCAATTGATGAACATGTTGTAACATGTTTAGTATGAACATTGTCATCTCTGACACATTGAGGTTGTGTGAGGTTCAGCCATCTCATATCAATCCGATTGATTGGACCCCGAGTATTTGATTTAATTGTTCGACTTACCTCATTTAACATTTTGTTTTGTTATTATTCAAATTCAGAATCGTCAATATTATGGTAATATATTTTGTAAGTGCACATTATTGTAGTCTTTTGTTCTCTGTACCACTTTTAAGCGTACACGTTACTGTGTCTTTTTGCTAATATTCTATTCTTTAACTTGAGCGTTGTGATCTGATGTTTGGACAGGTTTGCTGTTAATCGCTAACACCAGTTCTTTCAAGGTCATCTACATTTCTATTATAGTTTCTTATATTTCACATCAGGGATATTTTAAAATGAATAATTAATTTTCGCAAAGTACGTGTACAATTCTATTTCGATAGTTGTAAACAGGGTTCATGAGCCATTCTACAATTTAATCTGTGTTCAACCTAATTTTATTTTGGTCTATCTGCCTATGCTTTTCTAACTGAAACTCAAAATTAAAAAGACTAATATAAAGTTATTAACACGGTTAGAAAAACAATGAAAATGTTTTCTTCACAAAGTCAAACAAAACATCCATATAAACTTTGAAGGAAACCTAGAAAGTGTTGTCTGGAATTCACAGAAACCTAAGCACGAACGTTTCAAACAAGACGACGATGGCCGAGCGGTTGGAGAATCGTGGGTTCGATCCCCGGGCCCAGTCGTACCAATGACTTACACAAATGATACTTACAGATGCCTCGCTTGGCGCTCAGCATTAAGAGGTTAGTGTTAGGACTGGTCGGCCTGGTCTCAGGATAATGTGACTTGGTGGGACATCACGCTACATGTATGCGGCATTATGCCCCAGTGCTGGACATCACTATAAACTACCTCAGAGCTAGACAGCACTATAAACTGCCTCACTGCAGGCATCATAGCAATATGAATGAACAATTGTTAAAGATACGTTAAAATCGTAATCACACACACACACACACACACATATATATATCACATGCATGTGCAAAGTTAAAAAGCTTCAGCATTTATTTATTTAAACGTGTTAGGTATTTTACGTATTGATTACCACTTATAACCAAATCAGCTGGAATTGTTTCAGTTGAATTCTGGACCTTTCAATATAGAAAACATGGATGGTCTAATTAAAACAATTCTTGTTTTTTGTCTGCGTTAGGTCTCAAATGACTCATTAATAAGTATTTTTTAAACAAGTAATACCATATCATTTCAGAAGAAACAAGCGACTCAAACGTTGGTGAAACGTGGCAAACGGCTGCTGCGAGTATGAATCAGGCCTATAAGGTACTGAAATGGAAACACGTGACAGTAAAATAAATCACAATCTCCCAGTATTTTTAATAAAAAAAACTGCTTATAATAATAATAATAATAATATTAATAATAATATAATAATAATAAGAATAATACTAATGATAATAATAATAGTGATATTCATTATTATCAAAAAGTACATTCAAAATCAATATTTTTCCACGCAATACATACATTTCTAAAATAATGTTATCAATAGTGTATTTTGTTTTAACGTTACAATGCTTCTAATATGCTTGGCATATATAAAGTTGTCATAGTTTACATTACGATTTAAAAAAAGGAGGCACTTTTGGACGATGGTATAGTCCTGGATGAGAAATTTTAAATGGTTGGTTTCTAGTTTTCTTCCTTTGGCACTGTATCAAACAAGCAATATTAAGTTCCTATTTTCAATTTCAGTTTCATATTAAAAGACCCAAAGTAAAAGACGATCCCAACCAGATTGGTATGGTAAGACAACCTTCAAATTCAACTTTCAAACCTCTCTCACTCTGATTCAACACGTTCTTGACGTTCTACTTTAGGAAAATGAAAACTCAGATTAAAACAATGAACAAATGTAGTTCTTTTCTCTTAGCTGTTGTCTTTGGAATAATATAAAAGGATAAGAAACACATGTTGAAATATATTTCATCAATTATTAAAACGTATTAAAAGTAATCTTCTACCAGTCTGTTTGCCTCGTGTGAAACAAGTCATTTGCACTGCTCTGATCATGTGCACGTTTCTTTACAGTCACAGATTGCCTAATGGACATGCTTCAGCTGATGCATAAATAATGTAGATGGAAGAAGCAAATAATCAAGCACCTTTAAAACCTAGACAGTTTAGGAAGATCGGAAAAGGGAATCAATACTTTAGCACCAAATGTAAATTCATATATCAAAGCTACACTTAACTGTAACATAACTCTTACGTGTACTAAGGTGTGTTTTTCATACCCTTTTACATGTATCTGTGTAAAGCGCTAGTGAACCAGATTAGGTTTCGTGATAATAAGGTATGTGTCCTTTCCTATGCGATAAACATAACTGGCATGTTTACAAAAGACAGGACGGATTATAGTTGCCTTCAATTATTCAGGTAAATAATCTTTCACTAGTGTGTACATAACACTTTTTGTTAAGCATTATATTTTCATTGACATCCGTATTAGGTTATGCTCCGTTAACACTTTCAAAATGAATTCTACGTTCTTCTTTACAGATTTGAGTAATTAATCTAGTAATCGTGTAGAGATTGACGTACGTGCTACAATCGATTATGGATACATAAATTTGGGAATTGCTGTTCTGGGTAGATCTACAAGTATACATTGCTTTATCTCTACCGGGTCTTGATTTAATCACAGGTATCCACAATTGAATATCATTCTAAATCACATTACTTAATGCGTATAATAAAGTATTAAATGTATCATTGACATGTACATGCAGATCGAAAGCGACGAATATATGCATTCGCATATAAAAGAGTTGTGAATTCCACTTTGTTCTCAACGGAGATTTATCTTTTTTCAGATCCTAAAGTATGCTATCTTCTTGATTTGTCAGGTTTTGTTTGATAGCATAATGTCGAATTAATCATATAGTTTGATTTATAATACAGATAATAAAATACCCCCAAAAGTGTATTAGTTTGATTCATTTCAGGATAATGAGACTGAAACGTACTAATCGTTTAGCATTGAACGCTTGAAGGTGTGATAGAGGTAACAGTCCATCACTCTCCCTCTGGTACAGTTTATTGATCGTAATGTAAAATTACAATTTCCCTGATAAAAACTTCAATCATATTTGAACATGTAAGTCTCGCTATGACTTTTTTAATCACTGCTCATCTTCAATCACGTAAGAATAATCTTGTACAACATTGTATTGTGTATTGATCTTTGTGGGCCAAATACAGATCAATTGTTTGTCTTAGTACTTACCGCTGTACTATTAACATCATCATCGGTATAAGGGATGTTGGTGCCCTAGACGAGATCAGATATCTGGCGCCCCTTGCACTCACGCTCTCCCTCACCCGCCCATCATGAAATAAACCCTTAGCCCAGCGATTGCCTAGTTCGCCTTGCGGAAGCACCGGCCATGATTAGCATAAATTATTTATCAATAGAAGTTAATTGATAATCGATAATAGTTCTTAATCCGAATAACGAAGCACAAAGTTAAAATTACGGAAAAATATATTTATGTCGTTTTTTATAGATATGCAATTGAATGTCAATTACGGAAAACATGTAGTAGACAGGTTAAATTCATTGTGCATAGCTTTTTGCGATAGCAATATTAAAATAGTAATCACACCATAGCATTTAAAAGTGAATATATATATATATATATAGTCCTTTTTCGTGTTTTGTGTTATTTGAAGCACGTTTATAAGTTGTACTTCACGCTTTATACAATGACTTACATACTCTTTAAGTTTAATTTTCAACCAAACAATATTTTTTATTTCATACACGTTAATTGTAACCATGCAAATGTTGCAACATTACCTTCGTCCTTGACATATAGCCATCTGAGATGCGTGGAAAATACAGTTTGAAATTAAATAAGCATATTTGCTAGTACTGATGTGTGTACACTATGCTATAGTTTCATACATATATGGATATATGTATTTTCACCTGTTTATAGTCTTATCAAAAGCACAAAAATGCAGAACATAACCTCTACATCATAGCATATGGGATTTTATAAATAATCGCAAATAGAAGAAACTAATAAATAAACATGATTAAAAATCATATATATAATTATATATATATATATATATATATATATATATATATATATATATATATATATATATATATATGCATTTGTACATAACGAGAAAACATAGCAGGATTCCATTACGATACAGTTTGTTTATAAAAATGTGAAAAAATATTGGTAGATATACAAAGTACTTTAAAATCTGCATGTATTATTTGACGCAATATATATATAGATATCCAGTTTAGATTGATATTGAATTCGCATATCATCACATTTGAAAACATAAAATTGTTCAACCATTAGTTTGCATAATATCCAGTTTAAATAAAGCTTTTCTATTTTTTCATAATGTCTGTGCATTGTATGTTTGAACACCGAAATATATTTCATTAGTAGTTATAGAAGTAGTTGTAGTATATAAATGCTGAATTGGTGGGTAGTCTTGTGTACGCCCAAAATAATACAATGTATTGTGTGTGTATGTCCGGGAGGGACAATGTAGATTAAACAATATTTTGCTGTGTTCTACAACATCACCAAAGTCAATACTGCAACCATGTTAGCTAAATAGCTAAACATCTAATCCCAGAGAGACAACCAGGAGTTTTTAAGGTTCCAGGAGAATGAACGTTTTACTAAGAGTTGCTGTCTTCGTATCGTTATATCCGTTCCTCACGGACAATGTTGACCTGAAAGTTCATAATTCGTATACATATATATATATATATATATACACATATGGGGGTATGTTTTAAATGCTTGTGGATGTGCAACAAATTCAAATTAAAAACGGTGCGATATCCAAAGTGTCGTTTACATGATACATCGATCTGTAATTGTGTAACGTTGGTAAACTTATCCTTTCTATGTATTGTTTGTCGTTGCTTTGTAATTACCTTTGGCAGAAATGAGAATGCAGTGGGGATCTTTAAACAAATGCAATACCAACTACCCGAAATAGGACAGAAGTATATTAAGCTAGAACACATGCAAGGATACGCTTTGAGGACTTGATGTGATAAAGTATTTGTTGCTTGTTTCGGGTTCACTCTTTCTCGACATATAACACGTGTATCTAGTAAATCCAATATATAAAGCAAGTGCAAGAGCGACAATTTATTGAATCTTACCCCTGCAACTCCATCTTCATATTTCCTTTATCAAGTATGAACATGTTGGCAACTAAAGCATAATAAAGACTGGCACTGTTTACTTATCAAAGAATGAGTTATTTCGGTTTGATCCATTATAAATAGTTAAGTAGACACTGTCTAATTAAGTAGACACTGTCTATTAAAAATCCCGAACATGATTGTATACTCAATACTGAGTTTTCCTGCATCTTATCGATGCTGAAAATGCCCTATATACCTTGCAAATGTTATCTTTATAATTTGTGTTTCGTATTCGAAAAAAGCATGGCATGCAGTATTCACTTTGTCTATACCGCTGTCAATTCTTTTTTGTCCTTGTTGCAACCTCTAGAAGATCTCACACAAGTATCGACGGGAGATGTATAGGAGATCAATATGTATTATTTAGCAAACTTAGTCTCATCGATATTCTCTTTCAAGGATTTCTTCAAAATATGAAAATAACTCATTTTAGCCAATGGCAATCGATTCACCTACTTTTCAACATTTATTAATAATGTATTAACAGCCATATTAGTTTTGTCAGGTCATGACTGAAATTCATTTATTATTGCACTATTTGCATCATAACTGCATTGCCTTTACATCCTGGAATACAGGTGTGCTATTTGTTTATGTTTTGTAATGTCACGGTGGTTATTTGTTGTTTTGTTTTTGTATTCATATCATTATAGATGTTGTAAAGCGCTTAGAGCTTCAAAAGATTCGATGATATACAAAGTCCTCATTATTATTATCATTATTTTAAAAACAAACGTGCATTTTTCGCCTACCTTTTTAAAATATATATATTGTCAGAGTCTGCGACATATACTATTATGGTGGAGGAACCCGCAACGCAGCGCAAAAAGACGAAAGATACTTACATGAATAATTATAAACTTATAAAAACCTAACAAAATTGCCTGGTCCTCCTGAAACCCTCAGTATTTGTTCATTATAAATCGCTCCACGTTCACTTAGTGTTAGTGTGCTTGATTATAAATTAAGAAACCAAAAACTCTCTGGCATATGCGATACAACGTAATACGTTAAATACGGTAAACTATACAGATTACAGTATCAGCACAATAATTACAAATCAATACACCTGTTCAGACGTGAACCTAACCGTGCCTGGTAAGACTCCTACGGTACTAAACGTTTCTTAAAAATGCAATTTTATATTGTTATTATAAATTTCTTTGTAAGTCACAGACGAGAATATGACATATTAGCACTATACTATGTAAACCGAAGCTTCATAGCAAATATACCAACAAAAACAAAACGTGGTAGTACAATAGTTATAACTCATACACAATAAATTAAAAACCCATATACCTCTACAGTTGAAGATTCCTAATCCTTAAAGTAGATCGCTCACTGACAATACATCCGTACTATTAAGGCATTTTACCTACGGTGAGGTATTTATGATTTGTTCATAGGTACCTTCTGTGCGCTGAAAGCATTAGCTTCTTTCTTTGGAAAGCACTTTACCCGTGAGACATACGATGAAACTAATTCACTCTTGCAACATCTTTGTACAATATATATATATATATATATATATATATATATATATATATATATATATATATATATATATCCCTCGGCTATCTTTGTACACACACAAAACGAAACACAAGTACATGTATGCAATAAATGAAAGGAGTTATACGATTTCGTGACACCAAAGGGTCATCCAACAATATGGAGACTGTCATCACTATGCCATGATTATGGCTGACAATTTCACGTGTTATTACGGGTAATTTCTTTTAAAATGCTATACGTAACAAAGTACCAACACGTACTAAGGTAACTGTGAAAGAAGCCAACACCATTTTCATGCAAGTGGGACAGGTACAGTTTAAAGATTCGATGAGTTACTTGGCCATGACGTTGAGCCGAATGCCTAAAACGTTTTCTATGACAGAAATGACGAACGGCTATTTATCACAGTTTTTCAAAACAGAAGCCAATCAACATTCTTTACTACAGCCCCGACAACATGCACACATAAGAAAGAGAAGCTTTCTACGCGTGTTAATTAACTCACACCTCGGACCCCTTTGATGTTAAAAAAGACATGTTAAAGTATTGTCGATCCGACATGGAATTTATGGAGTTGCATTGGAAACGTTTGAGAATGTATCATGGAGCACGGAGTGATCGATCCTTTGAAACAAGCCTGCGTTATTGCCAAAGCGCGCTCCTTATGCCCTAAAACACCATGGCTATCATCCGTCCTCACATACTTTGTAAAACGGCATTACTTAGTAACAACAATACGTTGGCTCCATTACCTGTGTGACAAGGAAGACAAATGGATCCAATATGCCGAAAACGTATTCGGTAAATGATTGAGACTTAGAAAACCATCAGATCGTGTACGAGATTAACGGTTGCTTATTTCTCGGATGCACCATCTGTTAATCTCAAATTGTTACTAAAAATTAGTTTTTACAACATACCATTGAATACCTATAGGACGCCACTTGTCAGCAGCTCTTGAATTGAGAACAGCAAGAATATCAAATGGAGGAAATGTATGAACACGAGTACTATCACCATTTGAAACCCGATTCCGAGTTTAAACTCATTGTAGAAAGTTGCAAGTGGTTGGATGACGCACGAAATCCATTTAGTTGCTGTACCAAGCCGACGAGGAGAAATGAAAATAAAATAATATTTGGACGTATGCTACATGTATCCTTACTTCGTCGCAGGACACCCGCAATTGATGACGAAACACATCGAAACTACGAAATATTAATCAAATGCAAAGTCTTGCTTTCCCCCATCTTTTTTCATCCTTTTTTACCAAACATTACTTTTTCGAATATCGGGACCCACGAGGAGAAGTGCACATGGAGTGTGTAAAGTGAAAAGTGAAAGGATTAACTCTAAATCATTGCACCAATTAAGTGGTCAACATTGGGGTCTTGAAAGAAGCTTTGCAATCTGGAGATGATGAAGATTGCAAAGTGACCACTTACAAGACTGTACGTTTAGCCACACACCAAATGGTCAGTAGTCCCTTGGAAAATGTATATCAGCTCCTGTATCAGACGCGATTGCAACTTCCAAATCACTCCCCTTTCCCGTACGGGTACACTGGTATCGAAAAATGGTTCCAAGAGGATGACTAACAAGAAGGATGAATGTAAAACAGCACAATCGACCGAGAGACCAACTGCTAACTGCACGTTCAAGAAATACACTTTTCCTGTCTTCTTGCCTGACTATTATGACTGTGACAATCGATTGGAAACATTAAAAAAAACACTTACAGATAGAGAAGGATCACCTATTTGAACTGTTTTAGCTAGAACACGATTTGTCTACTAGGTGACTTGAGACCGGATTGGAATATGACTTAAAGTGTTTCAGTAGTGGTCTGAAGTTGCAAATAGATCGATGTGTGTACAAATATTAAGCTATTCTAGAACATACTTCATAGTCTTCGCACTGTTCGTACCTTGATATGGACTCTCCACCTTAGAGAAGGCAGTACCGTTCTCCACGAAGACAAAAGGGAAGACGTCCAAATATTAGACATAAAAATGGTAAGATTTACAACCTCGAAACTTATTACGGCTAGTATAAAAGAGAAAACGTATATGACCTATACATCATTCTTCAGCTTTGATACGACTATTATTACAATAATTTCCAAAATGAAAGTGACTCTGTGCGTGTCAAACCTGACGGATGCGAAAGCGATGTCACTCTTTGTCTTAGACTCTTTACTGTGTTTGACTGTCTACGCCATCCGCCACGTGAATCCATGCGGTTGCCACCTAACGGACGGTAGCCATGCATAAACAAACAACAAACTTATTAAAGTTTGTCTGTAGAGAAAAACATTTTTCCGATGTGTAGTGTGTGAGTTAGTGACTAAACTATCTAGATACGCCAAACGAGTACGATCGGTTCTGTGCAAAACGTACGCGTATTGACACGACTTTAATCATTAGCAATGCAACAGTTGTTGTGGAAGGACATCAGTGACAATATTGATATGGTGGTATGTTACTAAAGTTTATTACACGCAAAGTATCCCATGCAGTTTGGGTCTACGTGTGATGTGTGTCTGAGTCTGATTCCGTTTACAAGTTGATTCATAGTGCTCTAGTTATGATCTTTGCATTTCGTGCTAACTCCTGTGTGGCTGTGCAAAGTGTAGAACCTGTAGGAACATTGCAAACTGTCCATAGGACACAATCGTCACCAAAGTTTGTACAGTGATTCCACTTTGATCGTTTTGATGTGTATTTTATCCCTGTACTTAACCCTTTGGTTTTGGTGTAATTTTGTCTTTCGATTGCAATTTAAAGAAATAAATAAACGGGTCCTAAGAAAAGTTTAAACGTTTTGTCTGTCTTCAAACGTGATATTCCCTGCACTATGTATACCAATGCTGTCTCTGCTCGCTCATCCACTAGTGTAAAAGTCATCATCAAAAACATGTTAGTTATTAGGATTTGTATCTTATCCAGTTATTTATCATGTTGTTTGCTACACCTTTTGGTACAGGACAACCAAATTAATTACGCGTTTGATCGAACTTAAACATCATTTGACCGATCGTCTACCTCAGTATGTTGTATTGTGTGGTATTACGAAGAGTGTCAATAGGCATACAGCATTCTGCGAGAAAGTCAAGGTGATTCTATCGTGTTTGTGGGAGGCATTAACGGCGAAAAAGACTATATCGTGTCTGACCCGAGACAAAATATTATGGATATCTTGAAAATGATAGTAGAAGACGAAGAAGAAGTTAAACGTATGGTTTACGCGCAATTGGTTTCACCTAATGTCAGTGTAATTTACGTCACCAACATTTGTTTCAGAAATGGAAATCCAATCGCACTACCAGTCTCAGTGCTCATTATGTGGTCACAATATAAAACTCTAGATATAAGTTTCACGTGCATGTTTTAGCCAAATAGCTAGGAACTCACTGGCTGACTAATGAGTACAACGAATCCACTCAAAGCCCTCAGACATATGTATTTGTGGTTTTAAAACCCAATATCCCGGATCATTTGCAATTTCGTACCCATCTGCTTCACCGTAGGTTCCAAGGCGAGTGTACACGCCCCCGTCGACTTAAAATATCTATAAAAAAAACTCGGAAATGTTTGGTCTGTCTCACACCACGTCCCTTAAGTATCACCTTTGATTTTCCAGTCAAATTGATATATGCCTTGTACGGCTCTATACATGCTCGTTTCTTAGAATCCAGTCTCAGAGAGGTCATACGATGGTTTACACAGAACGTCAGTTATTGAAAGGCATTATTCAGATCAATCATCAAAGTGAATGTGGTTTTGAGAGAAACAAAGTAGCTTTTAAAGCAATTGGCAGGTTTGCGCTAGACCCTGAAACCAAAAAGCAAATTATTTTGAAACCTGGAGGTAGCGGTTCTGTAAGATGTGTTATCTTTCGCACCCTCTGAAAATCGGATCCCATCACCCATGGAGAAAGGTTGATCAAATAAAAGCTAAACGTACGCAGAGGAAAAAGAGCAGTCGTGTGCAGACCAGGTCACAGACCCAGAAAAAATTAATGTCCTCAGATAAAGGTCAATAGAATAAGACACCAGCGTTTACCCCCAAGAGAGGGACTTCATCCAGTGCGCAACCAAACATTTCCAAGCCATAATCTGTGACGACGGTGAGCGAGTCTCCAGTAGCCTAGGTTCTTTCACATGCCCGTTGCTAGTGATGCATGCTGAACCCAATTTATTCGACAGCTGTTCTTTCTTATTAGATGACAAAATAGAAAACTTTGTCTCTAGAAACGTCTATTCCTCTGTAGCTGCTGCGGAGGCTGCTTACAAGGTACATGACCCCAAATTCAAAGTCCAAAAGATATTGGGTTTGCTACAGAGTTTACTGGATTTATCCAGGCAGAACTGTTCCGATTTAATCCGTTGCCAACTCATCCACGTCGCGTGATGCGGCGAATACCACTATAAAACGACCTCGATAAACATTGGGTACTACTATCGTATTTTCCTGTCCAAAAGAAAATAGGAAAAAAAAACGATTGGACCCAATATCCCCAAAAACGCTTTGTCAAGCATCAACATCTAGCTCTGATAAGACACACTTGTATGAAGAAAAACGAAGCAAACAACGGGGAGTATTTGTGGCGCTAGAATGGTAGAAGATATTTTCAAACAATTTGGTTTTCCAAAAAGAATACAAAATTACAAAAGGTAAAATAAAATGACGCGTGTAAAGGCATCGACGGCAGTGTATTTGTTGTGTATGCCCTGCAAGAAACAAAGATGTTACTTCACAGAAGTCATCCCTCTTTTAGACACAACGTGAATAAAAGGAAAAGACTTAATCTTCGTGTAGGCACACGTTTTGACGTGTTCTTCGTCCTGTCCAAAGTGCCTCAATCGACGCAGAAACGAATCATTCAAACATAACATTGTTTCAGGATCAGAAAGAATGCTTAGCCATGCATTCGCTCGTTCTTCGCCAAATGTTCCTAAAGAAAATACCCATGCATCAAAATAAATAGATTTTAGTGCAACGCGGAGGAGATGTTCACCTGTTGTTAACACCCATTCTAAACACTTGAAAATGGATAGTGCAAAGATATAAAAGTATCAATAAAACAATAGAGACCTATAGGGTGAAACGATCTCAGACTTGATAATTGGAAACGGCTGGAAGGACCAAAACAGACGTAAGTGCCTTGCAAACGATGGATGGAACTTCATCCTTGGGTAGTAAAATAGACCCCGCATTTACCTCCCAATCCTCATTTGACCGATCTGTCCCAGTGACAACACAAATTGCAGTCGTTGTTGGATCTCAGCGATTTGATTTGTCAGAAACGGAAAACTCGTAAGTTTCCGGTCAAGTGTTTCAACGATTTCAACTCTTCCACCATTAAACTTCAGAAAAAAGAGCTCGGTAGACTCCGAAAGATTTTAAGTCCCTGATGAAACGGCCATCACAACTACTACCAAACTACTACCTCCGCCCCCAGTGAACAAGACACACGCATCCCTATGATGCATGAGATAAAATAATGATGAGCCATCTTTAAAACGACGGCAGCGGCTTCCATCCCTGGTAAGAAATCAACGTTCTTGTTGCCTCATACGCTCACACCTCAGTGAAAAGAATCAAATATTGGGCTAGAAAGATGATATACATTCATCCTTTGACAGAAGTGTGAAAACAAGAAGAGGATTCAGTAATGGACAAAGAAAGCATGACCAAATACATCCTATTAAATCCAGCACTACCAGCACCAGCACAGCTACACGTGATGTATATTCCCGTGGCAAATCGAACATGTCACAACGTTACCAAACAACCACCTCACTCCATGCAAAATAGCATCAGTGAAGAGTGAGTAACTTATTAAAAACGTCCTGATGGAGAATGTGTTTACCAGTATTTACTACGGTCCATCCCATCCTGCAAATTACGGAGAAGATCAAATATTGGATCGTGCTGCCTAAACCGGACTGATAAGTGTCGGTTAACCTCACATGCAACAGGAAGATTTCACGTACAGCTTACACAAATCCAATGAACGAAAATTTTCCAGAAGGCTCACCTGAGAGGAAATACACTGATCATCAAAGGCAAGTCGATTTAGCCGATGTGGAAAATCAATTTAAATTACCTCTGCTCAACACGGTGAACGTCATCTTGTATGTCTGGTTCAACTATCGATATAAATGAACAGTTTGAGAATATTAGAAGCTATGGAAGACTCATATCCCTCTTTGAATGGTAGAGAATCTTTGGAAATGGAATGGGATTATTTCGTGGAAGCAGAACCCAAAGACAGAGACGTAGAGGGGATGGCCATGTCCAGATGATCAGAACAAGAACAACGTTTAGTTTCCTATTTTACCAAACACCTGGCAGAAACCATTACAGTGATGAGCAAAAAATAGTGTTATGAATGTCGAAACAATCATCCCAGTCAAAGTCAACATGATAAACGTCTGATGATAAGTCAAGTATAAATATTGGACGTGTATCTAGATGACGCTTAAGGGCTTATCTGGCAAAAGAGTGTTGCATCAGTGGCATAAAGACTTGCGTGATCATTCACACCAATCATTGACTACTCTAGAGATCCATTGCTTCGAATTTCTCTTGGCCCAGAGTACGGAGAAGACGCAAAGAGATGATTACTTGACAGAGATTTTCAAGGAAAACTTCAGGATTGAATTGATCATTTAATATTACTTGTGAAACCAGAAACAAAACAAGTAGAGTATTTTGATTACCGTCTTTTGAAAACGACTTTAAGAGAAGAAATGCCCAAACGACAAGATTTAATCATGTGAAATTAGAAGGCACATATTCCATGTTTTTTGAATAATAGTGTGTTTATTGTATTCAACAGCTCAGTCTTATATATTCTTCTGAACATTTAGTGTCTTATTCGTATGGTGACTTTACTAGAAACGACAAAATAGTACATCGATGGTTTAGTGACCGTTACGGATAGTTCTTGCCGTTAGCTAGGAAACGAAGTGTATATCAATAACCTAATTACATCCATCAGTGGAAGTCTAACTTGACTTCACAACGTTTTCAACCCTGTCAAAGGTCGTTTGAAAAAATTGTTATATTATGTATTGTTGAAAACATGTTATGTTTGATAAAACGTCCTAGTGATTTGTTTAAAAACATGAATACTATACATGCTCTTTGACTTTTCTCTATTGCTAAGCATAAGATAAGCTATAGCGGTCCGACCCTAAAACAAATTAAAGATGGTTTCTATATTGTTCGCGCTTGAATCTTATAAATCGAGGCGGTCTCCAGTCTGAACATCCATTAATGACACATGCACCTATGAATTTTTGTTCAAGACTATCCAAACTTGAGGAAGCCCACGGGAATTTACGTCAGGCAAAACCTGGTCAGACAGAAAATGTTAGATGTTGAAAGGAGCCCAAAACTAAATAGAAGAGGCGTTTAAAAGGGAAATCAAGAAGGAAGAAGAAGAATGGACGATGATGTATATACTTCAGAAGCATCAGAGAGAACAGCGGCAACAAAGGCAGGGCATGACAGAGTCTTTGTTGACTAACGTGCAGATACAAAAGAGAAGCAGAAGCCGACTCTATCATGTATTGAAGCCTGCAGCCAAACGGTTACGTATTCTTAAACAATCACATATTGCCATAACACTCATTTAAACAGCCTTTTTCAGGACTGCCCACAAACATCTAGAAAAGAGATACTAGTCAAATAGCAGAAATACATTTGCACTTGACGGTATGTTAAAAAAGAAATGTGTCCAGAATTAATTTGTTTCCATGACCTGTATAATAGTCTGTTTATTGCTGTTTGTATAAGTGGTAATAAAGTGTGCTTGTAGGTAAAAACGTGAACATGAGTGTTTCTTTTAGGTCCGCGCGTTCCATGTTATTGATATGGTGGTATGGATATTTTTAGTGTATTTCTAGGGATGAGTGTGTGTTGGGTCCGTTCCAACTCACCCCAAGGTCTAACATTCAGGTCGATAGTTGTCAAGTAGCTATAAGACGTGCGGCTAGTATTGAAGATGGGGGACGACACGTGGCATTTTTTGAGTTTATGCTCGTGTGTATTGAATGTTGAAGCCAGAGGTTACCCTGCTTTTGATCTTGCAACAAACCATAAACCTGGCCTGACATGTTGTTGGAGGGAAATGCAACTTTTTCGATCGAATTGGAACCATTTCGGACTCTGGGAACCCGTATACCGGAGAATCTACTCCGGCCATTTTGCACAGACGAAAAGCAAAATGGCATGCATGGTTGCTTTCATTGCCTGGTTGAAATAGGGTTATCATTGGTTACGAGAACCCTTTTCGCATAATCTCTATTACAAAACCTGCATTGATCAATTTTGAACACTGCTCAAAATTTACAAACTTTCATACCTAACAGTGATTACACTATCATATGTCGCAAAAGACATATTAGTTAAACAAAATGTGTTATGGACTTACTATATGTACACTTTGTATTAGAATAGATCTATAGTAAGGATAATAAAGAAAATTCTACTACTTTATGGATTTGATTTATCTATACAGGTGATTTACACATTATTGGTACTTTTTCTGTCCAGTAGTGAAACTGGACTCGATTTAAAATAAATATGGCTAGGGCGTTTCAAGGCCAACAACATCCATGGACTGGTTTTCCGGATTTTTCCCTCCTTTTTCATGACCAGAATCCCTTAATATGACGATATAAGAAATCTATTTTTCTCTCGCCATTATTTGGTGCCATTTGACCCCTAGTATGTTCACGCCGATTGGTTGATAGGGTTAAGTGTGTGTTGGGTCTATTCCCACTCACCCAGGCCTTATATTCATGTCGATAACCCCTCAATAGGGTCGTGAAATGACGACCAAGTTAAATAGCTCTCTATGTGCTCATAAAGGCTCGTGGGGATGTGGCACCATTACTTACCCCACGGGAATAATAAAATAACTGTCTTTTGACAGATAAAAGAATGAAAAATGATCTTCTGTGGCCGATTCACTAGAATTTAATTATCATCATCATCATCATCACATAAATATCTGGGGATGTGGCTCGCATTCCTTTCCCGAGGAGTAATTAATTATCCAGCCGTGCTGGAAATTAATCAGTGCAACATGTCCCTAGTGGACGCACATCCCTTTAATTCAAAACGTTAGTCAGTCATTATTAGTGTTCATTCAACATTGAAGCAGTGGACATGGAACTTATGACCTGGTGACAGCAGAATATGAGTGCAACTAGAAAAGCAGATTGGTTTTACCCGCGGCTAAGCGCATGAGGATATCCTGAGCGAATAGCTAGGGAATGCTATGCTGTTGCCCCGTCATAGAATGTTACCTCAGAGAAGATTTAAAAGAAATGAAACATTATTGGAAAATTGAAATAGAGAAATAGCCGAACGAAGGAATGCTGGGAGATCGCGTATCAAGCAGCTACTCCAAATTGCAACGTGTACATGGACTAAGCAGAAATGGCTGGGCTGGGACTCAGTAACCTGGTGACGGCAGAATATGAGTG
The DNA here is from genome assembly GCA_030141615.1 of Unio pictorum. Taxonomy (NCBI): domain Eukaryota; kingdom Metazoa; phylum Mollusca; class Bivalvia; order Unionida; family Unionidae; genus Unio; species Unio pictorum. The sequence goes on along the minus strand of JARLTB010000240.1, from coordinate 3,365 downwards.
CAATGGAACTGCAGACTTGGGTTACCTGCAGTTCTAGCATGATGATATCCTGGCCGGATAGCTCAGAGAACTAGCTGCATGATGGAATACCGGCTACCATATATACAGGGAAGCTACCCCGGACCGCATGACGAGAGCGAAACTAAAAATAAAGTATTTGCTTTCATTGCCTGAATATAGGACTCTGATTTGGTAAGAGAACCCTAACTATTTTACAAAACCTGACTTGTTTAATTTCGAATACCGCTTCATAAACAAAAAACCACTTCAACATGACAGTGACTACACTTATTTATTTCGCATGAACATTTTTAACATTGTTTGGGACTTACAATGTGTACACTTTTGTACTACGAATATTGGCAACGTTAGGGAAGATGAAAATATTTACAACATTATGGAATTGATTTAATTGCACAGGTGGCTTACACATTATTGGTATTTGTTCTGTCCATTAGTGAAACTGGACTAGATTTGAAATAAGTATGGACCCGGCGTTTCAAGGTTACAACATTCATGGGCTGGTTTGCTTAGTACCTTTCCTTCCTTGCCACCACTCGGATAGCTCAAAACGGCCGAGATGTGAAAGTATTTTCACCCGCCATTATCACCACTAAAGCTATTGCACACCATTCGCAGACCTGATTTGCTGATAGGGTAGAGAGTGTGTTGGGTCCATTCCTTTCCCACTTACCCATGATCTTACATTCAGGTCGATAGTAGCTTAATAGTAACACAGACCTGACAACACATTTAATAGTATTCTGTGAGTACATAAATGCCTGGGAAATATCCAGCTGTGCTGGAATTTAAAATGTGATACATTGCCCTAGTGGTCAAAAATCACTATATTTCAAATTTAATTTATTCAATATTGGTGTAGCATTCAGTCGATATCAACTGCAGAAGATGCATGAGTGTGTGTAGGGTCCATTGCCACTCATCCAATTGTCTAGTATTGAGGTCGATAAGACTTAATAGTACCTCCGACCTGACGACCTAATTAACTAGTACTCAATGAGTACTGGAGGATGTGGCTCCAATTCTTTTCCCCAGGTAAATCAAGTATCTTGCCGTGTTAAAATTAAACAGTTCTTCACGCCTCTATTAGACGAAAAACACTATAATGCAAAGATTGATTGATTATTAGTGTTTATGTAAGTGGATGTTTTTCTTCACGTCCGAACGTTATGTATATAAAGCGAAGCGTTCATCAGTCTTGCTACCACAGCGTTCACTCGTCACCATGAGTAGACTAACGAAACTGCTCGAGCTTCAAATGCACCTAGAATATGCCAGGCGCCTCCTAGATGAGATGACGGTGGAAGTAATCTTGGAAAGTGTCAGAGTAGAAGAAGAGGAAGGAAAATAAGGAAAGTAAGATAAGAAGATTAAGATCCTGCATCATCTTATACTAAGACCCTCTGCGTGAAGTAAAGCCTGAGGTGAGGACACTGAAACTACCAACACCACCACCTACAAACTAGCGTCAGCCATAACCAGTACCAGTACCAATAGCCGCAATCCCCATACAGAAATCTAGGAGGAAGAGTTAGAACGACAGCGTTCGCTGGAGATAAGGAGACATCAACATAATAAACTCCAAAGGTAATAGTACACTATCCCTGAGAGGTAAAACACCCGTTGCGCTCCCAACAACACAAGTCAGTTGTGAGCAGGACTGGAGCCGCCCTTGCGTGTGTGGTGCCGGGTCTGGAAGGTGTCAGTATTAAGCAGGTGTATCTGGAGCTTAGAAAGAACCGCCGTTCACAAAGCTACCCATATATCTTGAGGGACTAATCAAGTTGTCGATTTATGTGAATGTGGAGTAGTGTCATTATAAACACAAACTCATTTACTCATGTGTATGTGTGTATTTGTGTGTGTACGTTTGCATATGAGTTTATCTCTTTCCGTTCAGAACCCTTTGTCCTTGAACTTATGAGTCTATGCTTAGTGTGAATGTAGACTAGTGTGAATATAAACACGAACTCTTTTGTTAATTTGTTTGTAGGTAATGACGTCTTTTGTATATAAAATACTTTGTTTGACCATAATGTGCTGATAGTAAATAACGTGGATTACGTTGGTATTAAGTCTATTTATATAAGAATTTATTTTATGTTAGCACTCTCATCCATGTGGAATGTTTGGTATGTGAAATGCAAAGGAGGTTCCTTTAATATGTCTTTCCCTTTCTTCGCATTATTTATCTTCATTACCAACCTGTGCGGACTATAAGCACCATACTGCATCCTAACCAAAATGTCCTTCACCATTCTAATCGTATTCTAAATCCCTTGCATTTTTGTTACTTTCTCCATGTCTGAAACACGTGCGTGATACTTTTCAACCTGATGAAGAAGAGGTTTAGTTGTTTCAGTAACATATTCGAATAATTGTTGAGAGCTTTCTGAATATTCAACCTGAGATTTCTGGCGTAATTTTCGAATAACATAATCACACACTGGTAGAAAGATCATAATTGTTTATTGTCGCTCTCGTGCTAACCGCGCGGTATGCGCTTCTCCAACCATTTTTGATAAAACAATGATCTAATTTACAGCAGCATAGAGGGCGTGACCTCGATAAAGTGTCAACATGTAAACATCAAGCGCATACATTTTTATATAGAAAAATACCAAGACAAAAGCTAGTACAAAATACAACAAACCTGAAAGAGACTCTCGAAAGTTAGAGGCTTTGATATGCGTTATCGAAGTTATTTGTTCGTTTCTGTAAGAAGCCATAGTTTCATAAACGGACACTTCAAAAAGTTTGTCTTTTATGCTTCCTCTCTACTGCGAGAGTACATACCCATATACATTTGGACACGCATTATGCCATTTGCAACAAAATGACAGTGAGGTATCTTGCATTACTACCGTTGGCCTACATATTATTATTTGTACAGGACATAACTGCCACTTGTTTAAATTTGTCAACCTTGCTCTCTTTGAATTCTAAACTTAGCTTGAAAGTTTATTTTTACATTAAATTTGTTTTTACTCTATTATATTCTTTATTTCAAAATTTAATTTATTAGTGTTTTATATATGGAACATATAATAAATAAACACTAATTACAGTTAAGGTTTCACTGCATTGGAAAATTAAAATAATTAAAGAAGATATAGAAACGTTAGCTTTTGCATCAAGCATCAGCACCACTCACTTTCTGATAGAGTCACCGCTCCGGTGGCCTAGTGGTTAGAGCGTCCGCCATGGGAGCGGGAGGTTGTGGTTTCAATTCCCGGCCGAGCCATTCAAAAAAAATACAAATAATGGTACTAACAGCTGCCTCACTTCACGCTTAGCATTAAGAGGTTAGTGTATAGACTGGTCGGCCTGGTTGCAGGATAATG